>VWZK01015630.1:24284-80785 GCA_013396935.1 Baryphthengus martii | reverse complement strand
GCACCGTCAGCACCTGCCCGGGCAGCGCCGCGCTCCGCAGGGTCCCCGCGCTCTCCGGGGCCGCCATGGGATCCGTGTCCAACGGGAACGCGCGGCCTCCAGCCTGCGGAGCGGCCTCTCCGGAGCGGTGCCCCCAGGTGCTCCCTCCGGTTCCGAACAGTCCCGTCGGATTTACTGCCAACGGCACCGTTACCTCACCGGGAAGCCGGCCGGGTCACCCCCGGAGGATTTCCAGCCCGTCAGCGCTGACACCGCAGCAAGAGCGGATTGTTTTCACAGCCAGCCCTCAGCCCTCACCTCCTGGAAGCGCGCCTTCGCCCGGGAGCGGCGGCGCGGCAGCGCTGCCGTCTCAATGCAGCCGGCTTCCCAAAATCCCGGAGAAAGGGCCCCTGGCCTCTCCCGCAGTGGCCCCAGAGCCAGGCGCAGCCCCTCAGGGACCGGCGTCCTCTCAGGAGCAGCCCCCGGAGCAGCCGCCCGTGGTCCTGAGCACCCACAGCCCCGCCGCGCTCAAGGTGGGCACGCAGCAGATCATCCCCAAGGGTCTGGCTTCCGAAATAAAGGTGACGAGCAAAGGCAGCGGCCAGAACGCGGAGAGCAGCCGGAGGGTGCTGAAGGTCCGCAGCATGGTGGAGGGCAGCCTCGGCGTGCCTTTGGTGGCTGATGCTGAGGAGGAGGCCGAGGGCGACCTGGACAGCCCAGGGAGCCTGAGGCGAGGCCTGAGGTCGACATCTTACCGCAGGGCTGTGGTGAGTGGCGTGGACTTCGACAGCGCCTTGAACTTTAAGAAAAAAAACAGAATGTCCCAGCCCATACTTAAAGCAGTTGTTGAAGATAAAGAGAAGTTTTCCAGCCTGGGGAGGATAAAAGTAAGTTGTGCTGATCGGTAACACTTTAATGTGGATGGTGGGGGGTACTCAGGGGTGTGATTTGCAATCTCCCTATTTTCCATAAATGCTGGAGTTTGGTCCTGTTTGCTTTTTTGCTACCACGAAACTTTTTGTAGTTGTTGCCGAGTCTCACAGATGACTTCGGAGCGGTGTTCTCAAAGTACGGTGGTGGAGGCTTCAGGGACCCGATTCTGCTGAAATCTGTGCTGATGGCAGCCTCAGGCTGGCGCTTCCCGCTGGGTTCCCCAGCGCATCCAGGCTCGCTTTCACAGTCGAGTTACGTTTTAAAGCCTGTTTCCCAGAAGGCAGTAAACAGGAAAAAAAGAGACATTGACTTAATGAAGTCTGCCTGCTACAGTAGACAGACTGACAGAAAAATGGACTGCTTCCCTGAGTCCTTTGAGACAGGACTTTATTTTTAAAATTGGAGTGTGATTTTTAAATTGATAGAGATGACTTTACACGTTGTTTTTGTAGCTTAACTTTAACGCCTGTCAGGAAAAGCAGAATCCCTGGTTTTAATTCTTCATTATAATTCTTTAGGAGTAGTAGATTTACATTGAGTGCTAATGCATTAAAAATAGTTTATAAAGACTTATTTTCAGTAAGTTTTTACTTGAATATACTGTAATCTTGTATTTCCTTCTTTTTAAATAAAATCTGTTACTTAAAAAAAGATATATTGGTAGATTTTTGGCAGGGTCTTTGGAATTGTGTAGTAAAGTACTCCAGGCTAAAGGTTAGTGCTGTAGGTGTTAAAATAATTAGTAGCTTTATGACAGTTTTCAGCCAAACTAAAAATTATGGTTATGGAAGCTTTGGTGAAAACACTACAAGTGGTGAGAGAGCAATCGATCAAATAGTGAACCAGGGCTGAGGGGAGGTGGTTTGTTTTGGAAGTTGACTTTGACAAGTGAGTTATGTTTAAAACAGGAGGACGTGACACGGTCCTGTCTTTACACACAAACCTCTTTTTGCTAGTAGTGTTTTTTCAAACAGGCTTCTTAGACCGTAGGGCTTGTTGCACCAAACCAGCTGTTTTGTTTCCGAGGTTTGTTTTGGTCTCAGAAGGTTAGTTTACAAAATGCTTGGTGTGGCTGTTCTTGCAGAGTGTGGAGAGGGGCAGCCGCTTGGGACCCTGAGTCGCAAGTTCCCTGAACTGTAAAGCCAGAGAACTGTGCTTTTGAAACAGAGGACAAGTGAAGTGTTTGGGACAAAAGCCTATAAACAGTCCCCGAGAGGAGGAGAACTGGAGTAGCTTTTCACTTTCTGTGACGAAACAGTTGTTTTCGAGAATACTTAGCTGACTTCAGAAGCGTATAGATTAGGGCCTCTCAATATGGTGCCTAAGTACCAAATTGAACAGAAGTTCTTGTTATGTTGATTATTTTGCATTCTTCTTTTAATGTGTGTTTCTTTTCTGTTAAAATGATCAGAAGAAAATGCTGAAAGGACAAGGGACGTTTGATGGGGAAGGTAAGCCCTTTTCTCTACAGACTTGATGATTTCTCTTGTGCTTGAGCACATTAACTTCAGGGTCATTTTGCACACTTCATATGTAGATAAAGGCTAAGGGCCTTGTTTTTCATCAAACTGACTAAAATATGGAACCATAACTTTGGCTCTAGACACACTTTAGGGAATATTGGAAGGACTATAGAATGGCAGGGTAAAAATAGAGGGTTGTTTCAAGGGCTTCTTCTCGACTTAAACCTGGTGTCCCTCCTAAAAGCCAAAGTGGTGGGTGTACCTGTCTCAGCCTAAAAGGTTCTGTAGAATCACACAGCTGAGGCTTGTTCCTCCAGGTGGGACCTATTCCCTGTCACCCCTCCCAGGAGCAAGAGGAGCTTTTGTGGATCAGTTTAGGGGTTTGGGGCCCTCCCTTGAAGCAGGTGCCTCAGTTGTTACTCTCAGAGTTCATGGATCATGCAGCTGTTTCTCTTTTCCTCATAAGGCAAGTGTGCAGGAGTGAATTCTTTGTCATCCTTTGCTTTTCTGGCTACCTAGGCTTCAAGGTTAGGTGTCAGAAAAACACTGTCCGTGTATCTGCTTTTTTATGTTACTAATTCTGGACTTCGCCAAGTTTGCTGCTTTTCCCAGTATTTCAACAAGAAAAATTTCTTTCCTGGCTATGAGTCCGTGGAGGTTTCATCACAAAAACTGCTGCTCTCTTGGCTTTTCTCTGCTTCATGCCTCCTTAAGCCCATCTCAGCTGCTGTTACCTTCCTTTTCCTCTTGTTTCTATTTTCGAAACTTTCCACTTTGTTGTATTTTCATCATCCCCTGGCTTACTCTTTATTTTCATCTTTTCTCACACTATCTCCTGGTGACGTTTTCTAGATTCTCTTCCAGTGCCTCCCTTCTATCTTGGACTGGTCCCAGCTAATAACTTTCTCTGTAATGCTTCTCAGAACTCAGTTGCTGGACACAATTTCCTGTCTTAGAAGTGTATAAGCTATTTAGACACATTCCAGAGGACAAATACAAGAGGCCAGACCTTGTGTAATCCTCAGCCAGAGCTATATGGCTGGAGCAGGTGGGACAGATCCACCCAGCCCGGTGTAGGACCTGAGAGCTGCAGCTCTGTGCTGAACAGCCAGGCCTCTCGCTGCTTCCCCTTCCTCCAGCAGGGCAAGGGTGGATATTGCCCAGAGCCCAGCCCATCTCTAAAGTGCCTTTCAGAGTGTGCTTTCTTAACAGCTTGATCCGGCTGTAGGTTAGTCTGCTCTTCAATTTCTCTGCCCTTTTCTGTCTGCTTTTGAAAACGGTGTGTGGCCGAGGAGGCTGGGAGTGGAGAGGGAACGCTCCACAGCCGGGTTCCTTTGCCACCGGTGAACTAATCCTGATGGCACTGAGATCTGTCAGGGTTTTGTTCTGTCATGAGGTTCATGGGCCTCGTGCTTATTCAGGCAAACTTTAAAGTGTTTGGAATAGTTCTGACCTCAAATTTCCAAAATTTGGATCATTTCCATCTATTTGTGAAGTGCGAAGATGGTATTTAAAGCTGGCAGAATAAAAGTTGACCTGGGTAGCTGCCTTGCAGCGGTGTTGCGGATGAAAATAGCCAGGCCTCCAGAGGAGTGGCTCTGCGCTGCTGACACCCTTGTTCCCTTTTTAAATTGCTGGCAAATTATTAAGCATTGTACAGCAAACTGAGGAAGAAAAAATTGTTTTCTGTTTTTTTATCTTGACAAAGGACACATCTGTTCTTTAATTCAGTCAGCGTGGATCTTTTTGGTAGCGGCACAGTGATGCATTGTGACTGCACCGCAGCATTGTCCATCCTCAGTAAGATGCTGCCTTTGTCACTCCGAGTTTGTGAGCAGCACATTGATAGTTTGGTTTCTTTCATTGCTCAGATGTTACTTACGGTTTCTATGAGAGCAGCTAAGCTAACTTGCTAGCCATTGGTGACATACCGTTGTTGTTTTCTAGAAAATGCCGTCTTGTATCAGAACTATAAAGAAAAAGCTCTGGACATAGACTCTGATGAAGAGTCTGAGCCCCGAGAGCAGAAATCGGATGAAAAGATTGTTTTTCAGTATAAGCCCCTGAGATCAACGTGGAGTCAGCTGTCTGTTGTGAGTATTGGATCCTTCTGCTGCCAGGCAGAGTTATCTGGGAATGCCTGGAACCAAGTTGGCTTACTTGCTACTGGAGTGTTTGGATGAAGTTTGTCATCTCCTCCCTTCTGAAATACAAGGTGTTTCTGAATATTAATTTTTTTTTTAATCAACAAATGTGCAGCTCTTCTGATGTCACTAATCCAAATCTGGAGGTCTCAGTGTAGCTTTTGTTTAGATTCTAGATAAGGTAAGACCAACAGTGTGGAAAATGTGGCTGTGACTCCTTGTGGATGCGTGTGGAGAGCTGGGACAAACTGGTCTTGGCCAATTTGGCTGTAGGGTGCTGAGTGGGGAGGGACATCAGCCTAGGCCTGAGAACAGAAATTACAGGGCTATTTACTCAGGACTTTGCTGTGGCTGTTCAGGGTAATGCCAGAGCTCCTCCAGAGTAATGTGGGGTGTTTTTTTTTTTTTGGCCAAGGAACTGCCTGTCCAGGAAGCTTTCCTGTGTTTTTCAGGGTGAAGCTGGAACTCCTCCAGAATAGAATTTTTTTTCTTTCTTGTTATTTTTCCCCTGAGGAACTACCTGTCCAGGTAGTTTTCCTGTATCTTCAGGTGTGTTTAACAAATGAGACACTAAATTTTTTTGGGCTGATTTGGAAAATGAACCTTGTGATGTACATGTCAGTCAAGAAATCTAACTTAAAAAAGGAGGGTGTGTGTTTGCTAGTCCTGTAGTTTTTTTAATGATGGTTTTCCTACAAAAGATGTTAAAAACTTAAATTTATTTCTTTACTAGGTAAAGAAGAATGGGTTATCGGAAGCCATCAGCCAGGAAGAAAGAAAAAGACAGGAGGTACTCTTTAACACTTCTTTCTGGTTGCTGGTTTAGGGATGCCCTGCACGCCTGATTTAATACTCTAGTTGTTGATAAGGAGGCAAGTTCATCACACTGCTTCCTGTCCTCCAGTGAAGTGTCTTCTCTCCCCGGGGAGAATAAACAAACAAACGCTGCCTGTTGCTGATGCGCCCGTGTCCCTGCCGCGGCTGCCGTGCCAGCGGCCGTGAGTCTTGCTGGAGGAGCGCTTCCCAGGAATGCTCCTCCAGCAGAGCAGCCTGGCTGGTGGCAGCGGTCACTGCTGAGCCGGGGAAGGTGTGAGATCAGCCTGGTGTTCACGGTGGGTAGGAGGTGGCACCTACATTTTTAAAGGCAGTGAGGAACAAAGGGCAGCTCTTTAAAACGCCCCTGAGTTGTAACTAATCCTGTAGACAGCTCTGCACACGCGAGGGCGGTGTGTCCGCTGTGACCAGCCTCCTTCCTTTCACGATGAAATGCGGTAGGTGCCTCCTGCACCAGCAACAATGACTGATCTAGTTATCTTTTCTCTCTTTGTCCCTTTCCCCTTTGCTCCTTTCGTCCTCTTGATCCACTTTCCTCTGCCTCTTTGTTCCTTTTGTCCACTTTATCTGCTTTACCTCCTTCCTTACTTACAGGGGCTATAGCAAAATGAATGAGAGGTGTTGGAAAGAGTAGCCTGACCTAGCCAGCTAGATACCTGCAGTTCTTGAGGTATGTCCTTTCCTAGGAAAAAAATCCCTTTTTTTCTTTTTCTTTTTTTTTTTTTTAAACTCTGTAGCATTACCTGCCACAGTCATTTGTTCCATTGTCTTTGTTTCACTCCCGGACATACCTCAGTGATTGTAGCCGAGGGAGAAGACCCTGCTGGGGTTTTCTGTGGAGGCCAAGGTGTGTGTAACAAGCCTCAAATGTGAATTGAGCTATGGGACCCACAGCTGCTGTGTTCCTGTGTGAAATACAGAAACATCTTGTATTGCATACCTGAGATTTAGACAAGAGTTTGTTGGTTTTGTTATAAAGCTACATTTCTTTGGCTATCTTCTTTTGCTTTTTGGGGGAAGAGGCTGTGTGGCACTTGAGGCCACGTGTTCTGCTTTTCTGTCTCCTCCTGCTGGGAAGCTTGGCGACACAAGGCATTTATTTCAGCCATATCCTTTAGGAGCCTTTAGTCTGTGTTTTCTGGAGTCATGTTTACACCCCTTCAAAGAGAACAAGTTCTTTAGATGCCTTTTAAATGTAAAGTCTTTAATGTTACCAGAAATGTTTTTAAGCTTGAGGGCTTTTTGATTTGAATATTAGAGGCCCATTCTTTCAGAGGGAGCCTGCCTAAATGTTCTCAAGGTGTAGTTGTACTATCAAGCTGTGCTTTCACCGTATTTCTCTTAAATTGCCTTTTATTAATGCTTCTTTATCTCTTCTTTAAATTAATTCTAACAGCCTGTTAGATTATTTTTGCCATCATAATCTATTGTCGTTGCAGAAAAATCTTATTTGCTTTCTGCCTTGATTAACTGTCAGTGTCGTGTGTTCATGTGCATCCCATCTTCCAGGGCTCCCTGGCAAAGTGGATCTCTGCGCATCTTTTGTCTCCAGAAAATGTCATAGACAGGCTGATTTGAGCTAAATATTTATTTTTTTGATAGATATTTTCTTGCAAACTGGAAACTCTTCACAGTGTATGTGTGTGCAGACTGCAGTGTGCCTCTGGTCCCTTTGGGGTGTTCTGCTGCCCATCGGGACTCAAACGCCCTCCTGCCTCGATACCCTGCGCGTGAACCACGCGGTGGTTTCGGCTGCTGTTCGGAAATACGGGTGGCAGGCACCTGCTGAATGCTGCCCTGCCTGCTGGATGTGGTATATGTAGTGCATGTCAAAGTCGACATTGGTTCTTAATCCTTTTTTACTTTTTTTATTCTCCAAAATGCATTTGGGTCTCGGTAAGATGATGTTCTCTCCCTTCCTTACGCATTAGAAGCAAAGTATCGTTCTCTGTCCCGTTTATTTCTGACTATGCTAAAGGCTTTCCGTTACCAGACTGGAAGAAGTTCATGAGGGTCCTCAGTAAAAGCCTTAACAAAATCCCTCAGAACAATAAAAAGAGACCGTGTGTATAGTCCTGTGTTGAAAAATGTCAAGGTAGAAACCAATTAGCCTTGGAACCCTGCAGCAATTGTTAGGTAAATCCTTTGTGTGAGCACGGCTGGGAGAAGTGCAGTGGGGCTGAAGGCTGGAAATGTAACTGCTGGGCAAAGGCCAGGCTGCCCTTCCTAGGCACCTCTCTGCGCACGGAGCCGGGCAGCGGGCAGGTCTGCAGCCAGGGTCTGGCCGACGCGCACTCTAGATTCGGGAGGCTGGTGGGGTTGGCAGGCAATCAAACGTTGTTTTCAGCATCACTTTTGCATAGCTGCTTGCACAGCAGTAGTCCCTGTGAAGAACGTGCGGCATGTGGTAGCTGTTAGCTGTCTGCTGCCGATCTCCAGCCAGAGCCCTTCAGCTTTTTAGGTAGGTGGTAAGATGGAGAGGCTGCTGATAGGTACCTTAAACTTCCTTTCCTTGTATGTAGGTTTTCTGTGGAGTAAATCATGTTTGCACTGCATAAACTTGTAAGGCTTCAGCTAAAGCTGACTTGTTTTTTTGTTGTAAGAAATCTAAAACTTACTTCATTTTAAAAATCTCAGTTCTTTAAAGAAGACTTTTGAGAAGGGCAAGAATAATTTTGAAAGCACAGTCTGGGGACACTGAGAATCAGGACACCCAGGAGAAGTTGTATTTGATCAAAAGCTCACCTCGGTAACACCAGAGAATTCACCAGACTTGCAGCTCTTCAAGAAATCTTGTGAGCAGATGTCCCCAGCAGAATGCCTTGCATTTTTTCCCGGTGTGGTTTGTCTCAGTTGGCAGATGGGAGGGTTCAGGAAGACTGCCTTCCACCTCCCTGCAGTGTCCCGTCCCTTTGTACCTGGTGGTGGAAGAGCAGCGTTTCTCTAGAGCACACATCGCACCGAGTGAACTCCTGTAGACTGGCAGCTGCAGGACCCTCGCTCTGTCTCCCTCCCTCTGTGTTTAGCAAGGCCAATGTCTGTGGCTCTACAAACAGTCACATCTGTGCTGTTGCAGTGGAAATATGTACTTGTCCTCGGTCGAGAATGTTTAGAGGAGTTGGTAGCAGATGACTGAGGAAGTTACGCGTGTGGACGTTGACATCAGTTACCCTGAGAACAGCGTTGTGGTGGCACTCTGGGTTAGCAGCGCCCAGGGGCAGCACTGATGGCAGGTGGGACTTCAGAAGGGTTTGTAAAGATGACTTAATTTTTTCCCTTGTATATATGGGCAAGAACTGAATTCGATTTACCTCTCTTGGCTTTATGTGCTGTAAAGATGGCTGAAACCTGACTAGGTTTCTACAGGAGATGAACATTTCCAATGGAACGAGTTACGTGGGTTTCGAAGTCCAAGAGTCCATTAAAAGTTTGCTTTGTACATCAGCCAGCTGGTGGCAATTCAGGGGCTGCTCTTGAGCTGAGAGGAGGGCGGTAGAGCAGAGCATTTGTTTGTGGAAGGTGAGGGAACGTTCTGGAGATTGGTGTGTCTGGTCCCTGAGCTCGCTGGAGGGGCCGGCGGCTGCCACTCCTGTCTGCGCTGCCACCAGCTTCTGTCCTGGCCACGGACGCCTCAGCTCCGCTGTGCCTGCTCCTGACTTGATGTTTTAGAGGTAGCCCGGGGCTCACGGCTAAGATACGACCGGACCCTGAATTTTGTAGTTTTGCTCTTCTGCAGATGCTTGAGCTTGCAGTAACTTGACAGCTTCGCTTTAAAAAGAGCAAAATCAAATATGGCTGATCAACAGGAGTAGGACTGATAAGAACCTTCCATCCAGAGCACAGACACAGACTTGTTTGTTTTCATTCAAAAAACTCAAACCCCACCTCCCAGGAGTATGAACGGGGAGTGATCACAGTTGCTGTTTAAGTTTTTGATTTTTGTGTGGTGGTGTTTTGTTTGTTTGTCTTGAATATTTATATTACAACCTCTGGCTTACATCCAGTAACTTTCTTTCCACCCATCCTTCACATTTTCCTTTTTTTTTTAAAAAAAAAGCTTAGTCAATAGTAAGTCTTTTCTTTCTTCCCTCCACTTCGCAGGCGATATTTGAAGTGATATCTTCTGAGCATTCTTATTTGCTGAGCTTGGAAATTCTGATCCGGATGTTTAAAAATTCCAGGGAACTGAGCCTCACAATGACCAAAACAGAGAGCCATCACCTCTTCTCCAATATCACTGATGTTTACGAAGCAAGCAAAAAGTAAGTGGAGCAATGCATTTCTACACTAAAAAAAGACACATTTTTAAAATTATACATTTAAATTTTGGCAATTATTTAAAATGTAGATTGTAAGCAATTACACCTGAGGGATGATTACTTTCGAGCAAGTAATGAAATGTGGTGTACAAAATAGTATTTTTAGTGGTACAAGAAGATAAAGGAACAGTTGCAACGTAGCAAATTCTGCAAAAATTCAGGTTTGACAGTTGAAAAGTGAGAAGTCGAATGTCATATGTGTTAATATGTGCAGTCTTAGTTCTTTATAAGCTGTAAATGTATTAGTGTGGAATTTGATTCTCTGTGCTCTGCAGTGCTAAAGAATCATTTCATGCGATACAAAAGCTGAGGTGTTATTTTGCTATCCATAGATTGAGAGTCTGTAATATGAGTACCCCTCTGTTTATTTGGTTTATAGTTTATTTGGGTTATTTCCCTTGTATACCTCAGAGGCAGCTCCTTGAGTAGAGCTTTGGTTAGTAGTGTCTGCGGTACGGGGTGGTGTTTGTGGACTTGGGCCGTGCTGTACCTGCACTCTTGCTCTCTGAGGCATCTCGCTCTTAGTTGGAAAAATCTTAGAGAATACTTGGGCAAGAGAAGCTATTTTTCAAGTTGAGCAGTTGTTTGCTCTTCTGACTGTGCTAACTAACTGATCAAGGAGAGCTTACAGGTAGCTGAACTGGAGGTGGATGGTTATTTTAATACCTGTTTGAACATAAAAACAGGTTTCTCACTGGAATCTCAAGTAACTGTTTTAGAGATGGAACCATTTCTTTCAAAACTGTCGTGCTAGTTTGAAGATGGAAAATGCAAACAGCAGTGGACGTGCCCAGGAGTTTTCCAGCCTGGCCTTGCCATGGCACTTGAGCTCCCATTTGCCGGGATAGGCTGGTACTGGAAAATCCACGGGGAAGGGAAGAACACGGTGTGTTGTAGCAGGAATAAGCATCTTGCAAATTTAACCAGTTCCTAAGATAAATGTTGACCCATTCAGCATTCTTAGCTAGTCTTACAGTCTGTCAGGGTGTTTACTGTGCCCTTACTAAACTGTTAGAAGTGGAGCAAGAGTTCTTGAGTTGCCCTTGAGAACTGGCTCTCCCCTGAGCGGTGGGATCGGTGTTTGCTTTCTGTGAGCGCTGTGTGACTGTGTCCGGAGCATCAACAGCCTAGGCACGTGCTGCCTGGGAACGGTGCTGTGCAGCCACCGCACCCCGCCCCACAGGCTTCATTTCTGTTCTGCAGAGGAGCTGCTGTCATGAGCTGCTTGGTTTGGGGTTTGGGGAGGTTTTCTGGTAAGTTTCTTCAGTAGAAAGGCAATAACCAGGAAAATAAGTACTGGAAATAGTGCCTCATGAAAAGGAAACGTTGGCAGATCTGACACGATACAGATGCTGAGCAGCCTGGCTTATGATCGCTGCTAATGGCTGCCGGCGTTATCTAGCGTGGGGCGCGCACACGTGCGTGCACGGCGAACTTCAGGGCGTTTCAGGCTCTAGTTCAAAAAGCTGTTCAGTAATGCTTGGCTTGGCCACAGTTTGCTCACTACTCCAGCCTGGTTAACAGCAGCATCAGCAGGGGAGTTACTGTGGGCTGCGTCACTGAAACATAGAAAAGGAGCACAGATATCTTTATTTCCAGTTGGAAGTGGAGCACGATGGCCGAAGGATGTGCGTGGCCCGGTTGATACTGGTTGGTCCTCACTGTAGCTCTGTATGGCACGAATGGAGGTCTCTGCCTGTGGAACAGAACAGTGTGTGCCCCCGTTCTGAAATGGGGCTAACGGCTGGGTGAGGAATCCGCCAGGCTAGGAATATGTGGAGTCAGGCTTCCCACCTTCTCACTTTTTTCTGTTCCTTTTCCTTTTGTCCTCTTTGTTTCTCTCTTGCAGAAATTGTGATGTCCCGAATTCGCTAGCGTTAAGCCCACATTTACCTCTGTGGAGCTCTGCAGCTTCCCGTTCTCAGTTATGGGAATGGACTTTCTTGGCTTCTCCTTCTCTGAAGCCCCACGGAGCCTGTGCAATTTTACATCTGTTGTGCAGCAGTTGGACTTTGTTTTCCGATGTTTACGCAGTAATAAGATTTTGCTTTGTGGGGCGTACGTGTGAGTGTCTCGTGTCCTGGGCCCGGTGCAAAGCCAGTCTAGGAGCAATGTGATGGGTGTGCGTTTGGCCGTGAAATGTGAATCGTAACAGTAAAGTGTTATGAGCCCGTTTTTTCTTCGACGAGAGTTGGCGTCACAGAGCCATCACGTATTAGAGGGTAATTGCCATCTGGTTTTTGGATAGCTTAGTAGAACTTAATTAATAAGCCTGCAGACTTTGCCTCTCCTCTGGGTTGTTTCTGTAAGACCCAGCTGACTGTATTGGAATAGCTGTGCGAATAGGGGGGGTGTTTGGGTTTTCCCTTTGTTGAATAAACCTTCCAAATCATTAAATCCACTTTTAAATTTCCCACTTAAAACATTTCAAGCAGAGACGGGGTAGGGAGTGCAATGTTTTTAGGGTAATTTGCACAATCTTTTTGATTAGTAGTCTTCAAAGGAAGTGGGAGGGGAAAAAAAAAATGGAAAAATACCACACTAGCTGAAAATTATAATCTTATTCTTGTCTGGAAGGTCTAATGGTTTGTTTTTAATAACTTGGAGTAAAACCAGAATTTGTAACTCATTTTTAAACTTAAATGAAAACATATTTTGTTTCCTGAGTTATGCAATACTGTTTAACAAAACTTTATGCTGGCTTTTTACAGCCTGATTTGTGGAAATAATGAATGTGATTTTAAAACAGAATCCTCCTCGATTTCTCTGAGCTGTCACTTCCCATCTTTAGTATCTTTTAAGGTAGCAAAATCAGTCTTTTCGATATAAAATTGTAAAACAATTGAGCATCTGCCCCATTATGCTGTATTTTAAGCAGCCTTTCCTGAAGAGCATAAAATCTGAGTGTGAGCGTAGCTATCGGTGGTGTTGGTGACTCAGGCAAAAGTTTGGTGAGCTGAAGAACGTGAACGGATAAGAATACCATCTTCAGGTGGAATGGCTTAAAGCTTCTCTCCAGGAGCTTTGACTTAGAACATGTTCAGCGGAGACTCTCCAGAAGCACCAGGACAGGCTTCTAATGCGTGACAAGGCCATTTCTGGTGGAACAGAGCGGCCTTTGTTAGAAGCAGAGCCCGTCTCTGCTTCGGGGAGCTCACTGGAATGTCTCTGACAGCAAAGAGTTGGTCTGAATAATTTGTGCCCCTTCCAGTGTGTTGGGTATGACAGCAGCTGCTAAGGCGGCCCCGGAGAGCTGAACTCTCTTCCCGTGCGCTTGTCTGTGTGCGATGGGGCGGCTCAACACGGAGAGGACGCAGAAGGGCACAGATTGCAGCCTGGGTCGGTGGGGACTGCCGGGGGGGCTGCCGTCGGGCAGCTTGCTCAGAACCAGGCGAGCCCTGCGCGCTCGATCTCGTTAGCGAGCGTGGCGCTCGCCAGCCTCGCCTCGTGTGCGCGCGGGTCGGGTTCCCAAGAGCCGGCCTTGGGAAAGAGGAGGAACGGGGAAATGGGGGAAATGTCTTCAAGAGCAATTGGTCTGACAGGTGCGGTCTCCAGATTTATTGGCCCAAGGAAAGCTTTAGCGTTTTAGTCTGCCGTTCAGCCAGCAAAAGGCAGAATGATGTTGGAATGTCAGAAGATTCGTATGAGCAGAAAAAGACATGAACAAAAATTGTTCTGTCTGGTTTTAAGCTGTGTCTCAATTACAGTAGAGAGGCCCATGTGGTTTTGTGAGGTAGGTTAACATCTTGTCTGAGCATCTTAATCTAATTTTGTTTGTGTGAATACACAGTAGGAATCAGATCAGCTTCCTCACAGCACTTTTTTTGTAAGCTAGGTTCATGTATTGCCTCTTTCCAACATACTTTAAATGATGCAACTTCATCTCTTTCCATAGGAAAATGCAGTCCTAGTGTTCACTTAAGTGTGTGTATGGAATCAATTCAGTTAAAAGCATTACTTGTAGAGAATGCAGCATTCTGTTGCTCAGTTTCTTTAGAGGATTGCAAAAAAAGCCAACCCAAAACACAAAAGAGGAAAATTGAATTTATCTGTGTACTTCTTTGGTAGTAAAGTGGATGAGTGTTCAAGAGCTGTTTGAACCTGCATCTCTCCTTCCTTTCCTTGTACAGCAGGTAAGGAACAAGGGAGCGGCCTTCTTGGTTGAGGCTGGGTGGTAACAGTGGCTGCAGAAAACTGCCTTTGCCCTTCTTCCATAAAAAATGGGCTTAACAAAAAAAAGCGGCACTGGGGAGCACTGAGCAAGTCTGGAAATACCTATGTTTAGGCAGAGAATGGCTGTGTTGGCTCCTCTCCTGTGTTGTGGGGTCACTGTGCTTCACTTAAATGAGATTTGAAACCTGAAATCCACAAGCTGGAAGCTCTCCCTGCAGAGAGCGGTGCCGTGCTGCTCCGCATTACCCTGGCAGCAGGGAGGTTGGGCTGTGGGCCCGTGCCCAAGGGTGGTGTTTACCATCCTACACGTCACAGGTGCCTCTCACGGCTGCGTTGGTAGGGAGCTCGTATGTACCAGTGTTTCTCTGCACGTTATAGGGGGGAAGCAGTGGTATCGGAAGCCGCCGCTTTGCCCCTGCCTTTCAGCAGGTGTGACGTTTGCTGCCCTGGATAACCTCGCTGTGGCCGCGGGGGGATGAGGCTGAGGTGCCCAGCAGCTCTGGAAGCCATGCCACCTTGCCTCTGGCAGCGCTGTCCTGCCCCTCAGCCTCCCTGGGACAGGCCTCGCCGCTGTGATGGGCGCGGGGCTGTAGAGCGGCGTCACCTGGTGACGAGTACGCTCGCACTTCGAACTTTCCTGCTGCTGGGGCAGTCGGGCGGCTGCCGGCTTGGCAGAGGTGCCCTTGTGGAGGGAGGAACCCGGGAGTGCTCGCGGCCTCCTGCGGCACAGGGCTGCCGGGAGCTCTGTGCCGCTGAGCCGTACCCACTGGGCTCCGAGGGGGCAGCTGGGCGGGAGCCTCATGGCCGGGGAATGTGTCCTTTGAAAGGAAATGACAAATACCAGACGCTCTCTGAAGAGTTTCCTGGGCACACTCCAGATCAGCATCACTTCTGGAATGTGGTGGAGAGTTCCCTGGCTGAGGCGCTTCCCTCAAGACTAAGCAATGCTTGATTTACCTGTTTGTACGATTCCATTTTTTTTATATTAACAGAAGTGTCTTCGCAAATGCCGAGATTGATTCATTCTCTTGCCTATATTAAGAGCATTGGTTTTTGCCAGTGCTAACACTTGGTTGTTGAAGCTGGGGATTGCAGGTGGCAGCCCAGGCTTGTAGAGCATGAGTTAAGTTAGGGCCTGGCCGTGTTCCGTTGCTGGCTGTGGTGGTTGGTTTCTCCGTTCTAGCAAGTGTGTTATATGGGAATAGCTTCGGCCCCATTGCCAGAAGCTTCACAGAATGGTTGTAAATTCCTCGTTTGTGACACCAAGGGCTCATTTCGTTCTGTGACAAACGAGTATGTAGGTGACTGAGGCTTGGGGAGACGGACAGGAGCACCCTGCCTCTTCTCGGGAATAGAAGCAGCGTCACTTTGTTCAGGATGGGAAAGGTTTCTGAGGTGGAGACTCCTGTTGTGACATCTTCATAATTTATCAAAAGGATTTACGTTTCTGGTGTCACAGAGTGTTCTTTCTGGGGGTCATTTGTCAGTGGGTGTTAATTGGGCGAATCAAGATGTGTTTCTCTGAAATGCATACCATGGAGCTAGGCGCTCCGAGCGCTTACCCGCTGCCTTGGGAATCTCGCCCTAACAGGAGATACCAACAGGGTTGTCATGGCCCCTCTGTTGGTCTGGGTTTCTGCCAGAACGCTATAAAAAGTTGAAAAGACAAGTGGCTCCCCGTTCGGCCAGGCTCTTGTGGGTAGGCTTGCTGAGAGCTGTTCCAGTCTGCTGCAGGATGAAGGAATGGGCTGTCAGGGTCCTTTTTTCTTATTTGACTTTGTAGTTGCTCTGTGGGTATTGCCCAGAAAAATACCTTTTATTGGTCTGTCAGTGTTGCAGTGCTTGGCGTTCTAGACCTGTGGGTGTCCTGGTTTCTGTGAGGGAGGTTGTGACAACTCCTGTAACGAACCAGTGATTCCAAGCCCCGGTGGATGCAGTCCCGTGCTCCACTCGCCCTCTGTTCCTTTAGTAAAAGCTCTGATTTTGATTCAGCTTAAAAATTCTATGGAAATAAGTCTGTAATTTTTCCCATTTTTACTACTGTAAGATCCCCCTTGCAAAAAAAAAAAAAATCATTAGGAAGAGAATGTTGATGTTGGCATCATGAGAAGATTCCCATTAGGAAAAGTCAGATAAATGTTTGACTGCTGTGTAACCCATGCACAAAACTGTAATGATCCTGTGCCCTCTGGTGCTCAGCAGCCTGGGAGAACTCTCCAGTGTGCTCTGTCCTTTTGCAAACAGAACAAAATGACCTCATAGTAACTGTACCAGAATATTTTTTTTTCCCGTGTTGGGTGCTGATCTGGTGATTGACGCTTCCTTCTGTTCCAGAGGGATCTTCCCCAGACCTTCCCCAGTCTCACTGACCAGAGTCACCTCTCGCTTGTCTCTGTAGTGACCCTTGATGTCAATAATCTATTTAGATTTTTTTTTTTGTAGTACCTCCAACCTGTCTGTATATGCCTTTTATGTGCTGGTGGATTCTACGTGCTTTTTGCTCCTGGATAATAACTGATTCTATAAGATAATCAGTTTTCTAACTCTAATCTGTCTTAGTTAAAATTTCTCTTACTTGACTATGGATTTTTTTTTTTTAAATTCAGTGCAGTCTAATTTGGGACTATCCGTGCAGCAGGATATTCATAGGAATGCAAGTCCTGCTCAGCTAATATCGTTATCTAGGGGGTAAAGGGAAGGGAAACGTTGAGAAGAAATGTTGACAGACAGGGAAAGACCCTTAACAAGAGACACCAAAACTTGAAGGAGGAAACTTTTGTCCTGAAGAGAGGGCAGACTCCAGGGCTGGTGAGATTTCTGGTGTTTCCAGATCTTGAGCTATAAAAAGCAGCAAACAGGAAATGAATTAAACCTGCATTTCTGAATTGGGCAGATGGCCTGGAGGGGAGGGGAGGGGGAGTTCCAGAGTACTGCAGGTTGGGCGTTTCTGAGGGAAATCAAATGCTGTCTTACGGAGCTGCTCAACTTTCACTTAATTGGGTCTAACTTTAACCAGGAAAGTTCTGGGTTTAACAGAAACAAATGCTTTAAATAAATCCTTCTTGTATTAAGCAAAAAAAGCCAGTCACAACTCCAGTTGGTTAAATGGAACATAATTGCTCAGTGCTGATCTTCATGATGGAATCTGTCCTAAGATTTTAAGTAAAAGGCTTTCATGATGTGTCTGGTATAGAGTAATTAGCAGATGGGATGCAGAAAACAAAGACGGCCTTTGATACACAACTTCCAGAGGTGGTATTTCTTATAGTACCTGTTGTAGGGATAGAACCTGCGTGTGCTGCTTCTCTTGGCCCCTTTCTTTTTTGTAAAAAATCATCTACTGTCCAGGATTCTTACTGTTCCTTACAATGGCTGTGACTGATGATGTCACTGATGAAGCACCAGATAAATTCTAAGAGTGGAAGTTCCAGCCCAGCATGGTCAAGCACCTTGTCAATGTGCCATAACGTACAGCAGGAAGAAATGTTGTATTTTCTCATTTCCTGAGCAGAGAAGTTGGCAGCGCGCTGAGAAGCAATCCCGACTATAAACATGTCTGAGGAGAGCAGAAACGAATCCCAGTTGTGTGCAGTTCGTGGTGGTCAGCGGCTCAAATCTGACTGCTCTGGTTCATGAGAAACTCTAGCTGTGTGACTTGGAGAGTTTTCTTTTTTTTTTCTTTTTTTTTCTTTTTAACCCCTTCTTGGACCTATTAAAAATTTCTGTTGCACCACCGAGAGGAGAAGAGTCAGGAGAAAACCAGGGGCTGTAGGAGGCAGTGTTACATCTGCTTGTAGCCAGTGGCCTCTTTTTCACTAAATAATGATGCTGGTATACATCAGGCTGTTAAATCTGCAGTTAATGTGTCAGAAATCAACAAAAAAATACAACAAGCAAACAACATATCCAAAAGCAGAACAAAAAAACCTCAAACCCTTGAGCAAGCCTTCTGACTGGATGAGTCGACAGACTGAGAATCTGGGAACCACTCAATTGAGGCAGCGTCTCTTTGGCACACCTGAAGAAGTCTTACCGTTGTTAAACACTTGGGTGATAAACTTCTGTTCATCCTGTTCTCCCCTTCTACCTGTTTGAGGTTGGTTTGTGAAACACGCTGTGGAGAACTGAAAAGAAAGGAAATGCTGCAAAGGTGACAGATTTTGAAGAGCCGGTGTTAGTAATGAGAACATAAAATAAAGGGCTGAAATAAAATAAAACATCTTTCAAAATATTTTTAACCTGATGTGAGATCACGCTCCAAGTATTTGCTTAAGATTTGTGCTATGCAAGGTTTTTTTATGATCTGGTTGACTCCACGGAGCTCAGGATCAGCTTGTGTAACGGCCGCAGGTAGGACTGGTGCCCGAGAGGTTTCCAGCAGCCTCGAGGTTTTTGAGGGATGCCCCGATGTCAGTGTGAGTGCAGGGGCTCCCCTGCCCCCAGCAGCAAGGTGCCGCTAACGAGCGTCGCCCAAATAATGGCTTTTGTTTTCTGGTAAAATTAGAAATGCAAAAAGGTGTGGAAAGCGTTCAGAGGCCAAAGGGACCTGCATCGGGAACACAGGGTGAACAACAGGGGCGTTCTCAGAACAAGGGTGTTTAGGGGAAACTGCTCAGGATTTTGGTTTCTGTTCCTATTTTCACCATTTCCAGTCTGTTTGGTTTCTCGCTGGTAGAGTGAAGCCTGTGGAACGGGAGCGCCTTTTTGTTTCTTTTTTCGATCTTAGTTGGGCAGTTGACACGCAGCTTCATTCAGTTGAACGCTTCAGATACTGTGTTTGTTACAAGAGGAAATGTGTTAATGTCTGCTTGAAATTGTTTCATTTCTTTTTTTAATCCTCTTTCTGGAAATTCAAGTCTAACCAGACCAGCGGTGCTCTTTCTGTTTTGGCGACTAGAGAATGGGAAGGCCCTTTGGCAGCACTGCCTGTGCTGAGCTCTGCCAGGTGACGCTGCCACCCTGGGACATGTTGTACGGAGATGGCCCTGGCTGCGCTGACGAGGCGAGATGAGCTCACCCTGTCGCTCACCCTTCCAGTTGTCCTTAGTTTGTGAAAGTCATGGGTGTGTCAGGTGAAGTGTAAAACCTTTTGAGAGAAAATCTGTCGGGTTTTTGGAAAAACAACTAATTTATTTTCTTTTGTCACAGGTTCTTTAATGAGCTTGAAGCAAGACATCAGAACAACATCTTCATTGACGACATCAGCGACATAGTTGAAAAACATTCTTCTTCCACCTTCGACCCGTACGTGAAATACTGCACCAATGAAGTCTACCAGCAGCGAACTCTGCAGAAGTTACTGTAAGACCGCTTTTAAAATAGGATTGCAAAGTGGCCCCCTCTGTAGTAGGAGCGAGTGGTGCTGGGCTGTGAAACTTCCGGCTGCGCGCGGGTTCTCTGGAGGTAAAGGCGAGCGAAGATGAGCGGGGCCACGCGCTGCGCTCCCCTTCACCGCGACCTGCCACTCACTCGGCCTCAGGAGCTCTTTCCTCGTGTGCTCCAGCTGAGCCTGGCTGTGCTCACCTTCACCGTGGGCAGAGCTGGAGGTTTCTGAACATCCGAGTAAATAAAGGTGGAGGTGCAGTTGCTGGGACTCCAAGTCACACTTTTTTGCCAATAAAGGTTGGGCCAGATGATCCTTGATCTCTTCCAACCTGGGATTCTATGATTCACTTCTCTGTTGAAATCATGATTTATTTTAAATCTGGCAACTTCCACAATTCTCTGTTAAAACAACCGTTTCCTTCTCTCCCCCATTCCCCCCAGAGCCACCAATCCGGCATTTAAAGAGGTGTTGTCGCGGATCGAGGCCCATGAAGACTGCCGGAACTTACCAATGATCTCTTTCCTCATTCTCCCCATGCAGAGAGTCACTCGTCTGCCCCTGCTGATGGATGTGAGAACACAGCTATTTTTCTGTTTTTTCTTGATGCTGTTCCTTTAACGTTCTCATTCTTTCCTACTCAATTCCTAGCTCCTTCCAGTCTCTTCTTAACTTCTTAGTACTGCAGTACAGGGCTGTAGCTACTGCTCTGTTGGTTATGAAGGACTGTAGCACTTGTTTGCTTCATGTGGCTGGTACCTCCTGCTCCTGATCCCCCTTCAAAGTTCGATATTGAAGCATTTTAATAGAGAAACTGTACAGGAGAGGGTCAAAATGGCTGAGAGCAGTCACTTAGAGTGACAGGGCACTCTGGAGAAGGGCTCTCCTGTTCCCTCCTGTATCCCAGCCCACAGCTGAGCCTTCACCCCTTTGATGTCAGTTAACGTGTGTGTCACGTTCTGTATTTGTTACAGTCTGTGCTTCTTAGTCCTCTGAAGTAACTGACGTTTCATTTCAGACTATCTGTCAGAAAACTCCCAAGGATTCATCCAAATACGAGAACTGCAAGCAGGCTCTGAAGGAAGTGAGCAAGGTGTGTGCTTAAAAGTTTCATCTGGATGCAGAGTTTTTTCTGCTTTGACTGTTTTCCTTCCCAAGTTGCAGTGTGTGTGTTTGTCACTTCAAAAGTCTACTGAGAGAAGTGGCTGCTTCGGGGCTTGGTTAGTCGCTTGAGAATTAATTTTCACATGTATTACGCTTGGACTGTGCAGTTGGACACATGTGCTCTGTTTGCCGCCGGTCACCCAGGCAGCAAGCCGCGTGGTGGCCTTGTGTGTGGAGCAGGCAGGGCAGGGGAAAGAAAGGCTGAGTCCTCTAGGCAAACTTTACAGTTCCTCCTGCTTTGCATGAACCAGGTCACCCTCTGACTGTTGTTCAGGGTTGTTCTCTTCTGTAGTTGTGCTTTGTGGCCAAGAGTCAGTGGTGGAAGAAGAGCACGAGTCCATTTTCCGTGCATTGGTTGTCATTTCAGCAGCCCTGACTTGGACAATAAATTCTGGTTCCATTTGAACCTGAGCAATCAGATGACCTTTATTTTTTTTAATTATTTTTAAATGGGTGGGAAATTCCAGTAGATACATTCTGGAAATAGACAGCTCTTTAAAACAGAACATCGTGGTATGAAAAGAAAACCGAAGGGTCAAAGGACTGGCTGTTTCTTGCCTCCAGGATCCCAGAATTTCAGCAACTGTTGAGTGTCGTAGACTGTTGTGAAACGTGAAGTTCTGGGCGTTCCTTAGCGAGACAAACGCTTCCTCTGCACAGTGAGGCTAGACAGGATCTTGGGCCCTGAACTTTCCGCTCTGCTTTAGGGAAAAATGAATGTTTCCCATGTATAAATAATGGAAAAGGGAAGAGCACTGAAGCATAAAAACTCTAAATTGTTTTATTTAAGAAAGGCCACCAGGGATTGTTTTTGTGCCTAAATTACCGTCTGTTTATTACTTAAGAAAACACCCTGGGCTCGGCAACGCGGTGCCGCTGCCAGCACCGCCGGGTTTTTCCGCAGGAGCGTCGTGTGCTGTGTGAAGTGCTGGGTTATAGGAGGAGGAAAGTCCCGCTGGCGGCTGGGAATGCAGCAGGATGCTGCGGGGTTCAGGGGGCTGTCTTTTCATGCCCCCTGATTCCATGTGCTCCATGTGCAGGCTCCCCTGAAACTCTAGCACCTTCTAGAATCGACTGAGGCCTGTTCTGGGAACCCCGGTTGCCCCGGTGTCGGATGTAGGTGAGGGAGCCGGGTGTGCGCGGGCGGAGCGGCAGCGCCTCGCACCGATGGGTCCCTCTGGAAGGTGGTTTGGGTAGAAGTGTGTCTTGTAGAGGAACTAAAGGTTGTGTCGTGAGTCTGGAGTGTGGTGGTGTTTTAATAACGGATTGCTACCTAAACGTCTCGTTTCTAGCTGGTGCGTCTGTGCAACGAAGGCGCTCGGAAGATGGAGAGGACAGAAATGATGTACACCATTAACTCCCAGCTGGAATTTAAAATCAAGGTATGAAGATAATATTCCACACTGTTACGTAACGAGCGTGCTTTTGTGAGTTTGGGGTTTTTTTTAAAATTATCCTACATGTAGCAACTAGATGCTCATGGTTTTAAAATGTGGGTCTTTAAAGGATCTTGGTCAGTCTTTGAGGAAATGGTGTCTCCAAAAAGATGTTTTTCAACTTGTTTAAAATATTTTTATTTTCAAACTTTTACTAAAAACTGAAACCAGTAATAAGATTTCCTTACAACAAGAACAATAAATAAAACACTTTTTACCAAATGTCATCACTCCATTTGCCAACAGTGGTGGTAACACCTCGTATCTTTGGCCAGTCTGAAGTAGAGTTTTGAATAATCCAAAATCCTCGTGCTTTGCGGTTCCACCCAGAGCTTCCACGCCTCCAGAAGTACCAGGCGGCGTTGCGGTGGGGCCGCGGCTGTACCTGTGAGGGGGGCACGCTGGCGCTTCCCCCTCTGCCCCGTGTGCTTCTTCCCTGCCCACCCTGTCACTGGCAGCTCCCACTGCTCTCGTGCCAGCAACGGCAACCTGATGGAGTTTGGGATTCTGTTCTTTTTATGCAAGTTTTTTTCCTTTGTGCATCTTAAATATAACCATTTAGTGGTTTAGACCTAGTCTGTGGTTTGGGAGCGAGCCAGCTGGCGTGCGGAAGACGGGCTTTGGCCCCGTTTCAGTGCATGTTTGAGTTCTGAGAGCCTGTTCTGTGTAGAACGGGGACGGTGCCCATGATGTGCTGCTTTGGCAATTAAGGAAGAATTAATATTGCAGGGAAAACAAGCTGCCTCTGGAATACAGCCCACTAGGAAAATGGAACTCGCGGTACATGAGAGGAATTTTTAGTTCATCCTCAAATAGAAATTTTTAAAGTACTTTTTGTCTGTAAAACAAGTCACACGGTGCTATAATTCTGCTTTATAACTTACAAATTGGGCAAACTGTTTCTGTTCTTGGTCAGCCTCAGAGTGTTGGGAGTTCTGTTTATTACTTTGTTAGTTGTGGCTGTGAAGTGTTTCATGGGAGTACAGGAGAAGCTACTCAATTGGTCTGTCGCTTTTGTACGTGGCTAATCTGTAGAAGTTAATTTTTATTACGATTCAGAAGTCTTAAGCTTTTCATCTTTAGGACCAGAGAAATGTGTTGTGGGTTGGTTTGTTTTTTTTTTCTGAAACATGCTTTTGTGTTCATGAGCGAGCTTGTTTGCGACTGCTGCGTTCAGGGACCATCTGAAGTCTTCCCGTTTTGTAAAGTCACAAGTGGCACGACGATGTAACTGTCAGGAAAGGGGCCACGTTTCATGTTCCTCAGCTGTCACGTGGCAACAGTACCACAGTAACAACTGTGCTTCAGGAAATGGAAAAGCCAATTGTTGAAAAAACCCCTCGTTTTCATGGTACTCGAAGGTACTGAACCAGCAGAGGTTTGATTGAAAGTGCACCAGCTGTTCTAAAGGTGACTGTTGATCCAGAACGGTGTGCGATCCCGGCGCTGGAGCTCAGGAGTGTCTCTGGGAGCGTCGTGTCCGAGCTCTCGGCCAAGGGGAACCGTCTTTAATAAAATGGCCATCACAGGAAAATGACATGATACGGTCCTTGGAGAAAGTAATCAAGTTGGATTGACAGAAGTCAAGTTAGCCTCTGACCTGAGAGCAGCTGGGACAATGCCAGTGAATGCCCTTGGAGCTACTGTGGTTTATAACCAGCTGGATTGATTGATTCACTGACAGAGTTGGGTAAAAAGGTATTTATGAAATACGGCTTCGAAATAAAATTCTGCGTTTCCAAATGGGAGAAGGCTGCGGAAAACGCATTTAGTAATCTCCTGGGTAACACAAACAGAGATGTGCAAAAAAAGTCCTAAGAATCAACACAACAGACTCTGTGATCTTGGATTAATTGGGAAGAAATGACCGAAGGGACCCCTGTCAGGACGCACTGCACTAAAGCTGTCTTGGCAGCATCAGTGCAAAATGTGAGGAGTTGCAGCAGGTAAAGGCCGTAGGTTGGTGTTTACCAGGGGCCGCTTTGAAAGACTGGAGGCTCTGGGAGGTCCCCAGTGTAGCCAAGGCTCTGATCTGGTGGGGGGTGTCCCAGTGCCTGTTCTGGCTGGGCTGGGAGCTACGTCGGCCCAGGGCAAGTGAAGAGTCTCGGGCTGCTCTAACTCCTAACAATTTGTGGTAGTTCTGAGGGCGGCTGCACTCGGCAGTCTGGAGCAACCTTCCCGTGCCCCGAGGGGGAGGAAGAGGGCTCTGGTGCTGTGCGGTGGCAGAAAAAGCACCTCTGGGAAAGCAGTTTTGTCTCGCGCAGCGTCAGAGCCGCTGTGAAGTTGTACCTCAGAACGCAGAACCAAGGGGGCGGCCGCTCAGCAAACGAGGGAGTTCACCCTTTGTTGTTCAGCAGCGAGATCTCTGCTTTGGTTTGGCCGTGGGGCTCCGGGCAGGTGCTGACAAGTTGAAGTTGCTCGGCAAAGGGCAGCTGAAGTGATGAGAAAATGTGAGAAGACAGCCCGTGCAGGATGAAGATGACAGCTGACAAACTGAATGAAGAAATGTTCTTTACAGGCATGTGAAAGGCGCTTTAAATGGCGGGGGCGGGGGGAAGTGGTTGTCTCCGTTAGCCCAACGATGCGAGACCGATCGTGACTTTGAACGGTTCCGTCCCACGCGTGACCCGTCGGATCTGTTCGCTTTGGTCGTAGCTGAGCAGTTACAGCACGTGCAGGGTGACTGTCGAGGACTCGCAGGCTGTTACTTGGGCACTAGAGGAATAAGGACAGTACCATCAACCTTGATAAGCACTCTTCTGGGCTTGTACTCCTCATCCCTGAGCTGTTGAGTTTATTCAAGCATTTTTTTTTTTCTCAAATACATAGCCCTCTGTTACCTGATTTTTAAAAATCTCTGGTTTTGAAAGATATAAAATGCTATTTTCTTGCTTTGTAGCCGTTTCCACTGGTTTCCTCTTCACGCTGGTTAGTGAAAAGGGGTGAATTAACAGCGTACGTAGAAGACACCGGACTCTTTTCTAAAAGAACTTCTAAACAGCAGGTGTACTTCTTCCTCTTCAACGATGTCCTCATCATCACCAAGAAGAAGAGGTAAGAGCTTCACCAATACCAGATTGCCTCGAATCTCAGGAGAACAGCCGAGTTCTCCTTGTCTTTCAAAAGTGCGGTGCCTGCTGTGTGTGCCTCACCCGTGGAGGACGGAAACCAAAGATCTCTGGCTTTGGAACAGCCAACCTGAGCGTGTCGCGGCACTCGCACGCATTTTCTATCCGCTTGCCTGTTGGAAGGAGGGAAGTAAGTGGGCCTGGTGCATCTGCAGCATAAAACGGGGAAATGGGGAGTAAACGTGTTCTAAGTCCAGCAAACACTTGTAAAGCCATGTGTATGTTTTAATAAGCTGTGTCGGAGAGCGTACGTGAATTTGAGTTTTTCGTACGGCTCTGTCGGACTGAGTTTAGAAAGGACAAGTAGCCACTTGTTAGATGGGATTTATTTTTTGCAAACGCAATTGAAATTCCACATTGTCAAACAAATTTACAAGTTCACCCTTGATGCCTGATCAAGGGGAAAGGTTTTGGGAGGATAAAGAAATGGTTAATTGTCATTCTCCTCCGCGGCTGGGCTGGGCTGAGGAGTGCTCTGTGGGACAGGACCCCTGGCAGTCTCCGTTTAGATCTTTATCACTGGATTTGAGGGGAGGTTTAGAGTGATGGAATTGAAGGGAATTCACATCCTCTGCTGTCCCTGTTGGTAACACCCGAGAGATCAGCCTTTTTCCTCAGTTGAGGCAAATACTGGCTGTTTTTAAGACACCCTTCTCTGAAACTTCAAATTCATATTTACATGCATTTTGAGGAATGAGGTATGGTATAAAATCTGGGAAGAAAACACTAATATTTAAACAATGAAGACAGAGGGGTAAAAATGACCGAGGTGGAGGGGTGGTGTTTTTAATAAAGATGGGAAGAGAAGAGCGGCTGGATTTCTCCTCAGCTGTCTCACTGATGTGAACATGTTTCTGAGAGTCAGTGTTTATCAAACTTAGACCGAGATGTTTCTGTGAAAGTCCCTGGTTGAGTCCCTGGCAGCAGATCACGGAGCTGTACGGCAGTTTCAAGCGGCGCGTTTCTTTTCTCCTGGGACGGCTGTTAACGTAGGATGGTGTTGGTAGCTGTGGGAAGGCCCGAGTTGGGAAAGCAGTGAACAGTCTGTTATCTGTGTTGTTACACTGTTTGTTGGTTTCCTACGTGATGCCTTGTTGTCCAGATGACAAACTGGAGTTTTATAACAACAGATCTTATCCAAATGTCAGGGCTTTTGATTTATAACAACTTCCAGCTGCTGGACTGGAAATGTCCTAAATGGGCCCAGAAGCCCAGATTAAAGAGCGCTTCACATTAATGATCAGATTCACAGTCGCTCTTCCGAGCCCCCAGCACAAACAGATGTAACTGCAAAGGCCTCGTTCCCGCGAGCCTCCCGGATCCTCGGAGCGTGAAGCACGCGCTGTCCCCAGTGAATAAGGTTATTGACGACAGTGGAGCTTGGGGTGATCTCTCCTCCCACCCACGGTGTTACCGTGGGCGCCGCAGCGCTGCGCAGAAATACCTGTGGCCAGTTGAGTTTAAATGTTTGTGGTTGCACTTCGGAAGCTCCCTAACACTGCACGACTCCCCTCTTCTCCCCGCTGTGCTCAAAGCGCCGGTTCCCCTGGGCTCCGGGCGTCGCGCTCGGCTCCGGCCTCCCAGGGCCCGGCTGGGTGGTACCTGTTGGAGGAGTGGTGCTGGTGACTGTTGGGTAATTCTAGTGCAGCCACGGCTGTGTCACTGCTCCCGCCCCCATCTTGGGGACACTCTCCAGATGGAGGAACGGTGTTTTGAACACCACGTGAGCCGGCGCTGCAGAAACCTCTCCTCCGTGAGGACTGTTACATCTTGGCTGTAAAAAAAGATAAAGGGAGGTCTTGTGTTGGCGTGTACTCAGGTGTGCTCTGCAGTTCTTACGCTTCAGTTTTAATGATACGTGATCCATCGTCATTTTCTTCAGCTCAGTTTCACCTCCCGGTAGGAAATTGCAGGTATGGAGGCGGCGATTTCTCCGACAGCCCTCGCCAAAAGCGCGCACCGTAACAATCCTCCCCTAGCAATAGGGCACCGCTGCCTTTGAACTCCACCCAAAGTCAAATGCCTCCTCCTGTCCACGTGCCCCCCTGGGCCCATGCAGATGTGGTTACATCTTTCACTTTGTTAATGCTTGAAGCTGCCTCTGAGCCAGTTCCATGTTCTCAGAGCTCAGAACTCCAGAGTTCAGAAAGCTTTGGTCTGTACAACCAAAGAGCTGCCGTAGCCAGAGACTCTACCAGCTGCACACCAAGTGCTTTTGGAAGATGGCAGGTGTGCCCCAAAGAGGTTTGTCTGTGCCTGAGCGTACCCCTGGGGAACGCTCCGGTTTCCATAATCCCCATCGGATCTCACTAGAGCCCTGTCTCTCGGAGTGCTGCACAGCTCCTCAGCTCCTGAGGTGCCCTGACACTGGAATGTGGCCGGGCTTCATCTGCCGGAAAGGGCCCGAGGTTCTCTGCTGCCCGGGAACGCTGCCTGCCCAGGCTGCTTGCAGAGCCCTGGCCTCTCCCCAGGGACCGTTCTAAAACACCTCAAAAACACCCCCACCCCCCAGACAAACCAACCAACCTTTCCTTGTTTCAGAGAATATAAAGAATAAAGAAAGAGGGAGAGACTGAGAAATACTAGATATAAAATGGGGTTTTGTCCTTCTTCACTAGGAACCCTCAGGCTACTGCAGCTGGCACTTGAGACAACTGTCCTCCAGCCATCAGTAGCATCTTTTAGAGAAATGAATTAATTTGAATCTAGAGCTGGATTTAGGGCAACATCAAACCTAAATCTACGGTCTTTGCTCCCTCCTCTCTCACAGCCTCTCTTAAAACATTTCCACTTTTCTACAGCAGGACAACCCAACCACTTTCCATGTGTTACTTTCTGGGGAGGGGCTGTGTTCCCAAAAGAGAAGGGGACCCAGAATACATCCTAGTCCAGACTCCTTTCAGCACCCTTGGGTTGTGTCTGCAGAAATTAAAGCTCAGCTGAAGATTCTCCCAGCTGCTCAGTGTGCTCACATTAAATTACTTTAATTAGATCTAAAGCTATTTGTAATCTGTATTTTTTTTCCACTTTGGGACCCAAGGAGTTATGTGGAATAGTATCATCAGCCTGGCTTCATTTGTGCAGAGCTCCAGCAGCCTTCACGGCTTCCATCTCGTTTCCTGTGTGATTTATTTTTTCAGTTGTTGAAGGAAGATGGACACAACAGTCTGATCAGCAGCCCGGTTAATCAATACTCTGTGGAGGTTTGGAAGCTGCTTTTAGTTCTCAGGGCAGTGCTCTCGGTACATTTGGGCCTTTGCCAGCGGTACCGGGGCAGGGAGTTGGGATTCCAGCCTTTGGAGTGGAAAATGCTGGTAGGTTGTGGGCAACTGTTGGTACCGTTTTGAGACCTGGAGAAAAGGAAACTGGGAAGAAAAATGTTCATCGTGTGATGAGCTACAACGATTTCGGTCCTGCTGTATGATAGATCTTCTTGAGCTTGTCTGTTCTTGCTGCTGCTTCCTCTGTAGAGCCCCATAAGCTCTCAACAAAAGAGAAGAAAGAATACTTGTGAGAAGGGTTAGTTTCATTAGTATCATGTTCTGTGTTGCTCATTTGAGAATGTACAAAGCTGTGCTGCACAAAACCCGTTCCAAGTATTTAAATCACAGAACAAAACTTAAGACATACCCCACACAGCTGAAATGAGAACTTGGTTTTTACACCAGCTGCCCTGGCAGAAACTATTGACCCACAGAAATCCCCAAATACAATAAGATCTGTAAACCCCTGGTCGCTTGAAGAATAGAGAAGTTCTTGTAATGCTTTGAGTTACAGAAATCAGCAATAATTGATGTTTTGAGTCACGTTGCTCAGTTGTCTTTTAGCAGTTGTTTTTCTGAAGGACTATAAATAAGAATTACCGAGACCGTTCTGTTAACTGCCAAGGTATTTGCAGGTATTCTTCCGGACGGTTCACAGAACCTATCCCAACAGACATGAAGTCATCAGCTCTCCATTTTCTCTCAATATTTGAGGACCGTAAAGGCAGAGTCGGCGTCGGTGGCGCCTGCCAGGAGGGCTGCGTCAGCAGCGGCACTTCAGGCGGCTGCAGCTCCAGGTGCTGGGTTTGATTTGTACCAGTTCACTGCTCAGGCGTCCGTGTCGCTCTGGCGGCAAAATTAATCTTCTCAAGTATCTTTTCAACGTCAGTTATTTTAATGAGCCATAGCGGTGTGAGGCTCTAGCACGGCCCTTCAGCGCGCGAGACTGAGACTCCGCTCGGGGCGGAATCTGGGTAGTTGCACCTTCAAACTGAGCTGTTTGATTTCCTGTCGGATCTGACGGACGCAGCAGGGGCTGGGCTCCGTGCCCCTGTAAACAGGGGGTTCTATCTTCTTCTTGCACCGGTGCAGGACAATAAATCTGAAAAAAATTTACAAGCTTACGTGAAACGGTGAGGTCATGAGTTTATCAGTATTCTGGGTTCACGATACATCCTGATAAACTTGCAGTGCTTGTGAGACAATTCTGGGAAACGCTCGCGGGCTTCAGCGCAGCCTGAGAGCTGCTTCTCTCCCTTGTCATCGGTGCCTGTTTCTGGAGGGAGGCTGCGCTGGTGTGTCAGCCACTCCTCCCACTTTGGTGTCATCAGGAAACTTGCTGAGGGTCCCCTCTGTCCCTTCATCCAGCTCATTGATTAACGTATTGAGCAGGACTGGAGCCAGTACTGACCCTGGGAACACCGTGCATCACAGGCCTCCAGCGACACTCATTTAAAATTAAATTAATAGTGTTTGTCTGGAAGCCGTTACATACCCACAGTTTTACAGGCACCAGAGAAAAGTCATTCTACTTTTTCTCTGACAGGTTAAAATTAAGAGGTGGTGTTTATTTGAAGCTGCAGAATTAAAAAGTACAGTTCTGTACAAGGCATTTCAAAGCGAGTGGTGTTCAGTTGAGCGCACACCAGCTCAAGAACTCCAGAGCCATTTGACTGCCACTACATGAAATTCCACAGGGTTTAAAAACTGATCTACTTTATCTGTTGGAAAATTGGTGGTTTCAAAAACAAATAAAAAGATGAGAGTCTGAGGTGTCAGAAGAATCGTGCTGTGTAGTTAGAAGTGGATTTGCTGAGTTTGCTTCCAGACATACTTAATGGAAAACTAAGCTTGGTTTTTCTTTTTTTCTCTCCTTCCCATCTTTGCTGTGCAGCGAAGAGAGTTACAACGTCACTGACTACTCTCTGAGGGACCAGCTGGTGGTACAGCTGTGCGACGGCGAGGACCTGGCATCTTCTCCGGTGAAGAACACTTCAACCGTGCTGTACTCGCGGCAGAGCTCTGCCGCCCACCTCTTCAGGCTGGCGGTTCTCAGCAACCACGCGGGGGAGCGGGTGGAGATGCTCCTGGGAGCAGAGACGCAGTAAGTGACTCGTTAGGGGTGTTGTCCTTTCCCCGCCCCCCGGCCGCAGTCAGGGCAGCGTGAAGCACTCGGCTTCTGCCTGGCACGTTCCCCTGGGAACAAAGCGATCCCCCCTTTGTCGTGCTCCGTGCGGGTGCCCTGCCCCGAGCCCCGCAGCGATCCCGGACGCTCGTGAGCTGCTGTCGCTTACATTGGTCATATTGTAGGTGTCAGGGCGAGGTGACCCTGACAAGCTGCTCTGATTCTTACTGAGTGGCAGAGCGGGAGAATATGCAACTCATGTAATATCCCCCTAGATACTGGAAGAAATATTTATTGGAATAAAGTCTCTGCAAATCCAGTTCAGGTCCTCTAAGATAATGGTGTCATGAGAGGACTCGGTGGCGGTCGGTCCGTGTCACATCAGTCTCGCTCTCCTTCCGTGAGGCCACGGTGCAGCAATAATGGCAGACTGAACGTATACACCAAAATGCTGTAACCAGAGTAGCTGTTACTACAGAATTTCTTTTCTGTGCTGGCTTGTTGCTTATTGTTGTATTTTATCCTGGTTGTCAGTTCTTGTAGCAACGCGGCACGTACACCGCGTTGTCTGTATGTAGAGCGCGGTGTGAGCAGGAGAAGCAGGCCCAGGCGCATCCCGAGGCCGCGTGGTGGTCACAGGCAGGTGTTGGGCGTGAGTGTAGCGTGTGCCTGTCCTGGGGCAGCGACTGTAACCCTGGGGTGGTGCAGAAGTGAACCAGCTGCTGGATTAACTGGGAAGAGGAGGAGTTTGGCAGCGCTGTGGGGAGGCTGCGGAGCGGTGCTGGGATAGAGGTGGCCCTTGTTCTCCCGGCACAGTTTTGAAGAGCGTTCTGCTTTAGAACCCAGCAACAAGAAGTGTCTTGTTCCTCAGGGTGCAGCTCTGCGGGGCCGTCGCTCGGCTGTGGTGCCACTGGTTCCGCTCAGCCCCGCACAAAGACGTTATCTGTTCCGCTGGAGGCTGCAGGCGGGACAGAAGCCGTCACCCAGAGCCACCAGACACGGCCCAGCCCGGAAAGAGTGACAGTTTTAGGTTTGCTTTCAAAGTTTAGAATAACCCTGAAAGAAACTGTAGATATTAATGGTTTCTATTAAAGATCGCATTATAAAGTAAGCAGGCGATTCAGGCTTGTTTGGAGATGCATTTTTTTCTTGGGAAGAAAATGCAGTACATTTTTAGTTGTCTGGGCTCTTTATGAAAAGCCATTTTGTTGGGCAGATTTATTATTGATCTGCTAGACGCTGGGATGTAAATAGCAGTCTAGCAGATTGTCACGGGGGGAAAAGATTCTGCAAAGAGTCACTCTATTTGAAAAGTGCCTGTTTTTCTAGAGCATTATCATGTATACCAAAGGTGCAGGAAAACTCAGAAGGCTGGGAAGGGGATCTGCAATAGGAAGCGGGATTGTTGGGAGCGCTGACTGAGGAGAGTTTTGCACGTGTAAAACTTGAAAGGTTTGTCACTTCACGTGGTGGATGGTTCCCAAGTGCAAAAGGACCAGAGGTAGGTCAGGAACTTGCTATTGCCCTGTGTATGAGGCAGAAAATCCAGGGTACACAGAGGTGAAGAAGAAATTCACACTGGGAGAGGGCCTGGCATTAGCCTGTTTTTCTCAGTTTCTGAAAGGAAGTGTAGGTTTCCTGTTGAGAATGGTTACAGGGAAAGCATGAATCTAAAGAACCTGTTTCTAAACAAGAAAATAGCCATGAAGTTAATGAATCTCATGCAAAACTGTGTACAGACTTTCTTGCTTTGGTTAAAACACAAGTTTCGTACCACCTACCGTTAAATGGCTGAAGTGTCTGAAGTAGCACGTGGTGCTGTACCCGCGGGAACCGCTGTGAGCAGGACGTGTGCAGTAGTTCCAGCTTTGAGGAACAATGTGGGATGGGATTTGGAAAAAAAACCACAAGCCATGGTTTCTTACTAAATGCCAAAGAGCCCATACCAATGTTTATAGTCAAAATAATCAGAAGGCAGATGTGTTAAATTATTTTTAGTTAAAAACTGACGTGATCCAAACACAAGAATATATTTTTTTTTAGAGGAGGGGAGATAGGAAAAGTCAGCACTGCAACCCCCTTGTGTTACTCTCAGCCGTGCTGATAGCAAAGCCCTTCAACAAACACAAGTGAAAATCTCACGTCATCAAAGTGTTTTGGGAATCAAGCTCAAGGTTTGATTTGTCAAAATGCGAAGCCCTAACGATGGAGCTGTTCCAGCTCAGCTGTTAGCGAGGTGACTCGGGATTAGCTGCTTTTTCCTGTGGTCTGATAACCCTTCAGCTCGTCCCGCCCCCCTCCAAAGTCACTGTTCAGTAATTTGCATTTCTGTGCTGTATCGTGTACCGCGCAGAACCCAGATCAGTCTCCCTGCTCTCCTCAGAAATGCTGACACGTGTAACCCGAGGTGGCTTCCACAGGGTGAGATGCAGATGACTAATTTAGGCTTTCCCTGTGTCACTGCTTTGTGCTGGGGCTGGAGCTCCCAAACTGACCTGTCCGGAAACATAAATGAGCTCTTCTTATTGCTTTCGTTTTATTTATTTATTTTTATTTTTATTTTTATTCTTGCTTTTCACTCTTAAGCGCATACTACAGGTATTTTTTACTCACCGGAAACCTGTTGGTATTTTATATTAAAATTACTCTATTGCATTTATTAGATGCTTTGTACATGAGATGGATTGGGTTTTAAATATTATTAAAAGTATTAGTCACGGCCAGGAGTGGAGTTTACCTGGATTACTAATAATTATTAGTCACAGCCACGCGCAGTTTACCTGGATTACTCAAAGTAATGAGAACAACGGTCTGTAAGACAGCACGCCAGTAGGTCTCGTGTTCATAACTTCTTTTCCTAATCCAATTTAAAATAATGAAATATGTTTGAATAATACCTTTCTAGAAGTAGTATTACACTTTCTGGCCCTATTTTGGGAGGATATATATCTTTATCGAATAAGAAAGCGAACAAAGTCAAACACAGCCTCTTGCAAAGGGGAGCAGTTCTTGACTGTTGCCAAGAGCGTGAGTTTCACCGTTGCCGTTTGCAGGAGTGACCGAGCTCGCTGGATTACGGCGCTTGGACGGGACAGAGACGGGCAGAAAACGGACAGGACCAGTAAGTTAGAGGGTTGGCTTTGGCAGGAGGCTGGGAATGCACTGCCCCGCAGGGGGCACGGGAGCGAGCGTCAAGAAATTGTATCTATAGGCTAATGAAAGACGCTCCGTCGGGTGAATTGTTTAATTGATCCCGGCCGATTTCCTCCACAGCTTTGACTCAGGTAGAGATCATCAGAACTTACACAGCAAAGCAGGCCGATGAACTCTCTCTTCAGGTTGCCGATGTTGTCTTGGTTTATCAAAAAGTAAATGACGGTGAGTGCAAATTCTGCCGTCGGTGTCCCATCGCCGCTGCGGGTGAATCCAGCTGGAAAAAGCTGTTTCTGCGAGAGCCGTGAGCGTTTGGGGACAGGTTTCTACGGGCCGCTCTCTGTTCAGAGTACCAAAGGAAGAGCTGCAGAAGGGGGGTGTGCCCGGGTTTGGCATGGGAAACGTCCACAAAGCAGAAATCAAATTCTGCCTAAAACCAGGGAGCACCAGGTTTGCCTAAGAGGAACATACACGGTAGTAGTCGTGTCACGGTCTGTGCTTCACGGCCCGTTAACTAGAGGGGCTTTGCCCACGCTTTCCATTGCATCAAGTACTAAAAAAAACATATTATGCGTGTCTCATAAATACTTATTTTTATATAGTTACTTATTTTTATATACTGTTCTGTTCCTAGTCTGCCTGTTTAAAAAACCAATCTGCCAAACCTGGTACTTTATTCACTAGAAAGGCAAACGTATGATGCGGGTGACGAGTGTGCCTGGTGCCTGTACTCCCAGGAACAGCCGAGCGGGTTTGTCACTGTCCGTGTGTTCTCCCGGGCAGGTTGGTACGAAGGGGAGCGCCTGCGGGACGGCGAAAGAGGCTGGTTCCCCATGGAGTGCGCTAAAGAAATCACGTGTCGTGCCACGATCGACAAGAACATGGAACGGATGGGACGCTTACTGGGACTCGAAACCAACGTGTAGATGGGTTTGGCTTCTTGCCAGCACACGTGAGGATTTGCACTACCTGCTGTTGGGGGCACGGCCCCACGGGAGATGCAGGGCGGCGATGCCAACAGCCTGGCAAACAGAGCACGGGGCTTCCAGACGCTCGGCACATTCGTCGCGCGCTTTGCGAGCTCTGAGCTGAAGCCTGGCTCCAGCAGGAGCGGATTTCAGCTCTAAGTAGTTTCTTAGCCACTGGAGCTCAGCCGTGTGTCTCTGACTCGCATCTGTTTCAACTCTTGTTCCTATCCCTGCCTCTTATAAATATTCTTCCTGTTTTGGAGCACTTTGCCCATCTTTCAGAAGCAGAGCCGAGTGTAGTGGTTGGTGCAGGGGCCCGAACACCAGAACCTCGCCCAGTGCACTGAGCTGGAGGTGAAGAGCACGAGCCGGGCGTTCCTGCGCCAAAGAACCTGCAGCATTCCATTCCCAGTACCATAGAGTACATTACCCCCTTGGGTCAACACCTGTGTGTAGGCTGAACTAGAATAACCCCCTCTCTAAATTACACAGGACTACCTCCAGGAAGCGTACAGGAGTGGCCCAGGAGGTGTAATTAGATTTCTAATGATGTTAGTTAACGAAGCTGACCCAGGCTCCAGGAACAATCCAGAAGTGCTCGGACCTTGTACTGGGAGCGGAGTGGGTGCGCTCAGGCTCAGCCTCAGCCTCATCCCTTGCTTTCCGGGGAGCTCACACTGGTGCTGCTTCACAGCCGCTCTTTGCCGCAGAGGAGACGCCTCACAATTGCACTACACCCAACAGCCGCGAAATGTTCGCATCTACAGTTCAGCTTTGGAATTTCACAGCAAAAAGACAACCACTTAACACTGTGTGAACAAAATGCACTCAAAACTGAAGTCAAGTTCAGTGCAGCTCCTCTGTAGATGGGTGGGACAGGTTGTAGTATAAAATCCTCACCTTTCGAGGACGAGCTGAGAACTGAGGAGGGTGGAACACACCTTCAGTAGAAGGGAGGGGAACACTTGTACTACAACAGCTTTCTTGGGGTTGCAGTCCCTGTCATTTTTTAAAAGGAGTGTATGTGTTTTATATACTGCTGTGTTGATTCTATTTGTGAATGAATTGGATGTTTATAAAGATGTCTCTGCAACAATTGAAAATACATTAGGAAGGCGGTAATTTTGTCCAAAAATACTTACCCTGACAGTGGTTGTACAGTCCTGTAAATTAACTTGTAAGTGGGCGGCTAAAATAGTACTGAGAGATAACTGTAAATTGAACGAGGACTTATTTAACGTAGTAAAAGTACTGCTAATATTTTAACAAATTTTATTGTACACAGGCAGATGTTTAACACATAATTGAATGTATAAATCCAGACATTAATTTTATTCAGATTTTTGAATACATTGTATATATATTTTTCATACCTAGTTTTTCAAAAAATGCTGTAATGTTTTTTTAAAGATGTTTTTCATTTTTTTCCTATTGGACACAGTTCTTCAGGAGTTCAAGAATTCTATGATTTGATAGGACAACAATCATTAAAACATTTAAATCCTTACTAAAAAAAGCTTCACTTGTTTTTCTTCACCGCTGAACTGTAAGTTGTCAATGGCACCTTTGCCAAAGAAAGGAAATCTGTTGTGTAACCTGTGGCGTTTTGCATGTTCTGTTCTGTAGAGATCAACAGCACCCTCCTGTGTCCCACTTCACCTGTCACAGCTCCCGTTACCTGTGTGACAACTGCTGCCCTGGGAGAGCAGCTCCTGTCTCAGGAGATGTTCCCTGTTCCATGAGGTTAGGAGAGGGAGGAAAAGAGCCACAGAATCAGACTGCTCGGTGAAGTGTAGCACAGCTCCAGGTGCAAAACACCTACAACCATCACCTTAAAGCAGGTTGTTTATTAAGGGCATCATCCAGACACCCCTCAAACAGTGAGAGCTTGGGGCACTGACCACCCTCCAGGAACCTGTTCCAGTGTTTGCCCACCCTTTTTGGTGGATCCTGGGAGAAGAGCTCAGCACTCCTCCTCCTCGCCTCCTCAGGAAGCTGCAGAGAGCAGCGGTCGTCCCCCTCAGCCTCCTTTTCTCCAAAGCACACAAGCCCAGCTGCTCCTCACACCACCTGCCTTCCAGCCCCTGCACCATGAGCCTCTTAAGAACCTGGTCATGGGCTCCATGCACCCTCTAGAAGTGACTCTGCAGGAAATCGGTAAACATTGAGACAGAAGGATGAAACAAGGCCCTAGTGCAGAGCACGCAGGAGGTGACCTGCTGGCTCCAGGGCTCGTGCTGCAGCTGCCTGCACGAGGCAGTGTGTGGTTACGATAGCTGCTGAAGGCTGTATCGCCGTTATTTATGCTGCATTACTTACCTGGGGGGGGTCATATACAATAGAAGATGATTCCTTCTACTAGTGTGGACAGCTTGGGGCAGGGAGAGCCTGGGAACCTTCTCAGGCATGGTGACAAGCTCCCCCTCAGCACCGCACTGCTGCAGGGGTGGCAGCTACAAACGCATGCCTTCAGATGGCTGTCCCACCTCTTTGTTTACAGTTTGCCCCCATCTGCACAAGAATTAAAAATTTAAGCCAGCACAGGAAGCCATTTCTCTAAAAGTTTGGTAGCAAAATGTTTTCAAAAAAGCTGTTGTGTTTTTTTTTCCTTCTAGCAATGCCAGAATATTTTCATTAACCAAAAAGAAGTAATCTTTTACTTCCAACTTGCTCTAAGATGAGCACTTCTACTGCAAAGGGGATGATCTAAAAAAAAACAAACACCCTCCTCATTTATTATATTCAGTAACCCATGTGCACACACACACACACTCAGTCTGTCTCGCCCTCCTGCCCCAGGAGGAGGGCATGACACTAATGTCTCCTTTTTAATTAAGCAGCCCAGCAGTAACAGAATACAGCTGGCAGGTTGGTACTGAACAATTAACTTGCATTTTTGCAGGGCCTGGAATTTGTCCCTCTTCCTTACGTGACTTCTCAAATAAGGTTTTAAGCAAGTTGACCAAAACTAAAAGGTTCTCAGTTGCCTGGCTCCAAGTAAGTTCTATGCTACATGCTGCAGGTAAATACACCTTCTGAGAGGCGGACAAAAGCCACGTGAAGCCAACGCCAACGCCCGGCCCAGGGCTGAGGCCCCTGGCTGGACGGGAAGGAAGGCTCAGGTTTACCCCGAGCTGGACGCCAGCGCTGCCAGGGGAAGGACCCTATCCTGTCCAGGCCTGGGGAGCCGCTGTGGGCTCTGGGTGCTCCCCCAGGCCATCCACCCTGCAGCCTCTCCCAGCAGCTGCAAACACCTGACACCAGCAGTTATTAATAAAAACACATTTTCTGCTCCTTTCTGTCATCCCTGCAATGTAACAAGCAGCTACAATATTTTTTATCTGGTGAACTTCCTACAAGCAATGCTCTACTGTCCTTGACTGTCAGGGCAAAGAACATGTTTGTTCCCTCTTCTGCAAAGCTCATCTGCTGAAAATAAGGCAGCAAAAGCAGCACCTTAGTCAACCTACTCCACCTCATGAAACACACAGACCTTAAATGCTGGATCTGCACAAGATATCCACACAAAATGCTTTTTATGTCCTAGTTCTAAAGTAACACTCTTAGTCAAGTTGATGGAACACAAGTGTGTGTTTGTTTGTCAGAAACAAAGCTAGAGTAAATTTTGATGCCAAGATGAGGAAATCCAAGGTCTTGTTTCCTGGAAATTAACATTGCTGCTCTTTGCTGTAAGTCTAAAACAGATTTTCAGCAGCTGTATCTTAACAGCTACATCATTCAGGCCAACTGGAGATAACATGAAGGTCAGGAAGAATGAATTACTATCACTGAAGTCTGTTTCATTCCACAACCTGGAGTTCCAGAAGATGCTAGAACCTCTTAACCCACAGACACAAAGAGCCTTCATTAAGTGCACTATGAACCAGGAAGAGAAACATTCGCAGTCTCTGGCTAGTCCCATGAAACACAGAATTAAAAACCTTACATCAGCATTACCTCTCAGATTGCTTAATAACCTGATGCCACAGTTTAATCAGCTCAGCCCCACAGCTGCTGGCTCCCCCAGGGAGATGGGGAGAATGGGAAGGGTAGAAGAGAGAAACCTTGTGGCTTGAGATAAAAGCAGTTTAAAAGGTAAAAGCAAAAGCCACACGCACAAGCCAAGCACCTACTCTCAGCCCATCACAGGCAGGTGTTTGGCATCTCCAGGAGAGCCGGGCTCCATCACCTGTAACGGTGACTTGGGAACACAAGCACCACAACTCCCACTGCCTCCCCTTCCTCGTCTTCCATCCTCAGCTTTTACTGCCGAGCACTCTGGCTGGTGTGGGGCGTCTCTCTGGGGCTGTGCACCCCCAGCCTGCGTTCGCTGGTGGGACGGCAGGAGGAAGGCGGCAGGCCTGATGCTGTGCAATGCCTGAAACACCCGGTGCCATCTGTTCACATCACAGACCTAAAACACAGCCCCATACAGGCTACCATGAGGAAAATTAACTCTACCCAGGCAAAACCAGCACACCTGACACTGGAAAAAGCTCATTTTCAAACTCTGAAGAACACAGTGGTTGCTGATACTTTTCTGCTTAAAAAACGTTAAGCTACATGCTTTAAGTACCATTGGGAAATTGTCATTAATATCATTATTTACACATTTGATGTATTACTTTTTAAGTAAAGTTCTGACCATACCAAGCCCTGACCACATCAGCATTCACTTCTGGTGGTGGCCACAGCATCAGTCTGATCCTGATCCTTCTTAATTTGAGGGGTTGAGAGAACTGGAGTAGGGGAGAGCTTCCTGCAGCCTACTCCTGTCTGAAAGGGGCCTACGAGGAAGCTGGGGAGGGACTTTTCACATGGGCATGTAGCGACAGGACAAGGGGTAATGGCTTCGAATTGGAAGGGGGTAAATTCAGATTAGAAATTAGGAAGAAGTTCTTCACTATGAGGGTGGAGACATTGGAACATGTGCCCCGAGAGGTGGTCGCTGGCACCATTGCAGGGGAGGTTGGATGGGGCTCTGAGCAACCTGCTCGAGTTGCAGATGTCCCTGCTCCCTGCAGGGGGGTGGCACCAGATGACCTTGCAAAGTCCCCTCCCACCCAAACCAGTCAATACATCTGTGATCACTGCTACACGTCTTCCTTCAGCCAAGAACTTTAGCCATCATTATGTGCTGCAAACCTCAAGGACAACGAAACCGACACCACTTGCCAACTCCCCTTTCCTCCGTGAATTTAAANGGGAGTGGTCCCGGCCGGCACCCGGGCCCGACACCCCCTTCCCCGGAGCCGCCGAGGCTTTTGTTTTCCCTCTTCCTTCCCCTCCTCCTTCTCTAAACCATCAGCCTCAGCACCTGGGAATAAAACAAACTGATTGGAGAGCGGAGAAGGTTGAACTCTTTTTTTTTTTTTTTTTTTTTTTTTTTTTTTTTTTTTTTGAATAAAACAGAGTTGGCTCNATTTACACATTTGATGTATTACTTTTTAAGTAAAGTTCTGACCATACCAAGCCCTGACCACATCAGCATTCACTTCTGGTGGTGGCCACAGCATCAGTCTGATCCTGATCCTTCTTAATTTGAGGGGTTGAGAGAACTGGAGTAGGGGAGAGCTTCCTGCAGCCTACTCCTGTCTGAAAGGGGCCTACGAGGAAGCTGGGGAGGGACTTTTCACATGGGCATGTAGCGACAGGACAAGGGGTAATGGCTTCGAATTGGAAGGGGGTAAATTCAGATTAGAAATTAGGAAGAAGTTCTTCACTATGAGGGTGGAGACATTGGAACATGTGCCCCGAGAGGTGGTCGCTGGCACCATTGCAGGGGAGGTTGGATGGGGCTCTGAGCAACCTGCTCGAGTTGCAGATGTCCCTGCTCCCTGCAGGGGGGTGGCACCAGATGACCTTGCAAAGTCCCCTCCCACCCAAACCAGTCAATACATCTGTGATCACTGCTACACGTCTTCCTTCAGCCAAGAACTTTAGCCATCATTATGTGCTGCAAACCTCAAGGACAACGAAACCGACACCACTTGCCAACTCCCCTTTCCTCCGTGAATTTAAACCCAGCCAGTAACAGCACTACCGCCAATTCTTCCTCAAAAACCTTCAAGTTGGTCATGTGCAGCAGCTCACCCCCCACCCCCCTGCTAATTAAGCTGAGGAGCAGCTCCCGCTGCTAATTAAGTTGCAGGTACCCGCCCCCGTTCACAGCTGCACAGCTCCTCCCTCAGCTGCGGGCGCCATCTTGCACCTGCCCGTTCCCCACACGGGGAGCGCCAAAGACAGCACTATCCCCCCCCCAGCAGCCCCGAATACAGCACTACAGTCCAATTATGTCATTTACACACAAATTAGCACCAATTTAATTTCCTTCCTCCCCCACCCCCTTTGATTTCAGAGCTCACNTTTTGCAGCTGTGTTGTAGAAATAACTCAGGTTGGCATCCTCCACTCCAGTGAAATCTAGTCACTACGTTCAAATTTTTTTTTTTCCATACAGAAATAAAGTTTCACCTCATTGGTTTTGTTTTCTTCAGAATAAGGCTTAATTCTCCTAAACCTGGTGGTAAAGATTATTTTTGCAAAGGAAGGCAAACAGAAGGAGACAGGAGAGCTTTGCTCCTCAAAGATCAACCCAGAAACAGTCAGAGCTGCAAAGTGCAGGTAACAAAGGGCTGCCAAATAAACTGCCAGTGCTTTTCAGTACCTAGTCAAAACACCCACCCTCAGTTTTAGCTCCATCTCCTCCTGCCCCTGCTCTCAGCAGTGGAGGGAACCAGCCCAAATCCGACCCTCATGGTGATAAAGGAAACCAGAGTTTGATCACAACAGTATTTCTCAAACTAATCACCCTACTCATAATCCTAAATGATGTTCTTATGTAGTTGGTAGCATTCAAAGCAGAATGACTTTCAAAACATGAAGAACTAAGAACAGATGAAATAACACTTTAAAGAAAAGACTTTTAATGTAATACTATAACTCACACATGAACTGCTTTTTAAAAAAAGAAAAATGAGAATGCAATGAAACCTTCAGGTGCATTCCACCATGACTTCACTACTCCAAGTTTCCTGTAATCTGAAATTTTAGTCAGTACTGATGATGGATGGGAACAGAAAGTGAAGAAGGATTAACTGGAAGGCAGAAGAGGAGAATATTTCTGAAGATTATTTCCTCCCACAGTATAAATTTAACAAGTGTTTTCAAGTTTAGTTTAATTAAGCTCTAATTACCTTCTGTGGAAGTGCTGGTGAGAAGACTGCTGCACAGCTGGAATAACACAGTCACTATAATTACTCACCACCCCCAATTAAAAAAAAAAAAAAAAAAGTCTTTTAAGATGTTTCTACCAATAGCAAGAACAGTTTAAGTATTATTATTAAGCAGTATTTTAGCAAGTTTTTGAGTATCTATCTCCTACCGGATGGGTAAAAAAGAAAAAGCTACAGCAGGACAAGAACTATACAAGAACTAACACTGCTAGCACTGTATTTCTCCGACTTGGAAAGCTACACTGGACACAGAATACCATGCATATACAGACAGTACCAACTATTTCGAAATAACTGCTCTTCAGTATGAGGAAATTACCAGCTTACCCTACAAAAGTTTTTCCTCTAGCTAAATAAATGCTATTAAAAAAACAAAAGAGGTGAATATGTTGGCTTTGTCAGTACAGGTGAAAGTGTGTCAACTGTAGCGTTCACTCTGGAATCGTGGAGCAAAGTTTCGGACACTTTCATTCTCCTGCGTTGTGATTAAGTCTATAATAGCTGTCAGCACTGCTGTATCCCTGGATTTAATATCATTCCAGTCCACGGGATGTGGGTTTTCTATTTTTTCTTGTAGGAGATCATCAAGCTCTTGTCTCAAATTCTGGAGTTTGTACAAATGAAGAGAAAAAAAGGATAAGAAAAAGAGAGAGGGGCAATTAGAGTTACGTACAAGAACATTACCAGAGCAAGTTCAAATCCCTTGTGTCCTCTACTCTCCTGATCTTTAACCTGCTCTTCTCCTGTCAATTCCTTTCAACATTGCTATTTTCAGGATCAAAAGCTGCTTCTCAAAATACAGCAGTTTTACCTTTTATGACAGATGCTCATCTCTGGATGCGATGGCCTTTAGCAGCCTGTTAGGACCATTAGCCAACTATTTCAGGATTAAAAAGATTTTAATTAAAAGTGTCACTATTATTAAACATAGTCACCTTAACTAACTGCGCTATCCTTGCTGGAGACTGGAAAACAATCCATTCATCCACAGCGATGGTGTCCTGATCTTTATCCTTCTGAATGGATATATCTCCTCCGAAGAACAAGAGGCAGTACGGAGAGACCTCTGTACAATCATACAAATAAATCTGCAAGAAGACAAAAGTGAGCAATCACCCTTCAAAACATCTGAAGTGACATCAGTAACCCTCAATGAAACTCCTCACACAACTCCAGAGGATCATTATTCAGTTGTTGGTAAGTTTGCCAGACTTTTGTAGCAACTCAGTTTGAAAAGCGACATGAAATTAGGTTGAACGGGAGCAAAAATGGTCCCAAATACAGCCCTTCACGCAAAGTGGTGAAATCAAAATAACTACTCCGTAACAATCACAGGGAAAAAAAAAATTCACATAATCAGAAGTGTTACACTTGACAGAAATTAAAAAAACCAGTAATTTTTTTTACGCCTGTTTTTGCCAGAGCCTTAAAAAAAAGTAACCCACCCCCAAAACCTCCAACCACAAAAACCCCAAAATTAGTTTATCTGTGGAATAAAACCACCAGTATCACAAAGAAGATGATCTGATGGCATGTAAGAGGAACGACCCAAGACAGGAAGGCTTCAGAACAACGTCACTGTTCACAGCCTCTCTGAGCCTTGAGCCAGCCTTCTAAAGAGCCACAAAAATAGGTGACACCAGTTGAACCCTTCACATACACTGCTAGTTCTCATCTTCAGATGGTACACAAGCCAGTTATAATGGAACTCCGTTTCTTCCACATTAACCGATTTAGGATGAATATTAACCGATCCATCGGTCTTGGTGCAAACTTTCACCCTTAGAAGAAAAAAAAAAAAACAAAACAGTTTTAATTTTAGGACTGAAATAAGATCTTGAAAGTTTAGCACAACCATGTCCCAAGTTTAAAAACCCCTCCAATTTGCTACTAGTGTATTAAACTCTGGAAGTACAAGGATGCTCCAAGAAAGTTTAACTCCTTTCCCAAAAAGATTACAACTGAATCTACAGATTGGATTTTTAGACATCTCTATGTATTTAGGAAGTGGTTTTTTTGTTTGGTTGTTTTTTGGTTTTTTTTGGTCAAATTCACCCCCTTAATAAATCCTGTCATTCTATCAAGTACAAAAAAGACAGGAGATTCTTTTTGCAAAGGAAGGACTCCCACAGCCATGACTTGAGCTGTCAAGAGATCCATTCACACACTTAAGCTGTTGCTTCACGTCACCAGACTACCTAATGTAGAAAACACCTTGGTACAAACTAACTTTAAACCAAACCCTTACATTTTTCTCTTTTTACTGAAGCTTGGCCGGATCTTTGCCACTTTCGGATATAAGCCAGCGCAGATGACGGCTTTGAGCAGCTTCTCATTATCTGTAGAAGACAGCAGAGTAAGTAACGCAGTTCTGCACATCGCGATTTCAGCTGGCAAGAGACTTTCCATTTCCTTCCACTGCTTACCCGAGTTGGTATTAGATTTGGGATCCTTGGGGTCTCTGCTACTCACAAATCCAGCTGCAAGGAGATGCTCAGCAAACTGTCCTTTCATGTTATGCAGCATCTAGGAAACAACAAATATTGTCCCAGAGTGATGCTGTGCCAAGAGGCTGCTCCCTTTCCCCCCCAGACACGATCCTTTCTCAGACACTCAGGTTGTTACCTGCAGTGTGTTTGAAGACAGGAAATATTCCCAGCAATAGTCCTTCTCAGTTCTGAAACCACGACGCCGAGTCTCTTCCCAGCCCTAGAAATTAAAACCATAGTTCAAAGGCATTTCGAAGTGAACATGTACTGAAAATTAAGGACAACAAAAACTGGAGATCAACAAACAATATAGTTAAGTTTTCCTCTACAAGGGAAAGTAAATCCTTTGATCTCTTTGTTTATGCATATGCAGCACAGAGAGGGAAAACCACAACTTTACCACACTTTGAATCAAAAACTTCCTTTTTCCATGGTGAGGAGTGAAACCCAGCCCAGCGTGCCAGAACTTTGCTTGCTGCCATTAACACTTCTGGGGAGAAACTGCACTTCAGGCCATTGACTTCCCCCCTCCTCACACCGACACTACACAGCTAAATCTCCAACACTTCTAAAAGCAGCTGCAGCCTCTTGGAAAGGCCAGAAGGACAAGAATTAATGACTTCAGCAAGGTCATTATAACATGAAGTTTTGTCTCTTTCACAGACTTATCCACAAGAAATAAGGTTACTGAGCCTGAAGACAAGATTCCTCAACATTAGAAGAGTGAAAATTAATTTGGCTTTATGTTTCTGCAGAAGAAATAATACAGAGCAAAAACCAGTATTTTTTTTTCCCCTTAGAATAAGCCGTATTACTCAAATTCAAATTCTAGAAGTAAAACCAAGCATGAAAGCGTGCCTACCATGAAAGCATTCACCACAGTTAGATGATCACTTTTAGTGTTCTTCGACAGTTCCTTTCTTCTTGCATCTGCTACTTTCTCTTTGCCCTAAGAATAATTAGAAGCTATAAAATATTCAAGACTGACACAAGAGCTTTCTCCTCCTAGTGAAGGTACGTATGTACAGCAGCACTTTGTACACAACAAACAGGAAAATGAAAGCTACTTCCAGTATCTGTAGGCAACACTTCACAGCACATGGAGGCCACCTTTTACTAATAAAAATGTAATTAACATGAAAAGAAGATGAAAGCGCTTTTACACTATAACATCTCAGGAAGCCCCAATATCCTTCTGAGATGCCTACACTCTTCTGTATAATTCTCCACTTAGAAACTTTACCAGAGGAATGACAAAAGGGTCTTTGAAGCTGAGGCTGGCTGCAATCGTGAGAACGGGATCCAAGCAGCAGAACAAAGCTCCAAAGAGGATCATTTTCCCAATGTGCGGTTCAACTGGTAGTCGTGCTAAATGGACACCTAGAGGAGTCAGTTCTTCTTGTCTGTCCAAAGCATTCTGTTGGAAGGAAAAAAGAAAAGGAAAAAAGAATGAACACAGTATTTGAAACGGGGAGAATCTCCTCGAAATAGCCAGAGAACAAAGGAAAGCCTAAAAGCTGGAGAAACTGAAACGTTCTGTTAGATCCAAGGAAACGACAACCACCTTTAATTGTGTTTTAAGTGTCTTTCTGGACAAAGGCATGAAGAATTATTAACACCAGAGTGTCCTCCTATTCTCCTATCGAGCTTATTTTCAGACTTCTATCTCACCCTCAGTACCACTTCTGGATTTATTTGCTGTACCCTTTGCTCCCATCGAGCACTGTTGCGGAACACCAAATGCACGGCTGAATTTTCACTTTACCTAAAGATCCACAGAATCACCTCATCCACCTAAATATTGCCCTTCACCTACATCAGGTGTTCGTATTTACTGCTACAATTTATTTGTACAAATAATAGCAGGGCAAGAAGTCAGTAGTACAAACGTGTCATTAACTTCCCCAGCATCCAAAGGGGCAAGGACAAACAAGAGCTTTCTCCTACAAGCTTCACTGGCTCACAGAAAAAGCACCTCAGATTCTTTCCTGATCTGACTGGGGCAAGGAAGGCTTGGGGGATGCAGCCATGAGCAGGGTGGTACAGAAGCAGTGAGCTAAATAAATCTCTGTAGGGAACTTAAACATGAGGTGCATGGGTGTGTTTGGAGACCTTTAGCAAGTTCCTCAGGAACCACTCTATGCAGCCCATGAACATCATGTATTATGTGGAGTTCTTTCCTCCGTTCAGTGAGGACACAGAAAAGCTCTATATGATGCAATAGTGTCTAGATCTGTAGAGTCAGAACTGTCTGGTAACAAAGGACCCAGTAACATGGTTATAAACAGTTTTTTTTTTTCTTTGCATGTACATTAAGCAATATTTTACCAGCTCCATGAGATGATTTATGGCCAACATGACAGCATCACGAGATGGTGGATCCATTAGTTTGCTCAAAAAATAAGCAATTCCACCCAGCTTTAGAATCTGAAAGAAAAAAACCCAAACAACGAAACATCAAAAATCTAGAGCAACTGGAGAAAGACAGCTACTAAAAATTGGTAAGCAGTGACAACACTAATTTAAAAAGTGTGAGTAACTCACAGCTTGAGTTAGAACTTCACTAATTAAGAACTAAGGACAACAATAAACATGTCTTAGCGATGAAATCTGAAACATTCAGTGCACATACACACTATTCCTTATGCATGCGGAAGGAATTCAATACAAACTGCCAGAAAAGAGACTCATGTCAGTTCTAAAACTACTTTTTACCAAAATTCTTGTAAGACATCACATCCCTTGACTCACTGGTGCTCTCACTGAAGCTCCTCTGATTGAGCGATATTTAGGGGAAGCACAGTCTAAATTTTTAACACTTTTTAAAAAAAAATTATACTAGCTTTTATTTATAGTAGACAATCCTGGTTTTCCTGGGTTGGATACAGATGCAGCACCTTTTACATAATGCATGTGTGTAATTACTAGCGAAATACACTCTACTTCTAGTGCCGTGGAATTCGGACTTGAAGACGACCCTAGGCTCACAGTCTCATTAACTTAACCTCTCTACCTCTTATTTCAATGGAAAAGTAAGTAACAAATTTGAAGATTCCTATGTTTACCTTGATTTGTAAACAGAGTTCTTCCAAAGGTGTCCTCAAGATCTCTGGTAACTGATAATCATCTAGAAGGCTAGCACGCAGTCCATTGTAGAGATGGTAACAGTGGCCTGGCTGAACTCTGCAATTATTTATATAAACAATTGGTTTGGGTTTTTTTTCCCCTGACACTGTGACATGATGATGTTTGTGTTTGTTTATAAACAGCTTTCCAAAACACCTCAAGGAGCCAGAATTGAAGCGTATTCAATTGTAAAAGCCATTTCAGCCTCCTGAAACACAGACCCATGGAAGGCAGGCAGGGCACAGAAACCTCCCGTCAACCGCTCAACAGGAGCGGTGATGAGACCAGAGAACAACTCCAAGTTTGTACGACACAAGAAATATTCCACAAGGTATTTCGAGAGGGAGAGAATTTTTTTTTTTAAATTTGATATATAGCTAAGTGCTATTAATGTGTAGGCACCTGTCATTTTAATCTACGATAAATTCATAAATTAGAAGTGCAGGCAAACACTACCAACAAAAACTTAAGAAAAACATGGAACTTATTCTTTTACAGGAAGGAGGAAAACTCATCAGTTAAATGAGGCACAAGCCCCAGGAAAGCATCTCTCCGTGGAACAAGAGACAGCTGTGGCAACATCTGCGGCTGGACACAGGCATAACGAAGTCCGACCTTTGGCATGGAAGAGCTCCAAGGTTGACAGAAACGGAACGTCACAGAACTTTCCTAATCATCCCCATTATTCTTACCTTCCTGCTCGACCTTTCCTCTGCTTGGCATTAGCTTTGCTAACCCACTCAGCTGCCATCGTGCTGATGTTGTTCTGTGTGTCGAAGTGAGTTTCCTTGATTTTTCCACCATCTATAACGAACACGACGTCATCTATTGTAATGCTGTTTAGAAAAAAGAGAGAAAAAAATGCAACTCTTCAGCTCTGCAAGCCTGACCTAGGATTTGAAAGGAGCTGAGCCTCTCATCACCCCTTTCCAAACTGTGAGCCAATATAAAAAAAAAAAAAAAACAAAGATCTGTGTTTGGCATTTCATTAACAACTACGTTAGTGATCAGTTCAAGAGTGAGCCTGATTTCTTCTCCTAGGTCTGGCAGAGGTCCCCACTTGGGGTTATGAATCCTGCAGAGAGGACAAGCAGCTCAGATTTGTCATGTACAACAAAGGCAAGTCTTTGTAATAACATCCATGTTTTAATTGTTTAAAACAATTACAGGAAATCTCCTGTTTAGTCTGTAAGAGTTATAAGCGAATGGTACATACACAAGAACATATATTTTTGGAAGCATTGAACAGATTTATACTTTAAATGACCACTCATTTATTTTGTGAAGGATATGGTATTTTTGGTCCATACAGGCAGCTATTTACCTAGTCTCTGCAATGTTGGTAGCAATCACGATTTTCCTTACTCCTGGCGGGGTCTTCTTAAAAACCTGTAATTATCCACGGCCCATTTACATATTTGCCGAAACCAAACACACGCTTAATTATTTATTTTTAGTTATGAAATATTACAATAAACGCAAAGCATACCTGAGTCTGGTTAACAGTAGGCATCAATGAATGTAAAGGTATGATAATAAACCTATCTGAAAATTAAAAATCAGGAAAAGATTGAGTATAAGCACAGAAAAATTCTGCAGGAAAATTAACTATGCAGAATAGAGAAAATACACTGCAAGGAACTCTGTTCATGATTCTGAATTCACAGGTATATGTATCATAATAGCAAATTCTACAGTAAAAAAGGCATAAAGGATTTTTTTAAATTATGCTACGATGAAGTCGAAAGTTTAAGAAAATATATGAAGTTATACACAGTAGTTTAAATTTCTGAAATTATTTAATAATTGCCCAAGATTTATAAATAAACTAACACTCTCGGCAATCTTTCAACAAATTGAAATTCTTTATCCATGGAATGTACACAACATGACACAACTGTAAGACCACTATCTGAATGGTCAGGAGCATAGTTAGACAAGGTAAATGAAAATATGAGTTATGCAGCCAGGACAAATTAAAGTATATCAGACAGGCACAAGGTATTTTAGTGCCCTATTAATAAAAGCTGCTGGAAATAAACAGGATCTAAAAGAACTATCAGTAAAGCAACAGAAAGAAGCTGCTGGAGAATCAAGAGAGGAAGTGAACACAGGATGAAGAAAGAGTTAGTTGTGGGTGGAAGTTATCACAGCTACAGGAAAGGACAAGGAAAATGATTCAAGTCAGATTGTTTTTCAGATTGTTCACTCCTACACTGAGGAACAAGAGTTATCATCATTCGCAGATGAAAGATATCACAGAAAAGCAAATATTGCTGAGCCCACTGCAGTCATTTTGAGAGAAGACAATACCAGCAATCACATGCAAAAATTAAAAGCTTGCCAAGAATGCTACCGCTAAAATTGGCTTGTAAAATTTTGGTTTTACCTGACTTAAACATGACTTGTGACATCAGGAGATCATGCAAAGTGCTAATGTTGTCCCAGCCGGGAAGAAACACCAGAATTGCACCATCCTATATTCAAAAGAGTGAAGGGAAAGGAGGTTAGAATAAATTACACGCTACGCAAAGAACCAGCTCCTTCCCCACTGGCTACATCTATGTTGGACAGGTGATATTTGAAACCTCACCCACTCAAATTTGGAACAAAGTTTTGAAGATTGTTTTCTACAAAAGAGTTACATATATCTATGTGAACGTACTAAACGATTTTAAACAATCTTCCCCTGCAGTGCTTTAAACACCACCATGTCAACACTAGAAGAATTTGAGCTGCAAACAAAAGAAACTAATGTGTAATTTTCCAGACAGGAAGAACAAAATCCAAAACAGCAACTCATCCTCGTTATCTGCAGCTTAAGTGATCTATCAACTGAAATATTAATACTTTTTCTTTGTATGTGTAGGAGAAGCCAACCGATGAGCTCCCACACTGCCAAAAGCCACTGACCACAACTCGGTCACGTCACTAAGCCGTGGGGCAGGAGACAGAAGCGTTCGTACCTCTTCTTCCAGAACGATGTGTCTGATAAGTGCTGCTATAAGGTCAAGGTCGACCTTCTCATCATCCATCATTTCCAAGGCATCTATGGTACCTGCTGAATACCTACGGGTGTGGAAAGCACAGCTGTTGGAAACTCGCCACCACACAGTGTCACAGGCTCGGGTTGCTGCTGGAAAGCTCTGCCATCACCCACCGGAGTAACCCCCTGCCCAGCCATTTCTTTCTTTGTTCAATTACTCCACTCTCGCAATTATCCCACCACTTATAAAAACACCAAATACAGCACTAATATACATTTCTCATCTAGGTATTGAAAAAAACACTTCACACAAAAGAGTAAGGTGAGAACAACCTGCCCCGCAGCTGCCTTAAGTAGTCTGGCCATCGTTCCTTGTAGATTTCCTCCTTTTCTTCTTTCTCTGGCCTGCTCACATGGCCTTGCATGAAACCTTTCTTCCACCGCGGCCGACGGTCGGTGTTTTCTGGAGTATACCTTTACATTGAAACGACAAACATAATTCAATTTTTAAAGTCATTTAAAGCCAGCTGCATAATAGTTTTCCAAACTATGGACAATATGCTGTGCTTTAGCGATGCCAGGTAATTAAGATTCTTAAATTTCCGAAAGAATTATTACTTATAAAAACAGGTACCATCTCTAGCAAGCGTGAGAACACTGGAAAAAAAAAAAAGACTGAACAAACAGAAACACTGGCTTGATTTAGAGGCCTGAAAATTCACCACATGGAAAGAAAGACAAGGTTTTTTCCCCAGGTTACTTATATCAAGGTAATCTTTGAGAAGACCTACTGTTCAGAAAATACACTTACCTCAACTTCTCAATTACATCTTCGAGAAGATATTCCACCACCGGGAAAGTGAACCCAGGGATGTGAATCATTGGACAGTGATCTGTTGAGAAAGGTGTAACTCAGTTCTTAAACAGCAAATAGCTCACTGTACTGAAATAACAGAGGCAATAAACAGTCTTCACTATTTTTGCAATAGAGTTGCCAAATCTATAGGGATTTCCTGTTTTGTTTTGAAATTCTCACGGAGGACATCAAATTCAATTCCAAACGAAGTTGCTGAATAAAAAAAGCATAGGTAGCAAGCAGTATATTGTTCTCCAGCACACTCCTCTGGTTCCATCTACAGGATAAAGCTGGAAGACTGAACAACTAAAGGCTTCAATCTGCTGGCCCACTCACACCAGCCTTGTAAAATATGTTAAATATCAGTAAATATTTAAAATGAAAATGCTCTGGAGATTCTGTTTCCATGCTACACCTGAAAAGCCAATAGAGAAGCAACATATGCTCAGGAGGAGATACAACTAAGGGAAAAAGCACCTCCAGTAGCTGGCAACAATTTCTAAAATTGGAGTCATTACCTCTTCTGATAAAAATCAATCCTAAAATTTGAGAACTGCATTATACTGTAAAAGCCTAAACTACTTCAGAGGAACACTGATAAGTACATCACCTACCAAAATACTCCGAAAACTTCTCTGCATTTAAAGTCGCACTCATCAGTATTACTTTCAGATCCAAGCGAATATTCAAAAGATCTTTAATAATGCTCATTAAGACATCTGACTGAAGATTTCTTTCATGAATTTCATCAAGGACTACATGACTAATGCTGGACAAATGCCTAAAATAGAAGATCAGGAAAGTAAACATTTGTTTTTAACAAAATTAAAAAAACCAGAGCCGAGGCTGTTACGATCAGCTCAGTAGTCAAGTCATTTCATAATTGTATTCAGTTTCTTATTAAGTAGGAAAACTTACTTATCTGACTGGAGCCACTGCAGGACAATTCCTGTGGTACAGTATAAAATTGAACCTTGTTTCCTCGGCAACCGACTGAAAGAAACACATTAAGAATTCCTTAATTCTCTTCAGTATTTTACAAAGCACTTTAAAAGCTTCCAATCAAAATGCAGATTATGTCGTGCGCCTCATCCTCCAGCTTGCTCACTGACCCTTCAGCTGGAGCAACAAGGAATCAGGGCACAGTCACAGTGTCTGTGTTGGAGGGGAATGAACTATTTGTAACCTGACAGAAGCCCCAACTTCCCAGACATCGTTTCTCACCATTTGCACATTGCTCAGCTGACCCCAAATTCCTGCAGCTATCTCAGCTCGGCACGGGTGAAAGCCAAATATACAGCAGTGTAATATCCATGATGAAACAGCGAAGAAAAATATAAATGAGATTCCATAAAGTCAAATTAAAATCTTGGAAGGACCAAGCTGTCATCTCTCACTGGCACTTCTTTCCTCCATGATAATGAGATTCCATTACTTCCTGGTAACACTGTGGGCATTTTTTTTTTTAACTTACAGATGACTGCAAATGTAATAGCTTGTGCTCTATGGCACTAGGTCTACGAACTCATCAATGCACCTCATTTTGTTAGCTGATGCCAGTTGGATTACTCAATAGATAAATGTAGCAAATATCTAATTTTCCCTAAAATTATGGCTTATAACATCCTCTCCTTTAGTAGTTCCATTTTCCCTTGAAATTCATAGATCAGAGACATCCATTTTATCTGAATCTATAGCAGAATCTTTTAGAAGAGCTGAAAAAAAGGACTTACTAGACAAAATACAACTTGGTGCCAGCCATTGTTACACACTGCATAAAATACAGCAATTGCACTCAAACGTTGTGCTGAACTTCAGAAATCTTATTCCCTACACCAGCTATCCACAGGACTTCGTCCCGGACAAAGAACCGGAATGAAAGCAGTCTATGTTAAGAACGGCTTTTCACATCCTCTTGCTTGAATAACCAGAGATCCTGCTGTATAGGAACAGAGGGGGACTGCCAAGGGAACCTCTCTCACCTCTGCAGGCGGATTTGGTACCCTGTACTCTTGTCATTTCCACATGCTTCCGCCCGCTCAGCAGCAACCCTCTCAGCCACCTTAGGAAAAGAAATCACACCAAAATAGTGCATTAAGAAACATACGTAAAAATCCCACAGGGCTGATGTGTGATTTAGCTACTCATCAGTAGGAAACACCCAGAGCCGAGTTGTTATGTAAACAGCAAAGAAACACCCTGAAAATCACCTTTTTCTCCTCCACTGAGAAGCATGTTTCCTGTCAGCAGCCCTAAGAGAGGTGTGCGACGCAGGACATTCCGCAGTCAGGATGAGCACATGTGAGAGCAGAGCAGTTTGAGAGCTGCACAGTACCTACCTGGTCATGTGGCATTTTTTCAGATCTTAATAATCTAGCAGACTGTACACTAAGTTCATAATCCTGCCCACGGATTTTAGGCCCAGTAGAGAAATATATTTTAATTCCATGATTCCGAGCAAGGCAGTGATTTTTTCCTCCAACTTACTGGGACAAAAAAACCTGCCATCATCACAAGAAATGTGTGTCTGAGTTTGTCAGGGTGGCACTCACCGAGATGGCACTGATCCTCCTGGGCTGAGTACAGACAATCCTGCACATGGAACCCTTCCCTCGCTCAATGTAATCGTCCAGGATGAACTGTGTCACTTGGGTTGTCTTCCCACAGCCAGTTTCACCACTTATCACAGTTACTCGATTATTGTTTATAAGGTTTACAAGTTCCTGTTTCCAAACAAAGAGAAAACACTGATTTTTGATGGATTTGGACAATTCTCTGCCACTATGCAGTGAATTTAGAAGAAAGTGTCAGACCACCTAAAGAAACAGATATTCATCTGTTCCTTATAATACTAAAATAAAAAGTTTAAACCGCACAGAAGTAATTTCCGCACATTTGCACTTCACGTGTAAGGTTTAAAGCATATCAAATCTGAATACTAGCGTTAAGTACTTAAGATCCTGTAAGAAAATAACAGAAAATAACGAAAATGAAAGCCTGAAACACATTTTTAAACATTCTTCTCCTTCCTCTTTGCCTTCTGTACAACTTTGGTGACTGAAACCAAGTGTTCTCCCTGTTGGACTCCAGGACTGTACTACCTGAAGATTTTCAGCACAGTATTTTAATACTACAGAAAGGAACAGATTTGTTACACTCCCAGCCTCTGCCTCCCAATCCCAAGGACTGGAAAGAGAAGTCTATAACCGTTTTAAGAAACTAACGCTAACAGGAAGGTCCGCATTTTGAGAAATACATTAACTTTGGTAAGGAAAGCTCACTAAGCAGTCTTTGAACCTGCAAAAGAAAACACAATACCCAATTTCTAGTCCATGCAGGTGACATCAAATGAGGAATTCCCGTCAGTTAACACTAACCCCTATTAGCCCTGATGTTATACTTCCACTGGGAATGTAACGGCAGTACAAGCCAGCACTGCTGCTGTGATTAAAAAAAGAAAAAGGGTCACTCTGCATTATATTCAACCCAAACTGGGCAAATGCTCACGAAATGGACACAATTTCATATAAATGTAAGAAAAGGAAAGCATGACAAGTTATGTAATGGTCAATTACTCTCCATAAAAAACAAGTAACTAAGAATGTTCTAGAAGTTTAACTGGCAGAGAAAAAAGAAAAGACCTGTCCTTTACGAAAATGTACTTAAATGCATCTGGTGTTCAGTATCACTGCCGTGAGTCACGCTGCCCCTGCTGAGAACACTGCGCAGAGACCCAGAGTAACCTCCTACGCAGCACCAAGCACTGAACCGGAGCTACTCTCTGCAAAGAGAGTAGTTAAACCCAGTCTCAGAACTTGGGAGACTTCAGCACCTTCATCTAAGGCAACAAAGGTTTCCGGTTGCTCCCAGTTATCCGACTGTTTTCTCCTATTTTACGACAGAGCAACACAAACACATATTCTTTCAAATTCAATCCACATTTACCTGTCTCATCCCATATGAAGGCAGTTTCTCTCGGAATCTCTGGCAATAAAGAAAATAAAAGTACATATCTTTAAACACCATTTCAACACAGATTTCAGCTGTGATGTAGATTAAATGAGAAATAACTCCACAAACTGTTCAGCTAAAAACACAGGTGCACTAGAAATGGGTTTAATTCTACGCATGTTTTCAGGCTCATTAAATTTCACAGAATTCTTTAAACCCAACAGTTCAGCAAATGAAGAGGCGAGTACTCACAGCTGCACGACCGGGGCCTTGTGCCAAAGGGAGAACCGCCTGTCCATGGTACAACTGTTCTACCTGACAGCTTTATATATAGATATCAGAACAACAGCAACTACAATTTTAAGAGGCAACTCCTTCAGAGCCCATTTCTTGTGCTTTCAGTGCAGGGATACAATCCATTAAAACACAAACTGAAAACCCCACCCAGCTAAACAATTTGTAAGCTTAAAATTTTAGATTTTATGCAGTCAAAAATTGTCCCTGAAAGCCTGTTTTTTTTAATTGCTGTCCTATTGATGAGTGTGCACTGTGCAAACTCTAAAGGTAATTTTTAGCAAAAGTAACAGGTGACAACTTCCTACTAAATAAATTGCAAAAAGTTATGTTTTCAGGTTAGTTTAATTTAAAAAACAAACCAAAGAACCCCACTGAAAAATTTCTACTTAACATCTGAAAAAGTACCTGCATTTCAATATATCTGGGATCAGACTTCTTCTTTCTTAAGTCTTCTTTAAGTTGCTCATCTAAATCAGTATCCTGCTCATTTTTTTCAAAGAGATATTCCACGTCCCGATCAAGAAATGTTTTTTCCAACGCTGGTCTCGGTCTTACAGGAGCTTTTTCCGTAACAGGTTTCACTTTCGCAGGCTGTTCTGGAGTAGGCCTGAAACAAGTGCAGAGAACAGAAACTCCAGAGATTACCCAAGGTGTGTTTGGCCACTGAGGAGTTTACCGAATCCGTTACAACAAACCTTAAGTCTGGTTTTGAGACTTAGCCCTCAGCTGACAAGAGCATGGCATATGACGTTAAACCCATTAAAATCTCAAAATTTCTGGCCATCAAAAGTTTGCTCAATTCAAAGTAAATGACAGCACTGGCAATTGCTTCTCCTTACCCTTCTTCATCCCCAGACCACCAGGACATGGCTTCTTGCTCCTTTTCATTTTTAGTTTGGACCGTATTCAAGAGCTGCACGATTTGCTCTTCCCTGCGTTCATCCATACGCACAACAGCTCTCTAGGGGGGAAAAAAAAAAAATACAATTTCCATCAGCATGCCCTCAGTATATCTAGAGATCTTACGCTACCGACACTTAAATGTCAAACTAGCAAGAGTCTTTAGTGGAATCAGAGACTTGTCTTTCAGTCGTTCTTTACCAGGAATTTCCACCTGCAGACACGAGCGCATCTCGTCGGGCACAACGTTTAACAAG
>VWZK01015630.1:0-24207 GCA_013396935.1 Baryphthengus martii | reverse complement strand
CGCGCCACCGGTTCGAGTCCCGGCCCCGACCGCCCCCGTGCGACCGCCACGGCGTGACGTCACCGAGCAGCAGGACGACGTCACCGAGCAGCAGGACAGCACCACCGCGAAACACACCTGGAGAGAAAGGCAATCGCCACTCGCTAGGGCCGTCAGTTCACCGCCATAGTCGCTGAGGTCCACCCTGCACCTGCACCTTCTCTTCTCGCTCCACTGCGCAGCCCTAAGGTTTGAACTTCCCCTTGAGGCTGCAGGGAGGGTTCCAAGCAGTCGCTCATCCTTTCTCCATCCTTACCTGTGGGGTTACTGCCCTTTCTGTGTGACGACGGGGTTTGCTATTGATTCTTCTCTAAACAGAACGTACATCCTTAATCAGCTACCAGTTCTGGCTGATTGCTGTTCCACGTGCTATGCTCTGTCCAAGCTCTCTGGAGTGTTAAATTAAACTTTTAAAATCACACAAAATAATTCACAGAATTACTACTCTTTCAACAGTTAATACCCTTTTTCTTTCCTTAAATACCACTCTGCAGCTATTAACGCTTCTTCAGCCTCATTTCTTTACATATTCTTTTGCCTTTTCTTTGTTATTATGATTGACATTTGTTTAAAAATTAGGAGCATTCAGATCTCTGAAATACAACATTATGCAGTGATTTTCAAACTTCTTTCAGCTAAAAGACTGCTTCTCTCAAAGGAAACCATTTTCTCTTTGTTTCTCTGCCTACAGTTTCCTTACAGTCAGCACAGCGGCTCCCAGCAGCTGGCTATGTAAAGAAACAAGAAGTAGGGGCTCGAGTTAAAAGATCTGTGTTTTCTTCCCCCCGCCGCCCTCCCCCTGAGCTAACCTGTGCGCCCACAGGAGGGGCTGCCCAAGAAACAGCACGTGCTCTTTTCCTAGCTCTACCCAGTTTCAGGTACAAGGAGATCTCAGAGAAGCTCTGATTTTCCTTTCACTGAAGGGACAAGAAAGGAATAGAGCAAGATCTCGGTGTCACCAGTGCAGCGGGTGGCTGAACTCTGGGTGAGGTCACCCAGAGGGAAGAGGGAAAAGGAGGAGACCAAGAACATAGAGTACAAGGACTGGAGGATATGGAGGAAGATGATCTGAAAGGCAAATTACAGGAAGGAAGGTGGGAGAAAAATGACAAATCTAGAAGGAAATACACTTCTTACTTCTCATCCTGCACCTGCAGCTTAATGCAGACTAGGGAAGCATCTTGCATCTCTCATCCTACATAAACCTACAGTAACTTCACAGCATTCTTCAGAAGTCTCACAGTGGCAGCCAAATAAGGAGTAAAAAAAAAGAACCAATGAAAACTAGCACAAAGTAAATTCTTCAGAAAGCTAAGAAAAAGATCCCGTGTTGAAGCGCGTCACTGGCATCCTTATACCAGCCCAGCAAGGGAGAACGGCACGAGTCCTTCCGAGAGGGTGTGGGGGTGGGATACGAAACGGGGAATCCCATAATGACCTTCCCCGTCACCCACAAAGGAGCTGGCCTCCCAGGCCTTCCCTCTCCTGGAGGGGAATACAAAGGGGGGCAGTTATTACCTCCAGTCCTGCTACTTCCGTACGCCAGGAGAGGAAACGTGTCTGACGCTGAGCCTGGAACGACAGGGCCCCTGGTGACCACACGTGACACGTACAGGAGCACGTAGTGACATGGGTATTGTCATTCTTACAGGAGCTGTGGCTGGAGTCTAGAAAAGCAGAATTTGTTCTGCTCTGAGACATCGAAATCTGAAAAATTCATTGAGAGAGGAACATACCACTCAAACACTCCTCCTGGAAATCATTATGGTGACAGGTACTGGGAAGTGAAATCATGTTCCAGAATCTATGCATCAACCCCAAATCTATAAAGGTAAAATAATGTAAAATTTGTTACTTTGTACTGGAGCTACCATACTTGAAATAGTATGATGCTGTAAGCTGTATTTGTTATAAGCTGTATTTTCTATCAAGACTAGTATAGAAAATTCTCTTTTCAGCACCTGGCTACCCATCTTATTTCAAGAAACTCAGTCCTTTGAGGCACTTGGGATTCTTGGGCCTGACTCAGTATTTATTACAGATTGATTTTTCTTGTAATTCTGTTAATGAAATGTTATTCTCAGCGTAGGTGAGCACCACCAAAAGGAAACTCTGACCCCTGGGATACTCTGCTTACCAAAGGTTGTCTCAAACATTACTTCCCAGTTTCTTGTTTTCTATCCTTTGCATTACTCAACAACCCACGTCCTAAGAGCAGGGGGAGCCCGGGCGCTGATTCGAGTCACATTTTCCGAGGGATTTTTCCAGTCGGTTGCTGTGGTGTCTGAACAGAGATGAGGTCTCTTTCAAGGCACCTTCAAAGGGTCACTGACAAACACTCTGCCCTCAAACGTCAAACTGTCACTGGAATACATCAAAAGGTCAGACAGGGGAAAAACAACAGAGGAAGAAGAAAAGAAAATTCCTTATGAACTCATAGAAAAGAATTGTTTTAAAAATTAAGTCGAAATAATAAATGAAGACACCTTAACACTGAAGTGAATAAACAAACCAGGAGCAGATTTTCTCACGCAGCCCCAGTTTTCTGGTGCGCTGTGCAAGGAGCTGATCCCTACTCAATAATTACAACTTGGGTTTTCAGATACTTTGAACTGTTTAATGATTTGAGTCATTTAGAGCAAAAAAGAAAATAATCAAGACATTTGCACATTATCAAATTTACAGATTCATTAAATAAAACCTGTAGTTTATTACAACAGAAAGACAACGCTCTACAAGTAGGTCAAGCTCTGGATCGTAACTACGCAGAATTTTAATGCCTCCAAATTGTAACGCTTTGTAAACATATCCCGCAGAGGTTACCTCAGCAGCACAGGATCTTGGTAACACAGTCCAAGTCACTTCCAGGGAAAACAACACCCAAACTACAGCCGGGACAGACTGTATGCTCCATCACAACCTCGCTGCCTTTACCTGGAGCCAGAGTGTCTGTTGCTCTAAAGCTACTCCCTGCGCTCCTTCTACAGAACACGAAGAAAAGCACCCTAGTGAGACAGCAGAACGTGCCTCTCGGCTCCATGTCTATGGATACAGATTTATTCTATGGATACAGATGTATTCTATGGATACAGATTTATTCTATGGATACAGATGTATTCTATGGATAGAGATTTATTCTATGGATAGAGATTTATTCAAAAGACTTACCACCAACTGTTCCTTCTACCGTGGTTACTTGTTAAATCTGAAATATAACATCACATCTTAGTGGAACTGAGGCACCTCAAGCAGGGTGACTGCAGACACCTAAATGATATCGTTGGAAACTCCTTAAAGAAGCAGGGTCATTTTTAAGCAAACTGCTGGGAGTCCTGAAAGTGTATTTACCTCTGTTGAACAGAAATGAACAGCAAACCCTCAGAGGAAGAGCTCTCAGTCAAAGTGCACTCGCATTTCAGCCCACGCAGCGTATCTGATCTGAGACCTGAGGACTCCACTCACTGCTTCCACCTTGGCTTGCCTGAATTTGACACAAATTAGAGTATTCACTGATTTTAGGTTGGCTTAGTTCTAGTCCTTGTACCTCAGCTGAGAGACAGACTCCTCCTGAGAGTGACGTAAGTTGGGATCTGATTTAGGTCACCAGAGCACTCTCTTGAGGCCGATGTCTAGTCTGTTAAGTCTGGCCACTTTGAATAGCTCCTTTCCTCTCTCTTGAGGAGTCACAAATCAGTTGTAACTTTCAGCTCCTGACCAGACCTAAAGCATGAGAGTCTGTCCAAAGAGAAGTGGTGACAGGTTTACTGACAGAACACGTATCTGACAGAAAAAAGTGAGTCGTGTTTTTGCTACGAGGCAGCAGGACTCCTGCAACTATCCGCAAGCTACACCCGCTCTCGTGGCCGTGTTGAGAAAGCATCAGCTTCCAGGGCCTTTGAGGAGGAAGGTGGCACTGTAAAACTATTCCTTGCTTAGGGACAACTGGACATGAGGAATTATTCAAACTGATTTTGACATCCTAGCTCTTCAAAACATTTCAAATGCTGCCTTTATCTGGGTTCTGTTGCAAACATTCTGTAAGGCTGGGAAACTTCTACACTCGGTAAGAGATCATGGAGCCAAAAAAAGGGGACCCTTCAGAGTAACTGGCAGAAAATTAACCAACATTTGTCACATTTGATCAAAGAAATGTCAGCTGTGAGAACACCCACGAGGTTCACAATGTCCTATTTACAAAAGGTGCATGCTTGCATTCCAGCTACCTGTCGTCAAAGGTCTACACAATGACCACTTACATAGGAATTACACAGGAACCATGTATAGAGCAGGAGAAAATTAAACCACTTACATACCTTCTAATCCTCTACTCAGTCAACTAAATGAGCTAGTCTTAGGTTTGGGCTACATTTTTTTCAGATAAATGTTTCAAGTCTGGCACATCAGCAAGAGCAGAACTGCAAGTCAGCCAAAACTGTTAGAACTTCACACTGGTGGAGCTGCTCCCTTGTTTTCCACAGGTTCCCACAGACAGGCCACCCAGTGCCAACGAGCAACCAAAGCTGCTTCTAAGACTTTAGGATTCCTTTTAGACAAATGCATTCCTCAAATATATAGATATAAATAACTTGAAATTCAATATGCAAAGCTGCAAAGCACTTAAGTAATTGTTATCCTATCCACACATCATTAAAAGGGTTAATCTATTTAACTGAGTATCCCAATAAAATTAATTTATGTTAGGAAAAAAACAGTTGGCATTGTACTTGCTAAGGTAACTTGCGTCAAGAGGAGCAATGTCTGTCAAATCAGCTTAAGTGTCTAGAAGAAAAACCTTTTAACTGCTGTTGCCATCTTCTTCCCGTTTTCTGTACGCTTTATTCAACACTTGTATTTCTTCCTGATAACCACCTCTTTCCACGTGCTGCTTTTTACTGTTCTGCCGATGAGCTTCGACAGTGTCTGGAATTGATATGTTAATATCGCTGTCAGGGTTGTTCGATGGTATGAAGAGGGAGTAGGAGGCAGTTTCCCCTAAATCACACGAGACAAACCTGTTTTCTTTCCGTGAATACCGTAAGGATGGAGACCTTACCTGGGTGGAGGACTGGCTGATATTACTGATGATCGACACGGTATCCAGCGCCTCTTCGTTGTCACAAATTTCAAGTACCTCTAGATGAATTTTAACGCTTGTGTCAGCAAACGTAGTCGGAGACTCTTCTGGGTTTGGCTCGTGACCAACACTTTTGGATCGATACACTTCAATTTTCTTTGCCGTGGGTGTTATTTTCTGCCCTTCAGTGCTCACCTCGTAGGTAGACAAAGAGAGCGTTTTTCCTGTGGGTGCCTGAAGAGATACAGTTCCTTGAAAGGCACACAGAGGGATAGCTAAGGCCCCACCAGATCGCTGCAAAGACAAAGAATGACCATTATCTCATGCTAATTTTTGAAATTAGAATCCATTATAAATAAGCTAATGATGTTTAGTTTGTCAACTTATTTTACTGTTGTAGACTTTTCCTTGCAGAACATTAGAAACGTGGTACTTAGGACTTTAAAGAGTAGAAGGAAGTGTTTTACAATTTCACTCTTTAGTACAGACAGTGAAGTCTCAGCTGAGTGTGACTCAGCTATGAGTTATGGACACACACATTTTGTTCGAAGAGCCTGCACGAGGAGACAGCACCAGCAGGCACCGCGCCAGCCGCTACTCACAGGAACCTGAACTCACTCTTGGAAGCAGAAGCTCCAATACTGTCCTCCTGGGTACTGATTTGTCTTGTGCAAACTGTGCCAACAGAGAGGAAGAAATGGAGGAGTGACAGAAAGACCAGGTGTAGTAACTGGCAGTGTGGAGAAGTGGAAGTGTTATCTCAGCACTGAAAGGAGCTCTTCCACTCGGACCAGTTCCGTTTAATGTTTCCTTTCTAAGGAAACTGAGAAAATGAGTGAAAACAGAGAGGTTTAGGATATCAACTGGAAAGGTGAAATTGTTCACAGGGGGCTGGGAAAGGCAATTCTTTCCTGATTACTAAAGGAAGCTGCTATGATGTGACTTCCAGTGAATCAGGCACAACTTGATGACCACAGAGCTCAATCAAGCGCCCTATTACCTCACTGGCACTAAAGAGCATGAGAAGAAAACTGGGTTTCACTCTGTAGAAAAATCTTGCCAGACTGTGACTTAATGTGGTTCTTTGACAAAGGAATTTGCCTGACCAAACCCTAGGAGCTGGCTTGCCCTGCTGGAAGGAAATCAGAGTTCTATTAGTCTCCTTAGTAGATCTGTCAGAGAAAAATGGTCCTCCAGAGTTCTGCCACCGTGCAATTAAAGAGGCAGCTACCAGGCTGTGTCACTGAGCCAGCAAAGGTCCTAGAGGGGTGAATGTCAGGCGACAGGAGCTCACTGGCAGCTCCTGGCTGCTGTCTGAGTACAGAGCCATGGCGGGTACCACAGCTCCCTCAGCAGTAGCTCTCCTCAGGGTGACCACCAGCAGCCTTTGTTTCAAAGCAGTGAGGAAGGAGCTTTCTTTTAAAGGTGTTGGCACTTACGTTTTCTGTAGTAATTAGGAAATCAGGATGATGCCTTCAGAAAAGGAGAGATGCGAGAATAACCGTTTTATCAACTTGAGGAAGCTCTTGTCCGCTTGGTCTTCCATGCCAGGTGCTTACTAAGCCACTGGAGAATAGAGCAACAAACCCAGCTCTGGGGTAAGATCAAGTAGGCAATTCCTGCTCTTCTAAGCAGCACAGACAGAGGCACGAGGGCAGCGTCCTGCATACTGCAACAGAGCCTGCACACCTACCCATTTGGGCAACACACATTTAGAAAGGTGCTGCTGTGGGATACAAGCCCTGCAGCTCTGCTTCCAGCCCCCTGTCTACTTTCTGCAACCAACACTGGGAGTCCGTTGCAGAGTATGAAAAAAAAAAAGTTAAGTAAGAACAGATGACTTCATTGTGAGGTTAGGTCATGCTTAATAAACCACTGCGGATTCGTCAGACTGACGGTCAAGCAGACAGAGGATACGTCTGAGGCACCTGGAGGGGGAGTGAGTAATCCTCGCTCGCCCACCCAGGTCTGGAGAAGGAGAAATTTTCCAATGACCATAGATTTAGTGGTTCTTTCTGAAAGTCTAGTTTTCTGTTGAGAAATCAGTATTGACCTTGGAAAGTGACAAGGACATACCAAGTCTTCTCTGCCATTGCCCAGTCACTAACCAGCAAGCCAGTAAACGACGTCGTTTTCCACCAGAACAATTCCAGTAGAAATATCGTTGGATCGCAGACACCTTCACCTGCTTCCACAAGCAGAGAATCGATCTGTCCATCTGCAAACAGTGCAGCACAATGCCAGGCGCCCGTGCCTGCCACAGCCACCCACCCAGCAACCACTGCCCTTGCAGGAGCAGCTTCCAGCCCACAGCTTAAATTCCCCCAGTGCAGCCACCGGGCTGCGAGGACATTGGACTGTTAACTGCAAGAGACTATTCACTGGACTGTGAGTAACTGCAGACTGCTAACTGGAGGCTTTGGCAAAGTACGTGCGTGTGAAGCAAACCCAACCACTCATCATCAGTGCAAACTGTTCAAATTAGAAAAAAGTCCAACTAATTACTGAATAAAAGTAAGCAGCTTTTGCATGACAATACTAAGCAGAGTCTATTAAAAATTAAATCGAAGCCTGGAATTACAAGATAGGAGAAGGCAGGAGTGAGGGAAGATCTGAGCCACTGAACTGAAAATTCACTGCTAAGTGCTGACCTAGTACTGCCTTGGCGGGCCCTGAAGTGCCACAGCCACAGGAAGACTCTTCTGCTGCATGCTGGGCAGGGGACACTGGCCACAGACAGTGACACGGTGTCCCTTTGAAGCCAGAGTACCTGCAAACGCCCTGCACCAGAGCCAGAAAGGGGTAAGCGACTGAGAACTGGACCCGGCCCCTCAGCTCCCCAGCAGAGCAGCGGGCACAGAGCACCACAGCCAGGCTCCCTCCCGGGCCCGGAGCGGCCGCCCCTCGGGCTCGCTTTGCAAGCTCCGCTCGGCAGTCAAGCAGCACGATGGGAAAACGCTGTGAATAAACCCACTGGTAGCCCAGAAGAGGGAAGAACGTGCTCCTGGTTTTATGTACAGCCAGGAAAAAATCACTATTGCTGGAGTTACTGTCAGTATAAATTATCACTAATGAGAACAGAATACAACCCTTATCTTGTCCTTGGTATCATTACTAAATACTCATTTTTGCTTCTTATGACACATCCATGGCAATCAAGAGGAATCTAATAGCAAACCCGACTGTACTGGTACACCCTGTGAAGTATTTTATCTTCCACTCCCTTGTTACCTACAGGTCGGCTCTGTGACTTTAAGCCTCACAACGCAATTTAATTCTAAAGCAGTAGGAAGAGGAAGCGATTTGAGTAACGCTGAACAGTGCCCTCGGTTCATCCATCCAGGTTCCTGGACCTCCTCTCTGCATTACTTAGCATGAAACAAGAGCACCCACGGTTGTAGAGAGCAACGATTCGTTGTTACTTCAGTGAAAATGGCAAGAGGTCCACTGTGTGGTTTCTGACCATCTGCCAGCTCCAGAGCCTGGGCCCAACATCATTCCTGAAAGGGGGCTGCTCCACCAGGCTCTTCCCACTCTTTTGGCCACACGCTTTGTATTCTTGAATGTAAAAGCAATCCTAGGTTCTAAAAGAAATACCTATGTTTCTAGAAGAAGCATGAACTCGTCCCACCCAATTTATGGTATGCCGTCTCTTTTTAAAGCACTTCTACTCTGATGTTTTTAAGAAGGTACAGAAAACTTAAAGCCACTTGTTTCTTGGATCATCTTCAGAAAGACAATGTTCTGATGCTATCTTGACAATACCTGCAGGGATCAGACGCTGGCATAAAAGTCAAGAGCTCTGTGAAATAAAATAAACCCCCATCTTTTCAACCCAAGTGCAATTCTGCCGCTTCTGTGTCTCAGCAGTCGTGCAGCGTATTAGATAGGCACAGGTAATTAGCATTATTCCTAAATAAAATGTAGACCTTTTCCTGCTGCTCCAGCACCGTTTGTTTTACCCAAGTGGTTACAGAGGATCGGTAGTACTCTCACACAGACACCACGGCTGATGTGCGTTCTTTCTAATTCTCGTACATCCCATAGCAGTTTGGCATCCATGGCAACCATGTAGGACAAGGGAGCTTTGCTATCAACGATTCTGATCCTGCAAAGTGAGGACTTGTCTTTCTGAGACCTCACTCACTCTCACCTAGGAGAGGTGAAGGAAGGATCAGACACTTCACTTGCTTCAACACAGCAGATTTCACATTAAGCCTGTTCTGGTTTTTATATCCACTTACAGATACTTTTTTCCTCTGTGTGCACACACACCTAGATACATACAAGTATTTATATATTCACTGGACCCGTGCATATATGTATATAAAATATTTACCTTTTCACAATTATTTCTTAATTTCTGGTAGGACTGAAAGGTTTCTGTTTGGCAATGGACATATGTATCAATTAAAAAAAAATTATGGCCATCAAAACATTCTGAAAGCCAAAATCCCTGTCTTTAAGCTGAGACCAGCTTTAACTGAATCCCACCAAATATCTGCCAGGCCTCATAAAAGTTGCAGTCCAGCTCTGAATCCCAGCTACTCCTCTGGAGGACTGTTTTCTGTCGATGTGCGTCACAAACAGCAAGCTGGTAATTTCCAATGGGACTTAATATATATCCAGAGGCATTTTATCACTCGAGAACGCTGCTGGATCTCAAACACCGTCGTGATGTTTGGCCACGAGCTCCTGCCAACGGGATCTGGCCCTTCCCTTGCCTCGTCTGACTTGGTGCGGAGCGTTTCTTTCCACCATGCCCCACCCCGGGGCGTACCCCCCAGCCTGAGATGGCTGGAGGCTGTTCTGCCTGGCAGAATCTGGGACAGGGATTTCACTGGAGAACTACAGGCACCAGCACATGCATTTTTAACACGGAAACACAAAAAAATTACAATGAAATAAATCACAAATGTACTTGTTCCTTAAGGAGTGCTGACGCATTCCGAACAGAGAAATCTCTGCATAATTGATAGAGCAAATCCTTTCATTATTAAATAAAATTATCCACCTTCCAGATTCCACAGAGGACAGAAAGCAGTTGTTGTTGCTACAAGGCAAACCTTCCTTAGAACAGCTGTGGTTTAAGGCTGGGCTCCCCTGCCCTGCTCCGGCTGCCTGAGCAGAGCCTGAGCTGGATTCACGGGGTGGGGGGGACACTGTCGCGTGGTGGAGGCTTCGGCCGTAACGCCGCCCACGGCGCTGGGCAGCGGGCCCTAGCAGGAAGGTTTCCATTTGGAAATGCTCAAAGCAGTGGGAAAGGACCCACCAAGAGCCACCTGACTTGCAGTTTTTAAATGATCCTACTAAGGCCATTTACAGCACCTCGAAACCCTGCAGCCTTCCCTGCACAGAAAAGGAGCTTTTGATCTCCGTGGCTTTTTTGAGGGAGAAGGAAAATGAACTTTTACAGAATCTGTTCTTATATTTCTCCTTGCAAACTGGCAGAAAACAAAGCAAAACACCCTTTTCTATCTGGTTTGCCATGAAATAGTTATAGTTCTGTGAAATATTAATAAAGGGGTATTAAGATGCAAGCACACTGGAAGGAAATTTCTATTTCATCACTTGCCAAAGCAGAGGCTCGTTCTTTGAGCGGGTAAGTGCTTCCCAAGGGTGTAGAGCTCTCTCTCCCTCTGCTGCCCGGGGAGCCTGCAGGACTCGAGCAGCAGTTTGCAGAGGAGTCCGCAATGTCTGACTGCAGTCAGCTCTCAATACTGCTTCTGATGCATTTACATCTGATGTGAAAAACAATTCAAAACTCGAGTTTACCAGTGACCGAGAATTGGTTCTGCTAGAGGAAGCCACGACAGTCCTTTAAGGCTGACATATGAACTTCTCAAGTACCAAACATTTCTACCTACTTCTCGCAATTTGTACTAAGCGTAACCGGATTTATCCTCTTAAAATGATCTTAAGCTCAGAGGCGGCAGTTCTCCAGTGCCTGCCACCTGCAGAGACCACTGTCCAGCCTGGACAAGCAGGGAGTGGATGACTGCAGAGCAGGGCAAGGAAAGGAGAGCATGAGCAGCTCCATTCTCCAAAGACAGTTATCAATTAATACCCCATCTACCAAGGATCCACCGTGTTCCAGAAGTGGATCCTTAGGTAGGAAACACTTGTTAGCTACCAAAATCAGACTTCTCAGAGCCACACAACCTGAACGTTGGCTCACGTAGCTCACAGCTCAGTTTGATTTTAAAGACAATGAACTGCTGTTCAGTTTGGCAAAGGCCAGTGGAGACAAAAAAAATGTCAACTGGGGGAAGAAAGGAAATGCCCAAGGGCCTGGAATTCCTACATGATCCAGGGGAAGAAGACAATTTGTTTGGAGGATATTCCAGTGCATCTAAGTTAGGGGCTACCCTCCCTGACCACGCAAGAGGGCGGCACCCTCAGGCATTCAGTGTGAACTAGTTGCCCAGGCGTGTTTGTCTAGTGACACCACAGGGGATTCAGGATACCCTCAAAGAACCTTCCCATGTAACAGAGGGACTAATGGGAGATCCACAGCCTCCTGAAGGAGCATCTGGCGGCCAAGTGAGACATCCTTAGGCACCTCAGCTGGTTCTTCTGGGCAACGGACTCAAGCACAAGGTATTTTGTAGACTCTCCCTCACGATTCCTACTTCTCAAATGCCAGGAGGCCCAGAACAGTAAGAGAGGTGTCCCAGTAGTGCTACAGCAAAGCAGAGGTCACACTGGAGTGTGCATCTCATCTCTGCAGAAAGCAGGAGGGCTCTGAAATGAGGTCCCACAACGGAGAGCGTCTCCCAGGCCTGCAGAACAGCCCGGTGGTAGAGCCAAGGACGGCAGGTTGTGCTGCACCCCAGTCCGACGCCGCTCCCACTGGCCACGCTGCCTTCCCAAACAGAAATACCAGCAATCAAAAAAAGCTCTAATGAGTCTGCATTCCTAATTACTTTGGTGGAATACAGCTCCAGCTGAAGAGTTCTATTTTTAGAATGTTTCCAGTAAGGATCCTGATGTTTCCTTCCAGAGACAATGTGTTTTCTGTTTATTTTAAAATAGAGGCTTAGCCTTCCGCTTCCCTAAAACTAAAAATTAGTTGCAGTAAAATTAATTACTGCAATGATTTGCCCTTTGAGAGGCCGACTGCAGTAAATTTAGAGCTAATAGAGTATGACAAGAATAGACAAGCTCACCTCAGATGCCCGGAAAGCCGGTATTTTGTCATTGGCCTGCCCGGTGCAGACAGACCTTTATCTGGAGCAAATTAGTGACAGAAAGTGTGAGAGAGGCATCCAAGGTAAGAACACTTCCATCAACACACCAGAACTGCTCCACTCGGTCGTCTGGGGCTGAAGTCAATGAGCCCAACAGGCGCCCTTTAATATTCCACAGATAAACACGGGGCACCTTTGGTGACCCCTGCACGGCGGGTGCAGCGTGGACAGGAGCTCAGAAAGCACCTGCCTTTCAGGCCTTCACATGAGTCCAGGGCTCTCCTGACTGCTGGGCTTCATGGGCACCACCTGCCATCAGCTTCAGCACCTCTGTCATCTGTCATCGCTGATGTCCTACAGAAGTCCAGATGCTCTGCACCTACTTCTGCTAAAATCGTTACCAACAATATATTTTCATGTAATCGTAATCATAGAACGGCTTGAGTTGGAAGGGACCTTCAAAATCATCTCGTTCCAATCCCCCTGCCATGGGCAGGGACACCTCCCACTAGAGCAGGTTGCTCAGAGCCCCACCCAACCTGGCCTTAAGCACTTCCAGAGATGAGGCTCCACAACTTCTCTGGACAACTCATTCCAGTGTCTCATCACCCTCGTAGTAAAGAACTTCCTCCTAATGTCTGATCTAAATCTACCCTGCTCTAGTTTAAAATCATTGCTCCTGTCCTATCACCACATGCCCTTACAAACAGTCCCTCTCCAGCTTTCCTGTAGGCCCCCTTCAGGTACTGGAAGGCACTCTAAGACAGCTGAAAAAAAAGATTCGCTGCTTCAAATCTATGACATTTCAATAGTCGTCTTCACAGGCAGAATAGCTGATTTCACCACAAACAACTCTCTTTGATACAGAAACAGCCTTGCCTGCTGGGACATGCTGGTAGGCGTGGCTTTCACCAACCTTCGTGCCTCCAGGACACCCATCTGACGTCCTACACTGATCTTTCAAAAATAAGTGGGAAAATGTGCTTGTCTGTTTTGATTTGCATTTGTTATTTTTAGTAAGATCATCAGAACAAGTACAACCTCGGTCCTTATGTAATTCTTGTGTGGTTTCCTCGTGTGAATGTGGGCAATAACTGACCATGCAGTTGAAGGCTGAGCTGTTGGTCTCCATGCACACCCACGTCCACACCGAGAGGCAGGCAGACAAGATACCTCAGGTTTTACAAGCAGAACAATGAGGCTGGAGCTGCTCTGAGGCAACCACTCTGCTCCTGGCTGCAGAGAGCGCTGCACCCCTACAGCTCCACTGCACACTATCTGCCCATCTCAAGTAATGAGGGTTCTGTCAACTGGACCACAATTAGAGCAGTGTTAAGTGCCCACAGAGCTGAAGTTTCCTGCTTTAGAAAGGAGCACGTCTGCTACCTACACATCCCACTCTATAGAACGTGCCTTTTGCGTGGTTCTAGATGTCTGCCAAAGCTTTCCAGCCGAACTCTGGGTTTGCTTACTGAGAAAATATAATAAAGAAAAAGTATGTTGAAGAACAGCAAAAGCCTTCAAAAAAGAGCCTATCAGCCTAGAACGTAAGGGCTTTATTGGAAGGTGTCTCAGTCGGTCCCTTAAGAGGCTGAGGGCCAGACACGAGGATCCCTTGGTCAGCGGGATATTGACTTCATTTGTAGCATTGTCTGTTCTCTCAGGAGAGCAACAATGATGCCCATCGGTGGTGGCTCTTTGCAGAACTGACTCCTGTAAGGGGCTCTAACACACAGTGTCCCTGGTTAGCCCCATAAGGCTTACCCATACTTCTCCACAGGCCGGCTTTTTCTTACTTTTCTCTAGTTCCGTGTGTGTTTAAGCACCAGATCTGAACCAGACAGACTGAAGAGCGGCCCTAGGAAGCCAGCTGCTTCAGATGGGGGTGCCAGCACGGGGGACACACTATAGGAGCCTGCCTATATTCACCCCTCCCCTCCCGGGCAAACGTTCCTGCTCACGGGATTTCTCCCGTTCGTGCCATTGAACCGAGCCAACCGCAGCTTAACCGCCAGCAGAGTCACCAGGTACCGCACGGACCACACCTCCTCGTCCCCCTGGAGCAGAGGCGGCAGATGACGGCGAAACGCTCCATTGATTTTCCAGCCGAGGGAGCAACGCCTGCCGGAGAGCAGCGAGAACATCGGGGCGGATGGGCAGGGACAGAGCTGTGAGGCCAGCGGAAAGCAAACAGCACCCGCAGGTCCGTTCGTGACTCAGCTGCTACGCTGTGTTCACTGGAACGTTTACAACTTCCCTGCAGTGAGAAAGATCCTGTGTATTTTTTACTGCTAAAACACCTTCCAAGCGCAGACACGCGGAGATGCGGCGCTGACTCCTCCCAAGGACAGAACTCAAGCAGCCTCTCCCTCTTCCTCTTTGCAGGGCGCACAAACAGCTTCCACAGAGAGTCTCTTGAAAGAATTTGCTTGAGGCAACTCAGAGATGAGGTATCAAGTCAAAGACAAAAATAATCAGGAAGCCTATAACATACTGCAGGCCCGGGAGATTTCAGTTGCCCCAGGGCGCTGAAGTATAGGCAAAAGAATACGTGACTTATTTATACTCAGTCTCTTGCGAAAGGCAGATAGACTATTTTATGAGATGTTAAAGATATCTTTCAAAAATGCAGCCGTGCAAGAGTTAGAAATGACAAGTACCATTTTTTCTCTCCCTCTCAATTACAGCTAGCCTCTATAGCTATTAAATAACACCCGCTGCCTTACTCTCCTTTCATGCCGCTTTTATTCCAGAGAAATCACTTTGATGGAGTAACTCTTTACTCACAGAACAGAGGATGGGGAGACAATCAGCTATGGCACCATCGCTATCACTCCATCTTCCGAGCAGCACACAGCTTCAACAGACAATCAAAGGCATCACGTACATTGTCTGGCACCCTACTCTTCAAACAGTGACATCAAAGTCACCAATACCTTTCTCACTGCTTATTTAAGACCTGAAAACAACAGAATAAAACCCCCACTGCTTTCACAATACAAATTAAAATTGGCAGCTTTTTGCAAGCATCACTCGTTGCTCAGAGGGTGAAATAAAAGTGATGTATGGAAGGACTTATTATGCCTTGTTTCCTTGAGTCACTTGAGGCAAGCGAGCGGTGCAGGGCAGCCGGGCGTGTGCTCCCCCTCCTCTCAGCAGGCAGCGCTCAGAATCCTGCCGGGAGTCACCTCCTCCTGAAGTAGGGGAGTGGCAGCTGGCATCGGAAAGAAGAAACACCAGAATTTTTACAAATTAAAGTTTTACGTAGCAAGTGCCAAAGTCCCACTAAATATAGTGGAATATTTACCTGATTGAGAGAATAGCACGTATGGCCACCAGCATCCTGACCTCTCAGCACCTCCTGCTGCAGAACCAGAGCTGGGGGGGAAATGCACAAGGTGGCTCTAGAGGACAAGAACCGAACGAGGCACATTTCCAGAGCCCGCCGTGTGGTTCAGCCTCTTTGCTTCCATTAGTGTTAATGGGAAAAGAGCAACCTTGTCCCTACCCTCAGGATGCAGCCCAGGAGGATATTTTTGCCTGTAAACACTGTGATTTAGCACACAGCACTGCACTCAGTACTCCCTCCTCTGCCCTCGTTCCATCAGCACCGCCCCTGCCATGTGCCAGCTTTGCAGCAAAGCAAGATTTATGGAACCTTTATTTCTGTGCTCGCTTTCCCCAGGTTGAAACAGATGCAAGCGCACAGCTTTTAGGTGAAAGGGCTGAGAACATTTACTGGAAAGTGCTAAAGAAAGGAAGAAAAAAGTGGACATGGATGTAGGAAGGAGCTTGGCAGGGAGGGGGGGAGCAGGTGACATTTTTCATCTCTTCATATTCTGCAGAAGGTACATCAGTCCGAAGTCTTAGAATAGGCAAACCAAGATTAAAGAAACAGATGTCCTCATTAACCTGCTTTACACTTATTATGCCTTGGTGCTCCTTGCACTTGCTCCTCAGCCACAGGCAGCCACGTGGTGATGACCCTTCAGCTGCCATCAGGGGTTGTTCTGCTGAAAGGCAGGCACTGCCACGTGCGGGACTTCTACAGCGGGCCAATGTACCAGGCTCTGGCCATGAAAGTAAAAGAAAATGAGAAAAATGGCCAAACACAAGCCAAAGAAATCGTTGCCTTTCTTTAAGACTGTGACATCATAGAGATAAAAGGAGTTCCAAGGATGGATTTACTGCAGTAGCCCAAGAAAGTGGCTGTCTCCTTCCCTTTCCTTCTCAGCACCTCCTCTTGCACGTGTCCTCTCTCCTATGGCACAGAAGGCTCTGCCAGCCTCCAGCCCAGCTCTGGCTGCCCTTCAGCTCCAGTGCTGAAGTGCTGGAAGGGAAACTCCCAAAGCCTGCCTCAGGGTCTGCCTCATCTGATCAGACAATTGTTCCAACTCCGCCCCAGTGACCGCTAGCCCCAAAGACCAAAAAAGTAACAAGCAGACATCGCATCTCTACTGGCTTTTTGTGGCACTGGTGTTGGGCTCCTTCCAGAAAGCGAAGACAAAAGGGTCTCTAACCAGGCAACCATCAGGCAAAGGACCCGCGGTCGTCGGGAGCCGTATCACGCTGCAGTTTTGCTGGCTCTTCTACCTGTGCTGGGACTGGAGAGCGCAGCCAGCACGGCTCGCGGTACCGCCGGGCTCCGTGTGTGCTTTGCCCAGCTTCATCTGTGGGAAGCTCAGCAGAGTTTATCTGGATGAAGTGCAGGAGAGAGCAAAAGTCCACTTTCCCTCCATATCCCAAAGAGGACTCGGTACCGGCCCAGCAAGCAGACTCCCATCTCCAGTTCGGCCTGGGGTCCCTTCCCTCAGGCCCTCCCAGCACAGGGGCCAGCAGATTAATGAGCTGAGCCGAGGAGAACGTGGTGCTGCGGAGTGCCCGCTGCTTCACACAGCGCTCTCCTCCCTGGCAGCGGGAACATAGCGGGGAGGGCACAGTCCCACGAGCCCAGCCCTCCAGCGGCAGTGCCTCACGCTGTCTGTATTACAGGCACCCGGGTTTCAGAAGAAAACAGTCACTTGCCAGCAGCATAAAGTCGCAGGGGGAGAGGAGCTGCCTGTGGAACTCAACCCACCCCATCGACTCCTAATGTAACCCAAGTTTTGTTAAAACCAGGACCAGGAGGAGCTCTCAGTGTGCGCAGCAGTGTCTGTGATCAGGCCAGGGACCAGTTCATTTCCAAGAGATCAGGTCAATACTTTTTGATGGCAGCCCGCAAAAAACTGCAGAGAACTTTACAGCACTGCCAGGACAGGCAGAGCTTGTACCAGATGGAACTGCACCATAACCAGAGGGTTTGTCGGTAGCAGAAGGGCAAACACAGTCTGGGGGTGTTTCTGGAAACGGAAACACAACGCTTCACACCCTGCTCTTGTGGTCACTTTTTGTTCATGGTCTGTTAAAAGCTTGGGAAGCAGCCACCGTACAGCCACCAGAGCTGGCTAATAACACAAGATTGGGAGAGGAACTGGAATAAATTAGTGAATGATATAAAAAATAATAGTATATTGTAAATTGGACACTCCTCAAAAAGGGATAAAAAAAGAGGGATCTTTCCTGAAGTGTATGGCATTCGACCAGCGCTATTTGAGCGGCTTTGGAGAGTGGGGTGAGGAACTCTGGAATTCGTCATGCCCTCAACGTGAGCTGTGGCAGAACGAAACATCCCAATTACACTTCCAAAATGACAGATTAAGCAGAAGTGCATGGCCAATAAATGCTACTAGGGAAAGAATCCTTTTTTAACAAAGCCGAGAAACGGGGAGAGATGAGGAAAAAGCAACTTTTCTTAGATACTTAGGGACTTCCAGGTCAGAGAAATAAAAGGGGTGGCTTTCAACTTTTTTAATGTTTGGCCCAAACTGATCTTTTATCCAACATACATCTGAGAAATGCATTAAAGTTATTTTTATAGTGCTCGTGGACTTTCGCATTCTGCTCTTTTTCAGCAGCAAAGCAAATGTCAGCGCCGTGAAGCTCTGGAAGCTCACGCTGAATGTCAGAAACAGCGGGCTCTGGAACTCAGAAGCCTTGAACTTTTAGACCATAGGAGCCTTAATGCCTGGCAACTGCACAGGGGGTTAGAGCTTGGAAAATGTCAGAAAAGGACGAATTGAGATTCCTTGTAACGCAAGCAGGGAAGAAGTATGTCCAAAAGTGACATACAAAGCCCCAGGGCAAATAAAGCCGTCCACACACAGCGTTGCCAGCTGCTTCACCACCTGATGCTCATACCTGCTGTAATGGAAGTCACAGGCCTAGCAATTTGAAATGGCAGCCACAGGAGATGGGAAAAAGATATTTTTTTGGGTTTTTTTCTAAACACCATCTGTGAACTATGGCAAGGAGAGTTAAAGATGAACCTAGTGATATACTGACTTTATTAACCAACCTATACATGGCACACAAGGGGTTAGCAAGAACTAGTAGATTAAAATCAGGCTGCCATCATTTAGTGTTGCCCACAAACCCAGCAGCTCATCACTGCACGCTGCAGCAGGGTGAACAGCCGCTTGTTCATGAAAGGGAGGTCAGTGACATTTGAAATATCTAACTAATTCCTACTTTGACTCAAATGATAGACTCGTGTTTATCAGAGGGAGAGGGGATTCCCTCATCTCGATACAAACCACATCTTACGCATCTTACCTAGGCCAACGGCCAACAGCAAGTTGATCTGGCTTTGAAGTCTGCCCTGCTGGAGCAGGAGGCCGGAGCAAGTGACTTCCAGACGGCCTTTCCAATCTACAGCCCTCTGCAGCTCCTGTCTTCTGGACACCACACAGGCTCTCACCCCACTCCCACTGACTGTGATGCCAAATGTTACTCAGTTCCACAGCGCACACTGGACCTCTCAAGGCCATCTAGTCCAACCCCCCTGCAGGGAGCAGAGACATCTGCACCTAGAGCAGGTTGCTCAGAGCTCGGTTCATACTGAATTTTTGCCATGTACAGATCATGCAGGTGCACACAACACGATCCTAATAACAACAACAACAATAGTAATACCATCCAGGATTAAGAAGACAAGTGAGAAATTATTGCAAGATCAGCAGATGCAAACAGGTGTGTGGTTACTCAAATATACAACACTAGGCATGATTTTTACTAAAAGTAACCATGCTACCAACAGGACTAATAGTAATTTCAATGCAAGTCAAAATTATTCTTATTTTTTTGTAAGACAGATCAGAAACGAGTGCAAATTTGTACTTCACCTGCCGAGGGGTCCTCTCAGATTTGCTCCGGCACCACTCCCAGTCGGTGAGCTCCGGTTTGTGGCTCTCCTCATGAGACAACCTCCTCTCGGGCCCCTCCGGCACAGGGGGATCTCCCTCCTGGCCGCTCCCGGCCTGCCCCGGGGCGCTCTCTGCGGCCGCCGTGGTGCTGAACGCGGGGCTGCTCCCCCGGCCTTCGCTCCAGGGACGGCAGCCGGAGCTCACCAGGTTGTGACAGGACGTCGACTGACCATCGTCATCGTGGTGGTTTCCATGGGATATTTTGTAGATTCCGTAACCTTGCTGGAAGGACAGGTTGAATTCGAAACCCCGACGTTTGGCTAAGTAGAAAGGAAAAAAAGTCGTGTTAGAAGAGTTAAAATCAAGAAGAAAACCGAGATGATGTACACAATGAAAATGACATCTAAAACACGGAATAAATTACTTAACTACTGCTAGAAATAGACAACTTTCCGTCCTTAAAAAGAAGGAATTGTTGAGAAGAATGACTTCTCTGATAGTATGCTATTATACTGCCTTCTTAATGAACTCAGAAGTTGTACATTCCAAAGAGAATGGATTTCCAGAAATTGGTAATCTGCCGTTTTCAAAAACACACAATATATGATGTCTTATGGGATACATACAAGAAGAAAACACTGCAATTCTGTAATATCCTTTTTTTCACAGCCTGTTTCAGCTATATTCCTAAAAGTGAAAAGTTGTACAGAATGATAGAATATTTTTTTAAATCTACGACTAACCTGTAGTATCAATAGTCAAGCAAAAAACAGTTAGCATGGGGTTTTTCCCACAAAACATTCAGCAAGTTCAGCATGTTCCATGTATTGGATTACTACAAGTCAGGCTCTTTCCCAGGGCAGGAGAGAAGAACGAAACTGGGACTGACTCCATCAAACTCTGCTAGAAGATCTTACAGTGACCTGGGAAAAATAGCCAAGCTTCTGTGCCTCGGTATCCACTATTCCCATCCAGCTGGATGTTGGGAGTCTCATTTATTCTTCTGAAAAATGTCTCTATAATTCAGATAAAGGATTTCAGGGAGTACAAAGCACAGACACCAGCTTCCCATCCTCTTCACTACAAGGTAGACTCCAGCTGCCTGTCACTCTTCTGTACTTACTTTTGAGTTCCTCTGAAGACACCGCATATGAATTCCTCCTGCAATTGATGATGCAGCCACAGGGTAGGTGGGTCCAGTGTTCGGACAGGACAAATACCGGGGTGACTGTGGCAGCCAGCAAAGTCAGCAGGAAGCTCAGTGTCTCAAAGGAAAGGCTCTGAAAACCAGTGGTGTGTTGGACAACCATTTGTATCTGAAAGGCAGAGCGTTTTGAAATTTCAGTCACTGCAGGCACAGGAGACACTTCCAGGAATAAACAGAACATCTCCCCACGACTATGACACAAGTACAAGATCCCAGTTATCAGTCACGTCTGCTGAGCCTCACAGTGCTGTTCCTAACAGGGAGCAGAGGAAACACACTCACAGAGGCTCTCCTCCTCATCCTGCATTTCTCAGAAAAACCCTCGCTTCAGCCCAAGGTGGGTGCTCCCAGAGCACTGTTCAAACAGGCAACTCAGGATCCCAGCAGCTCAGAGGGAACTGCTGGCTCAGGCTGCCCTGCGTGGCACCGAGGAAGCCACCTCCTGACCGGCAACAGGCGAGAGGAGTCACCCCACACCGGGCTGCGCTGAGAGGCTCTGCAACGCTCTTCCCAGGAGAGCGGCTCGGGTGTTGGCTCTACAGACATCCCGAGGGCAGGGGTAACGCTGCCCCAAACCCGTGTTCCGTGTTCCCAACAGAATCCTTTCCAATTCTACATGAATGTGCCTGTTCCCAAATACACTAGCTCACGCACATGGACAGCATTCCCTCCTGACATCCTCCCCATGCTACAGAGATTACAAAGGTGCGAGCAAACCTCATTTTTTCTACCAAACTCCCATTCAGTAACCGGTCTGGCAAAGGACGAGACCCCCAGCTGTAAGGAGAGGCACAAGAGCTTAGCTCAGTACCATCCACAGAGCCCAGAACGCTCAACAAAGGCCTGTCAGACGGCTGGCAATCCCTGCGTGCAGGTGATGTGAGGATGGAGTAACACACCCACGCACCAGGCGCTGCCAGACCTGTCGACAGCCCATTAAATTCACAGAGTGACACAGACCTGCTTACAAAGACTTCTGCTGCCACAAACTACACTACTGGGAGGGACCGCAATGGCTACTGCTCATCCGGTTCAACACCCGGCACACCAGCTCACACCCCACCGAAATGCAAGCAAACGTTAGAAAGTACAGCCATCAGACAATTTACCATCATGGGAAGCCACAGAACGACTTTTGTCAACGCGACAATCAGGGAGAATCGCTTCTGGGCAAAGCCCACGGTGAAGCTCCTGCTCTGAACGCTGCTCACGCTGCGGGGCTCGGGTGCCCCGCTCTCGGCCACACTTTTCCCGCAAACTGCCTCCGAGCCTGGATGTGCGCTTTGGAAACGCTTCGGGGCTTTATCCGCAGGGTCCACGGGTGACAGAGAGGGGGTGGCGGCACCGCAGCCCGCTGGTGTCCCAGGGGAGGTGCAGCCTCGGGAGATTTCCTGGTAATCGGTGTGTAAGAGCTGCTGCTCGTCTGAGCACAACAGCTGGTAACTTAGGGGAACAGTCAGCACTGTGAGGAGGCAGAAGCACAGCGAGTAGACGGTGAACAAAAACAAGGTGTAGGAACTGGCAGAGTCAGCGAAGCAACCCCAGGAGGTGGGGATGTACCTGCCCCAGCCACAGAGAGGCAAAACGCAGATCAGCAAACTGGCAATCCAAACGGTAAGAACGGCCCGTACCACGTTTGCTCGTTGCTGGGAAGTGCCGCAGCTCATTGTCTCCGTTTTGTTGATGGTGTAGAAGTTGTAAGAAACTATAAGAGACCCTTTCAGGTTGCTAGAAATGCCCTGGAATAAATATATAAGTGCTGAGGTGGTGCACAAAGGCCGGGGGAGGATATCGCTTGACCACTGGGTGAGCATGAAAACAATGACAGGCACAGTGCTGATCAAATCATCTATCGACAGAGAGGTGACAATCACTGAAACTGCAGTTTTGGTTTGCATTTTCAGCAGGGAAACCAGTGAATAAACGCTGCCCAGAAGTGCTGTGAATGCAATGATAAAAGTCAGGCAGAAGAGAAAGACATTCAAAGTTCTCTGCTCGCCAGGTTTATCCATAACGCTGTGATTTTCAGTGAAGAAGCTCGTCCCGTTCAGTGACAAATTACTAGGCGGTACCGACATCGTCCTTGGCAAATGTTTTTCTTTGCATTCACACTGACTCTGCAAGTTCTCCCGAGCTGCTAGCTACACATCACAAGTTTTTTTGTTTTCCTAGACTCCCTTTTGTGGCATCTGAAGAAGAAACATTCAGGTGAAAGCACCCTTGGTAACCAAAACAACTCACGCTCTTGAAAAATCAGGCAACAGTGAAGTATCAAAGATACTGGAAAAAAATGCAATTCCTCATAATCCTCTCGGTACCGGAAGACGGTTAAATGAGGCTCTTCAGGTAATAAGATGCCACTCACTTTTGACAGATAGCAGGCGGTGTGCCTTACTCACGAGCTCAGCTGAAATGAAGGCAGAAAATCAGGTACCTTCAAGCTCTAGTAGCTCAGGGAGAAACATAGTAGAAAGGAGAGGCTGTTGGATTCACCCTGCGCCGCTCGGAGCTGCAGGAGGGAGGAGTCAGTGGCAAGCAGGATAGCGGAGGCGAGGGAGCCAGGATCTTCTCAGCCCGAGCTGCCGCCGAGCTGGATCAGAAGGCTGAAACTGTCCCTGCGAAGCCACACCTCCGATGCTGCCACCGAAATCCAATGCAAATACTCCCATCTGATGTCAGCCATCATTCCCGTAAAGCCCCCGGCCGCTCCAGGGCTGAGCAGCCCACACCCGAGCGCTGCTTTTATTCTTGCACACTTCTGTACTCCCCGGCACGCGCGGGGAAAAGCCGCAGGAGCCGGTGCTGAAGACGGAACGCAAGGGGTGGGTCTGCTCTGCCTTTCTGTGCTCCTACGCCCGCGGCAAGCGTGCACGTGTGTGTGCCTGTGTGAGTGTGTGTGTGTGTGCGAGCGTGCACACCCGGCACGGCGATGTCAACCCAACAATTCCCGAGTGACAACCTCTCCTGAAGGACAGGTACCGGCCATGCCCGGGCCAGGTGCTGCCCGTCCACGCGGGATCTCGACTCAGCCAGGGCTTTATAAAACTTTTATTCCCAGCATGATCCAAACCTGAGCCGCATCGAACGCTGACAGTCTGCTCTGGCTGGACACACGGGTGGGATCCCAGCCAAGAGCGTTTTGGCACAGTACGATGTTCTCTCTTGAGGAAGTGCGGTCCTGGTGAAACTTAGAAGCTGACAATTTCCAGCACTCGGGTGCTCAGGGGACAGAGAGGTTCAATGCCATCTCCTCAGAGGACTCCGTCTCTCTTTTCTTCTTGGCACCACTTTGAGTTCAAATACACGATGAGGATGCAGGACAAATATTTTTTGATTAAGGGTAATAGAGTAAAACGGCTGCAATTACTTGCTAGTCTGGGTAGCATTACCAATCCACTCAGTGAGAAGTCTGTGTTATTAACAACGTGATCCTCGCACAATTCCCCCCAGTTGGAA
>VWZK01015629.1:0-12108 GCA_013396935.1 Baryphthengus martii | reverse complement strand
CTCCTGCAGCAGCTCCCTGCAGCAGCAGCTACCTATGAGCTCAATTGGCCTTTTATCTATACCCTCTAATCACCACCTAAATAGCAGCTCTTTCTCATCATCTCAGGGTGTGCTTGGCCTGGCCTCCCCTCTTGGCTGGCCCTCTTACAACAGAGGGGGCCCATCCCTCACATCAAGGTCTGGTATGGCATGTGTCCCCACCACTCAACACCTACTGGGTTGCAGCCAGCAGGGGAGCTAAAAGATCTTCTTGGTGGCAAACACAGAGGCCAACCCAGTCTTGCCCTTGATTACTGTAGGAGGTACCTGGGCAGCCTTAGCCCCTTTTACCTGGTTGTGAAATTCGTCCAGGTGTCAAGTTCACTTCAGGGCTTGGGGTTCAGACCCCAGCACTTCAGCAACTCAACCCTGTGTATTCAGTACCTCAAAGATACACAGAGAGAGTAAAGACACTTTCCACTTGCATTTGGAGAACAGAGTCCACTATTTCAGCTCTAAATAATGCCTCATGGTTATTTGAAAACAGTTTAACCCCTGGATAATTGCATACAATGGACATAGAAGTCTCTTTGGTCTGTCAGGGCCAGTTTGGAACACATTACAGTAAGTACCACATTCAGCAAAACCTGATTCTGCTATAATAGGGTCGTGGGGGGTGTACTGGTCCAAATGACTGATATGTTTGTAATTCCTGTATTAGAATTGTGATTGCCTTTTCATGTTCTGGGTTCTATTTCCACAGTTTTCCCTTTCATAAAAGTGAGTATGATGCCTGTAAGCTAGCAGTTGATGCTTGTAAGCTAAGGCCTGTAACAATAAGTGATAAGAAAACCATTCCATTATGCCTTATATGGTCATCCTAATGAGCTAGGTTTCTACTCATTATCTTTTAGCAGGAACATTCCAGAGCAACTAGGCCTTAAAGATGACTAATCAATTGTATATTGCCAACTTGGCAGGAGAAATTAAGGCTTGTGTATCCTTAGCTGCACTACCTTCATCATAATACTAAAATTCATGCCCATAGGTCAAAAAGACCCCAGCCCAGGGCAGATCAGGCCCTTAAAGCATGTGCAGTAGTGGAAGTATGGAGTCAGCAATACTATAATTGTATGTAAATTACCAACCAATCACTGTAAAGAGGGTGGATTCAATGAATTACCAATTTTGCTAATTTTGTGTATAAATATAGCACAGAGAATCTCATATGGTATGCACCTTAAGAGGAACTATCCCCCGTGCATTCAGTGCTGCAATAAAGAATGCCTGCCTTCTAAAGCTTCAAACCAAGTCTTAGAGGGTTTCTTTCTGTGACTGGATTTTACGGTATCAATCTGAACGCGTACACGACCTCGACTCGCTGATGTCACGGCCGGGCCTGGGCCCCACGGCGGTTCCGGGCCGTCACGCTCCCTGACAACCGTTGCCAGGCAGCAATGGCGTGCGGGAGAGGCAGAGAGCGCCCCCTTCGTCCCTGAACATGACGTATATAAAACTATGGCGGTTCACCCGGAAATATTTCTATGAGGGCGGTGCTAGGCGCTGCGGTTCTCTTTCGCAGTTAGGTTTCTCTGTCGTGACCGGTTGGTACTGCTGATATCTTTCTTCAGTTTCTGTGCCTGCTTGGCCTCTGTGGGGCTGCCCTCTTTTCGCACGACTTAATCTCAGTTACTGTTAGCCCACTCTGCACGTTGAGTGATGCAGTTACGAGGCTCCGGAACCGCGGAACCGTGGGTATGGCTGACGCTGCTGGTGGCCTGCGCAGCATGGGCTTCTGAGATTACTTTCGAGCTGCCTGACAACGCCAAGCAATGCTTCTACGAGGAGATTGTCCAGGGCACTAAATGTACCCTAGAATTTCAGGTACTTCTTGCTTCCCTCGGCCCTTAGGGAATCTCTTGTTATTTCACTTTTAATAAAACCCTAATATTAACAATAACATAATACTTATGTAAATTGGTGGGCACACAAACTAGGTTATGTGAACAGCCTATCTGAAGTGTTGCTTCTGGTGCTTGGCACCTCTGAATAAATTGCTATAGCATTATATATTTGAATAGATATTTAAATATTTCAAATGAAATATCTCCTATTTTAGAAAGCTTCTGTATGTATAGAAAAGGGCTGTGCCTTTGGGTAGAAGTCTCTTCATCCTTCAGGATGTTTTATCTTAAAGCCAAGAAGTTTGGAGCAAGGGATGGTAGAAAGAACTAATGGTTTACTGAATTGGGAGCCATGTGAGCTAAGCATTTTTTGCAAAAGCTGAGTCTAATGCTCCACCTTCTGATGAAAGAAAATATCCAAGAGCATTACAGCCAGGACAACTTGTCATGGTGAATTTATTACAAATTGGAACTGTACCTATGACTCTAACTAAACCTTGTGTCCCACTTGCCTGGGAAGCTATAGATAAAAGTGGTGCAAAACACAGAATTAGCGCACAGTGGATTTTTCCTTCTTCTTAATGGGGTAACCTGTCTCAAGACTCCACCAAGGCCAGTCTATTTTACCTTTTTGTCTTGAAGCCTCCTCCAAGATGAGAGTAAGATGCATCTTCCTGCTGCTGTTGAAGATTTTTGGTAACACATGCTTACCCACAAATGCCCACCTGTCTCAATTTAATCATTAATCAGGAATTCAGCCACAATTGTGTCAATATAGATAAGCCACCCATCTTGTTATTAACAAACTATAATGTAAATGAGACCTATGAAATCCAACCACCTGTTAATAAGGGATATATATGCTATGATTATTCACAATAGTTCTTACATGTCATATAGAAAATGCTGTAATGTAAATCATTCTAGCTCAATTCTAATTTGATTTTCCTTTGTATGCTTCTTCCATGTAGTAAGTAATAGAGTGAACCTTGCCATTGAACTCTGTTAAGTCGCACTTTTACAAATTAACATGAAAATCACCTTTACTAATATCTTCAACAGTGATTCTTAAAGTGATCTAAATCACCCATTCACGACAAGTTGGCAGGATCCTAAATCAGGATTTCCTGACAAGGAGTGGCTTCTGTGAGAAGATGCCAGAAGCTGCCCCCATGTCTGATGGAGACAGTTTCAGCCAGCTCCAAAATAGACCTGTCACTGGCCAAAGCTGAGCCAATCAGCGATGGTGGTAGCACCTCTGTGTCAACATATTTAAGAAGGGAAAAAACTGTGATGCAACAGCAGCTGTGAGAGAAGAGTGAGAATATGTGAGAGAAACAACTCTGCAGATACCAAGGCCAGTGAAGAAGGAGGGGGAGAAGGTGCTCCAGGCAAAATTAAAATGAAGTAACTAAAACTTCCCTCATAAACTGTTAGAAAACATAATTGAGGTTACATATTCTCAATTTAAAATAACTTATTTTGAATTGTGAGTCTTCCATAGAATAAGGATTTTTTTGAACTTCTATTGAAAGATTTTGATATTAATGCATTTTGGGGAAATGCAAGTTGGATGTCTTCTGCTTAAGACAATTTTTTTCTTATTTTCAGGTGATCACTGGAGGTCATTATGATGTTGACTGTCAGTTGGAAGGTCCTGATGGTGCTGTATTATACAAAGAGATGAAGAAACAATATGATAGTTTCACATTTACTACATCCAGAAATGGAACATACAAATTTTGCTTCAGCAATGAGTTCTCTACTTTCACACACAAAATTGTGTACTTTGATTTCCAGGTTGGAGAAGATCCACCACTATTTCCTAGTGAGAACAGAGCAACAGCACTTAGTCAGGTAAAATATTGTTGTGTTTGACAGCAACTATTAGGTGGAGGGAATGTTTTTCAAACTCAACTGTATTTACATATCTATATCAGTGTTGAAAATGAATGAGTTGGAGTCTCTTTAAAATAAACCGAGTTACTAAAAGTGAGCCTTTAATGAAAGTTGACTTACAGAATTCAAACCTGAGGAGGAATTGCCAATTGTTTAAGTGGAAACTAGGGAAAATATACAGTGGCCTAGAGTTTAAGGGAACTTCTTTTATACCATAGTTCTATGTCTGTGGAAGTGTGGATTTTATAAAGTGTAAAATCAATGGATCAGGGCTTTCAAAAATTCTGAACTTTGGAGAAAATTGAGAGCAATTTGAGTTTTATATTAAAATAGTTTAGAGCCCTTTTTGAGATGAAGACTTGAATGGTTGATCTCTTATATAAATTGCCACTTTTAAAGTGGGAAGAGAATTCTAGCAAAATAAACAAATGAACAAGATCAGTCATACTTAACTGGCTTATAGATATGTCATTTATAAGACACTTAAGTGGCAAAGCAGTATTCTTGCTCCAGACTTATTTTCCTAATGTTCCCTTCTTTCTTCAGAATTTTAATTTTACACCACTTCTGCCCAAACTAAATCAGTCAACTTCACTTGGAACAGTTGCTTCACAAATTTTCACTAGATTTTTACACTATAACTGTTACCAAACTTCAGTTTAAAAAAACCCCAACATTTAAAAATGCTCGACCTGGCCACTATTTTACTAGTTTCAACTCGATGGTAGAAATGCCACTTCCCAAATATCCATCTTGCTCACTTGAATTTACCTCATGTAAGTCTGCAGTGGCTAAAGATTTGTAAAGGTGACTTGGGGTGACTTCAGTTACAGTTCTTAGCTCTTTATTTTCATTATCTTTCTCTTCTGCTTTATGTTATCTTTTGATTCTTAATCCTGTAGCTCCCTATCTCCCTGCACTTTCTGTAGTTTTCATTCTGTGCATTCTGTTGCATGTTTTGGTTTTCTGTGTATTGCTGGGGAGGTGTATTTTGGGATTTTTGTTGGTCGGATACTTTGGTACCAGTAGAGAGTATTAAGAAGACAGAAAATGCAGATTCTAGATCCAGTAAGCTGTGGGAAAAGGTATAAGAAAAAATTTATAACTGGATTGTAGTATATGTAATGCAAATCAGATCTTTGGGAAAGAAGTTAACTTTCAAAGCATAACACATCTTTGGTAAGTAGATTCTCCATTGCAAATTTCTTGAGGCCTGTAGTTATGACTAAATTTGGACAGACTTTCACAGAGACTATAAAAAGTAAATCCCTGAAACTGAACTTTAAGATCCCTGCTGCAGAGTAGGGCAGGAGTCTATAACTCAGCAGTGAAACAAATGGCAGAATTTAATGCATGAAATATCTTCCTGAATTTTGCTTAGAAGAGTATCTTGGACTTGTTCAGACACTGGTCCTGAAAGTCATCAACTTGAAAAGCTGAATTGACACAGATGTAAGTAACTGACAATGGTTTTTATTAGTGTCAGGCACTTCCTTTTATAATACATTGTGCTTCAGGAAATATTGATTTTTGGGGTATAACCAGTTGTTCTAAAACTTAATTATTTTGAAGATACTCATTAATTTCTTGATGGTCAGGAGACAATCATGGATACTGACTCTTACTTTCAGAACTGAAAATGGAAGAAGTTTGTGTAAAATGATCTAGATCTTGGAAAGCCCATAGTACATAGATTGAAAAGGTCACAGGCAGGGCCACCACCCACTAGACCAGGTTGCTCAAGATCCCATCCAACCTGGCCTTGAACACTTCCAGGGAGGGGGCATCCACAACCTCCCTGGGTAACCTGTGCCAGTGTCTCACCACCCTCACTGTGAAGAATTTCTTCCTGACATCTAGTCTAAACCTACCCTCTTCCAGCTTGAAACCATTACCCCTTGTCCTATCACTACAAGCCCTTGCAAACAGCCCCTCTCCAGCTTTCCTGTAGGCCCCCTTCAGATACTGGAAGGCCACTATAAGGTCTCCCCGGAGCCTCCTCTTCTCCAGGCTGAACAGCCCCAACTCCCTCAGCCTGTCCTCATAGCAGAGGTGCTCCAGCCCTCCGATCATCCTCGTGGCCCTTCTCTGGACCCGTTCCAACAGTTCAATGTCTTTCTTGTGTCAGGGGNTTCCAACAGTTCAATGTCTTTCTTGTGTCAGGGGCTGTGGTGGTACAGACCCCCCCTGTCCTGGATTGCTCTGTGAAGAAGCTAATTCCTAGTCCGCACCATGGAAATATTTCTGGGCTGTGCCTCGACTGCACCACAAGACCAACAGTATTATCTTTTGTTTAATATGACTGAGGTCCGGTAAGCACCATGGGAAAAACTCAGAAGGCAGTCTCCTGGGACCAACACACTTGGTATGCTTCGATCCTGTATACCAACACAACTGCTTGTACCTGGTACATTCCAACCCTGTATGCAACCTCCAGAACCAACACAATGGTGTGTACTCAGCAGGATGGAATGGTTGCACGCCCCCCCCCACCTATTCATGTTTAATTAATTGCCTTATAGTAAGTAATGTAGTGACCTTGCCATCAATCGAACCTTAATCAACTTTTTGACCTTTTACTAATTAACAAAACAAATTAATAAATTGCATTGCTGCTTTTATCTGAATGAAGTGTATTTCACTCATTTTTGCAGCAAATAGAGCCTTGGTCAGAGCTCTACAACAAAAGGGGAAAAGCGTCTCCTATATGCTGCTCCTGCCCCCGCAACAAATTGGCATAGTCTGCAGGATCACAAGTAAAACCCCCATAACAAATTGGCATAGTTGGCAGGATTGCAAGTAAAAACCCCATGACAGGGGCTCCAGAATTGTACATGGTACTCCAGGTGGGGTCTCACAAAAGCAGACTAGAGGGAGAGAATCACCTCCCTTGACCTACTTACTGGTCATGCTTCTCTTGATGCAGCCCAGGATGCGGTTGGGCTGCAAGTGAACATTGCCAGCTCATGTTCAGTTTTGCATTGACTGACACCCCCAAATCCTTCTCCTCCAGACTGCTTTCTATCCATTCTCCACCCAGCCTGTATTTGCGCTTGGGATTTCCTCAACCCAGGTGCAGGACCTTGCACTTGGCTTTGTTGAACTTCATAAGGTTGGCACTGGCCCACCTCTCCAGCCTGTCCAGGTCCCTCTGGATGGCATTCCTTCCCTCCAGCATGTGCACCGCATCACACAGCTTGGTGTCATTGGCAAGCTTGCTGAGGGCACGCTCAATTCCACTGTCCATATCGCTGAAAAAGATGTTAAAACAGCACTGGTCCCAGTACTGACCCCTGAGGGATGCCACTCATCACTGCTCTCCATTTGGTTCTTGAAGTACATTGCATTACTTTTTGTTAGGTCTGTAGTTTTGCACACTTTGGTACTTTTCAGTCACATTCCTGTGTGTAAAACTTAATATGTTAGATTTATAGAGTTTCTGTCTAACAGTGGACAGATAATTTTTCATCTTTAAAGCTATGCAAATCCTAATTTTAAATATCAAACCACAAAACTACAGAACAAGCATTAGAAGGGTTCTTAACTGAGCTGTATATTTGTTTGCTTCTCTAGATGGAGTCTGCATGTGTTTCAATTCATGAAGCTTTGAAGTCCGTCATCGATTATCAGACTCATTTCCGGTTGAGAGAAGCACAAGGCCGCAGCAGAGCAGAGGATTTAAACACAAGAGTAGCCTATTGGTCAATAGGGGAAGCAATCATTCTTCTTGTAGTTAGTATTGGGCAGGTATTTTTCCTCAAAAGCTTCTTCTCGGATAAAAGAACCACAACAACCCATGTTGGATCATAACTGGTAGTGATAATGCTTCAGGTCATTGTGCTATTGACTTGTGAAATGACTGTTCTCTAATTAATTGGTAGGTACAAAGGAACTAAGTATGTGAAACATCTAAATGTCTACCCCTCCTCATTGGCTAAAATCACAAAACATACCCTAAAGTTATGAAAGGGGCATCCAATTTGATGAGTAAGATTAATGTTTTCTGATACTTGTATTAAATATCTGGTAATGATCAGCCTCTCTTTGGTTTTGCTGATTTTTAATTCAAATTGAGTTTGACTTTACTGATAAAATTACTCATCTGTGGTATAATGCTTTAAAATAACCCAACAATCTAGTGTCTAATGTGAAAGACAATACTCATAAAAATTTGATTTGACTTGAATTTTCAGACTGAATGTACTGGATCATAAACAAGCTAATGTGATGAACTGTAGTTGCAAGATGTATTGCACTGTTTTGATTTACTGTAACAACAACAACAACATCAATTATTTCCTTTGCTTATCTGTAAAACTGTTGCAAGCTTGATACTTACACGATAGTGCAAATTCTCCACCTGCCTGGTAAATCTCCACCTTCAACACCTGCTGAATTTTATACTTGAGTGTATTTGCTTAAACACACACTTTTCTATGTTAAAATATAATGCATTTTGTCTTATACAATGTTTTACTAAACTTCTAAATTGAGACTATGCAGGAAATGTGCTTTCCCTATTCAAAAACTTAAATCTCCAAGTTGTTTTTAAAAATGTAATAAATAGGAGATCTTATAACATTGTCACTGAAATTGCAATCTCTCTACTTGTGCTGCTGCTGCTTGTCAGATTTAAGACCAGAGACAGTTTGATTTTTATCAGGTAATACAGCACCAGCACTGGACAGTTATTGCACATGCAAAGCTTCTAAATTGTTTTCATATTAAGAAGCTCATTTGATACTACTACTGCGTTGTGTGAGTGCTGTGAACTTTGTTTCCCTGTTTGGTGCACTGATGCATTATGGCCTTGTGTGTGTAATTGCTGTTCTCTTCTGTTAGTGGCCAGGAAATGTTTTAAATATTTTGGGGTATCTTTTTGGTAGATATGTAGTTGCATTGCTTCCATTGCTTGTGTCTTTAGTTTATGTATTGTAATAAGATTTTATTTTATTTGGATGTGGAAGATAGATAGTAAATGTATGTACATAGAAGTAGCTTGAATTGTGCTAGTCTCAAAATGAAGCTAAACTTCTTCAGATGGTTCATTTATTTCTCCAGAACCCTGAGTAATTCTCAAGTGCACACAAACAAAAGTAAGATAAAACAAATGTTGAGTTACTAACTCTAATTCAAAAGACTCCACTTAAACTAGCTTTCAGCAAGTAGAGAAAGCATGCTAAGTCCTCATTAATTGTCTGTATTTTCAGAAAAAAAATTACAAGTTTTACACGTACACATGTCCAAGTGCCACTTGGACACTGAATAATTGATCTAAGATGAACATACTTTAAAATGGTGTGGTAGTTAACAAAAAAAAAATTAAATCTCCTTGTCTCTGTTGTAAACTGATAAACTACTCTTTCAGAACTGAAGAAAAAAATTGTTAACACTTCAAAAATTAGTTCAAAGGTTACAGTGGTTTTAAAAAGCTTAATATATATTATATTCAGAATTATGTATAATGTCTTTCTATCTTGTATTGAGTTTGCAACATTGCAGTCCCATTTTTGAGGTGCAAGACTCCCTGGAATTGTAATAGAATCTCAAAGAGAAGAAAACAAAAAAGCACATGCTTTCTTTTTATGCCTGCACACAGTATTCTTGATTGCACATAAATGCCTTATCCTTATGTTTCAGCAACTGATCATAGAACTGTTCTGGTTGGGAGAGACCTTTAAGATCAACAAGTCCCACTGTTATCTCAGCACTGCCAGGTCATCATGTCCCTAAGCACAATATCCTCGCATCTTTTAAATACCTCCAGGGATGGTAAGTCTACTACTTCCCTGGACAGCCTGCTTCAGGGCTTGATAACTCTTCCTGTGAAGCTGAGGTATTTAATGCCTTCTTTGCCTCAGTCTTTAATAATCAGAACAGTTATCCTCAGGGTATTCAGCCCCCTGAGCTGGAAGACAGGGATGGAGAGCAAAATAAACCCACCCCCACCCATAATCCAGGAGGAAGCAGTTAATGACCTGCTGTGCCACCTCGACACTCACAAGTCTATAGGGCTGGATGGGATCCACCTGAGAGTGCTGAGGGAGCTGGTGCAGGAGCTTGCCAAGCCACTCTCCATCATTTATTAGCAGTCCTGGTTAACAGAGGAGGTCCCAGCTGACTGGAGGCTTGTCAATGTGATGCCCGTCTACAAGAAGGGCAGGAAGGAGGATCCGGGGAACTACAGGCCTGTCAGCCTGACTTTGGTACTGGGGAAGATTATGGAACGGTTCATCTTGAGTGCACTCACATGGCATGTGCAGGACAACCAGGGGATCAGGCCCAGCCAGCATGGGTTCATGAAAGGCAGATGCTGCTTAACCAACCTGATCTCCTTCTATGGCCAGGTCACCTGCCTAGTGGATGAGGGAGGGGCTGTGGATGTTGTCTACCTGGACTTAAGTAAAGCCTTTGACACCGTTTCCCACAGCATTCTGCTAGAGAAGCTGACGGCTCATGGCTTAGACGAGTGTACTCCTCCCTGGGTAAAAAACTGGCTGGCTGGCCGAGCTCAGAGACTTGTGGTGAAAGGAGTTAAAGCCAGTTGGTGACCGGTCACAAGTGGTGTTCCCAGGGCTCAATTTTGGGGTGACTCTTGTTTAATATCTTTATCAATGATCCGGATGAGGAGATTGAGTGCACCCTCAGTAAATTTGCAAATGACACGAAACTCAGCGGGAGTGTCAATCTGCTTGAGGGTAGGAAGGCTCTGCAGAGGGATTTGGACAGGCTGGAGTGATGGGCTGAGGTCAATTGTATGAGGTTTAACAAGGCCAAGTGCCAGGTCACGCACTTTGGTCACAACAACCCCCAGCAGCGCTACAGGCTTGGGGAAGAGTGGCTGGAAAGCTGCGGGGCAGGAAAGGATCTGGGGATGTTGGTGGACAGTCGGCTGAACATGAACCAGCAGTGTTCCTAGGTGGCCAAGAAGGCCAACAGTATCCTGGCTTGTATCAGAAATAGTGTGGCCAGCAGGAGTAGAGAAGCGATCATGCCCCTGTACTTGGCACTGGTGAGGTCAGAGCTTGAATGCTGTGTTCAGGTTTGGGCGCCACAGTATAAGAAAGACATTGAGGTGCTGGAACAGGTCCAAAAAAGGGCAATGAAGCTGGTGAGGGGTCTGGAGAACATGTCTTATGAGGAGCGGCTGAGGGACCTGGGATTGTTTAGTCTGGAGAAGAAGTGACAGAGGGGAGACCTTCTTGCTCTCTACAACTACCTGAAAGGAGGTTGTAGTGAGGCGAGTGTTTGTCTCTTTTTCCCAAGTAACTAGTGATAGGACGAGAGAAAAGGGGCTTAAGTTGCCCCAGGGGAGGTTTAGATTGGATATTGGGGAAAAATTCTTTCCTAAAAGAGTGGTGAAGCATTGCAACAGGCTGCTCAGGGAAGTGGTGGAGTCACCATCCCTGGAGGCGTTCAAAAAACTTGTAGACATGGCACTTGGGGACGTGGTTTAGTGGTCATGGTAGTGTTGGGTAGACAGTGGGACTTGATGATCTTAGAGGTCTTTTCCAACCTTAATTATTCTATGATTCTGTGAGAAATGTCTTGACGAAAAATAAGGACAAAGTCTGCGAAGCAAAAGCTAAAATTTATTACAGTGCTGGGCACGCAGGGAAAGAGGCTTTCCTCTATGCGCGCCGTTCTAATCAATTGTACATATTTATTGTACAGCTAATTTATATATTTATAACTTTTCCCCTAAATATCATGCATATTCTATAGATCTCTGGAACTTTATTTACATTCCGCTCCTCCTCTTCGAGTCTGCGCATTGTCACCTAGAGGGTCTTCTTGGGGGTCTTGTGATGAAGGCTAGTAGTCTTCCTCGTTGTTAAACTTTCGACCTCTGGTTCCTACACATGCTCTGTTATCTTTCTAACACCTGGAACTTGTCTTTTCTCTTCACTTCTTTGTTCCAGAAAGGAGTATATGAGTTACACTATCCAAGGTCCCTTTACCTGGCTGCCCGCACCCTGTCTCTGTTCCCCCCTACCGAGTACTGAGAGCTCACATTCTTCACATCTGCCTTTCTAGAGCTAATTGGCTGAAGCAAAATTTATGACTTTATCTCAATTCTATGACTGGTACCATCTGGGAGCTGCCGGCAGGCTCCTCTCATGCAATGAACTGGCTGATTTTTTATCTTGCGGCCAAGGGATTTGTGCAACACAACACAGCCTGAAGTCCAAGCTGTACAGCACAGGACTGGCTGGGCCTGAGCCTAGTCAGGTGTTGTGGTTTAAACCCGCTAAGCACCACATAACCGCTCACTCACTCTCCCCCCAGCAGGAGGGGGCCACAGGCCTCCAGCTTGACTCTGTGC
>VWZK01015625.1:0-81345 GCA_013396935.1 Baryphthengus martii | reverse complement strand
CAGTAATAGCTCATGGTTGGATTGAGCAAAGATATTATGTGCTATCTAATCTCTGTCTAATTTGATAGTCACCACCATTATATATGAAATCATTACTTGGCTATACAGTAGTTGAAAGGCAAGGATGGCAGCTTTAATTTTTGCTGTGTACTAATGGTGGTAGAAGGTAAGAACTGGGAATAAAGGGAGGATAAACATAATGGGGCTAGTTTTACAAACACATTCAGCTCTGATGCAGAGTAAACATGTCTAGTTGCATTAAATATTCACTGCATTTGATATATAATGGGATGGGAAAACTGTCACATTATTATCATGCTTACCAAAAGAAACAAATAAAGGTCTGTCACCTGCATGGGATGACTGAGAAGCTGCCTTTCATATATTATAGATGGTTTTATTAAACTGCAATTATGCTCTCTGATAGAGAAAGCTACACCACTGCCCCGTGTATATGGACTTAGAACAGGATTTCTATTATGTATTGAGCATTAGGTCTTTGCCAATGACTAACTCTTGACAAAAAAAAAAAAAATAAATCCAAACAGTAAAGCTCAAAGCAAGTTATTTTCTAGATTAGCTAACCGTTTCCTTTTCTAGAAATTCCAGCAAAATCACTTTTGGGGGCATTTTAACTGGCTTTATAAATGAAAAGGAGGTGACAGATCTTTCTTTTTCAACTTTCCCTCTTTTTGACTTTTTCCCCCCCTCCAATAGAGGCTCACTCTGATATCAAAGACACAGATTAACTCAGAGCAGCAGTTCAAAACGACATGAATACAGTTGTCAGGGTGTGGGTCACAGGCAGGACCTTGCCCCCAGGATCCTCTCAGGTTGCTTGTACCTTCCACTTTCCATAACAATGTAATCTCCTAGAGTGACTGGAAAAGCAATGTATGATGTTGCTCACAGCATCCTATTAGAGTGGAAAAGCTGGACATCACCGCTTGGAGCATCAGGGTTCAATCAAGGTGTTGAAGCAGCAAAATCTGAGTGAGGTTAATTCATTATTTTTCCGTTGCCCAGTAAATCTTGCAAGCAGCAAGTTAAGGGGTGTTACTGAAATTTGTTTTAATGTGTCCTGAAGAACATACTGACGTCTGGCACCGTTGCTATCGCAGCTGAAAACTTTGTTGCTACCAAAACCGGAGACCAAATAATCAAATCTCAATAGATTCCTGTAGATGTCTATTTCCAGCAATTTGTATTGCATTAGATATGCATTAAAATTCTCCACAAGCATTATCAATTGCTGAAGTTAGTTAAATACTAAGCTTTTCCTCATTATAATGCCATTAAGGATGAAAGTGTCCCTTGACGTGATTAATGGACTCATGCAGAAATTTGTGCTAAGCACCGATCCGTTTCTGGGACTTGGACTTTTTGGTGGCATTTACCTTCTTGTATCTTCCTGGGGTCCAAAATGACTTCACGTGGCCTCAGGAACTGGTAACCTCTGCAGCAGGGAGAGGGAGGTACTGGACTGTCTGGCACTGCTGAAAGCATTTGTTAGTTTTTATTAAGCAAAGTTATCCCAGCGATATGAAGGCAAATCTGCTGATTTATGTCGTACCCAGGGGAGGAAACTCTTCAATTAGGAGGAAGAAAGTGCTGCTTTGCCTTGATTAACTGAGATCAAAGTGATTGCGCTGCTGCCAAAACCGAGCCAACGGCCGTGGCGACGTGCCTCAAAGAACTATACAGTGAAGGTCACTGTACCATTGTTTCTCTTTCAATATTCAACTTTTATTTTAAGTCACCTCTGCATTACTTCTTTCCTCATTAAGCAGCGGGGGTTTTTCAAGTTGGTTTTTAGCCTGCCATTATTTCAAGATGGATTTCTTTGAGTTTTCTCTACTTGTGGGTACTATTTTCTTCCTGCACTGGCATGAAAAATAGACTCCAAAGTGTGCATTCCAGCTTGACAGCAAGATAGAGGTGGGGTTTCAAAAACTACTTCTCTGGAGTAGCTTCACTGGCTCTAGTAGGAGCAAGATTGACACTTTACCCTTTAGAAAAACCTGCATCTTTGGCAACTGCCATGGCAAGAATGACTCTACTGTCTCAACCGTAGAGATGACAGAGTCATGTTTGGGATGCTACCCAGTCTACGGGTACAGAGACGTGATTGCTGAGAGGGGCCACCATCAGAAACAATCCTCTCATTACTGAGATACTCTTTCTTTACCTAGCAGAGTTTATGGACTCACAGCCTACTGCCTTCCACTCAGATGTGGCTGCTTTCAATTGGTTTGCTTATATTCATTCAGCACATGAAGAATTGTTGAGCATTTAGGTTTTTAGTAGGAGTTTTAAACAGATTTGTGAAAGGAGGAGCAAAGAAAGTATCGTGGCAATGGACCTTCAAGTCAATATTCGTGGGCTGCTTCTGGTTGTCAAAGGGTTTTCTTTTGTCCACGCTGAAAGTTCATGACTGGTTCTCATTCTTCAAAGTAGCCTTTAAAGATTCCCAGTATTAGCAACAAGAAATGCTCCGTATCAGCTAGCAAAGTCAGTAAAGAAAGTGAAGATAACACTGGTAATCACAGCAGTTCAATCAATACTGAGACTATTCATATTTCGCCTCCACGTCAAATCTTCAAACCAATCTGAAACAATACAGACCTTAGGGATAATTTTATTTCATCTTGTGGCATATAAAGCTTGCTGAAAAGTGGCCTCATTTAGCAGGCAGACCTGACATTTCCTAAAGGCAAAAGTAAATGGGTCAGATAAAAATCATCTGGAAACAACCTGATGCCCTGAGGATTTGAAATTATTGCTAAAGTGCAGGTCCTATCTATGACCAGAAGAAGAAGAAGCTGAAAGTTGGTCATTGTGGCAATATTCAGGGCTTCCACTTGTCTGGATGCTGCCTGAAAGTCAAAGAAAAGCTGTAGAAAAAGAATAGAAAATCTGAAAATAACAAAACTTCCATCTTTTCCCCCATGCATACTTCAGTGAATTTCTTCTTCCACACCAAGAAATCAAGTTATGAAAACTGCTGCAGCTTTTCTTCTGTCTCAGCTACCTTTCAGGCACAGTTTTACTGTGCAATCCCGTTTAAGAGCTGTCATAGTACTTGTTATTACTCAAGTTGTTTGCTATAGCTTTGAATTTCCTAAGACAGTGATTCTCCATGAACAATGAAAAAAATTCTACTGAATGACTACTTAAGACCAGATGGATTTTTTTTTCAGGTTTTTCAAACTTACCTTTTCTTTTGAACCATTCTGAGAAATGACTCTACAAAACACTTTCACCTGCCATCCCTTTGAGGTGTCCTGCTTAATCTAGTGTGTATTTCAGGAGCTCTCTAGCTCCAAGCCTCTTCTGGGCTAGGTATACATACCACAAGCAAAGCAAATGTCACCTATGTTGGGACCTCAAAAGTGTCCAAACAAAATCTTTACCCAATTGTCTGGTAAGAAAAACTCCAGTTTAACCTTTTTAATCATCTAGTAAGTAAATGTTTGAATGAAGATTAACAACTCTGTACAGACTTGAAACTAAACGCAGACGCTAACATTTTTGTTTCATTTCTCGTTACGCTGAAGATTTAATAGAAGTGTACAAAGTTTCAAATTAATTTCTTTACAGAATCAATGTTTCTAACTTTCTGTATGATTCCCCTTATCCAAGGAGCTGTACACAGGTGTGCCCTGCCTGAGAAGGGTCACAGGGGACCACACCTGCCTGAGGTTTGCACCACAGAGCGAAAAGAATCCCCTGGCTTAAGCTGAGGTTTCATGAAACCCCCAAATAGTTCATCTAAAGCTACACATCTTACTTGAATCCCTACCACAAACTCGCTAGTGATCTCTTTACATCTTCTTCTCTTTCAGCTCTCCTCCTTAGAATAAGCAAGGTGGGTGATGGCAGTACCGGACAGGGCACGATCACTGGTGATCACTAGGGTATTTCCACAAGCAGGACGAAGAACTTGTACCTGCAATCAGAAATTGTAACTTCTGGAAATTAATGATTTTCATATTCAACTACACACCGGGCAGCTGCCACAAAATAATCTAAAAAAAAAAAGGAAGGAATGAAGCCTCCCTGCTTACTGCTGACCATGGAGGTGGAAAGGGAGAGAGAAAAAGGAAGGGGAAGAGAAGCAGGGGACAATCACAGGAAATAGATAGAAATTTTGTTAAGTAATCAAGTTTAGGATTACAGTTGGATTACAATTGATTTCCCACCCTATTCTCAAAAAAAAAAAAAAGACTTAAAAATATGGAATGCTTCAGAATGAAGGAGCTTGTCTGCTCAATGGTCAGTACCAATGGCTTTGGGACCTTGTACCTAAAGCTTTTGGGCATGAATAGCACCAGCACTAGGACCAACAATAGTTTTGTGATGTGACATCGTCAACAATCTTCAGAGACATGGCTCCTACACATGTTCTGGTCCACTCAAAAACCTGGTGGAGCCACCTGAAGATATACTACAGCAGCATCCTTTGCTTCAGTACAGCTGAGTGAAAAATACTGTGAAAATTTTTCCTTTAGCATCAAAAATGCCCTTTAGGAAACAGTGAAGAGTTTTCTGAATCTGTACTTTTTGGCTTACCTGGATTTAGTATGAAAAAATCCTTTATGGATAAATAAATCAGAACTTTTACTTCCCATTTCAAGCTGTGGCTGGATTTGCCATTTAGTTCACTTACAAATAGTTTAAGTAAAAAGATTTAATTTCTTTTAATCTGTTTCTTTTTTTTTGTTTTGTTGGTTTTTTTTTTTGAGGCAGGACTAAATGTAAACTGGAAAACAGACCAGAAATTTGTATCTGTCACTCTGCTCTTACTGCTACCATTTACAAAAGATAATGAGTGTCTCAGCAGAAAAGCTGAGGATCAAAATAATTTTCATTTATTAATTATTTTAAAAACTAGTTCAGACAACTTATTTGTGTCTAAGTGTATTATAAACAAAGTGGCTGTGAACATACACAGAGGAATACATTATCATCATGAAAGAAAACCCCTGATGTTTCCCTGCTTAAGTTATTAACAGTGAAAGTTAATCTCTGCTTTCCAACAATGAAGCCCCATCAGGACATAAATCTCTCCTCCGTGTAGCAGAGACAATAAAAGGTGATCAGGGAAAGAATCTAGGAACAAAACAGGAAAAGCAGCTTATACTAATACTATTATATATATAATTGTTTGTTGCTTTTGTAGCTACAATAATGGGACTGAAAAAAAGAATCAGCAAATAAATTTTAATTAATGAGAATTAACCTTAACGTATTCACAGAAATAAAGCTCTCTTCCCTTCCTGCATCACTTGTAGTAGCTTAAAGTCAAAGCACATGTCATGAAGACATCTATAAACATTTCAGGGCTAGAAGTAACAAACACAGCTTGTCCTCATCACAATGTCTGGAGAGAGGTACAGAGAAGAGAGAAACAGAGGCAGCTACCACTGTAATAGGTATCAAGTAATGTTACTACTAAGGAGAGAATTAGAGGCCATCAGCTTTTAATTGGATTGATCCTAAATTCACTGAAGTCAATGAAAATCTTTCCATCTATTTCAGTGGGATTTGGAGTAGTTTCCAGTATCTTACTGGATGCAGTTGCCAAAACAATTATTTCTTCCTTGCTCCTAGAAAGGGTCTTCTCTTCCACCTTCAGGGGCACTTAACGCTTCTTAAGTTTGGAAGTCATTGCTGAGGAAACAAATGCTGAATGTACCACCTCAGAATATAGGCATTGAGTATCAGACAAGAGCTGAAGGATTTGTAAAGAAGCAGGAAAGCATCAAGCACATCTTCCATTCCATTTACTGAAAGAATTCTCATGACAATATTTATATTGTGTTATGTACAGAAATAGTGTGTAAGGATGCATTATTTAAAAAGACACTCTACACAAGAACATCACTAGCTATAACCACAAAATTTCCTTATCAGTATTAAATCCCTAGCCATAAATACTTTTTCACTCTATGCTCTGTGTAGATATTGCACAGACAAGCTGTAAAGAGACGTAGCAAGCACCAAACAATCTCCATATTTCAAAGTAGTTGTGTCTGAGAATCGGTTCTCCTTTGAGAGGGATTTTCTCCATCACTGTTTGGAAGGCATGTGTTACTTAAATGTTGCAAAAGGGAGACATATGGAAAAGAGAGCTGAGGAAGTGCTTAGAAAAATCTCTGTAGTAAAATAGAGAAAATAGCAGCAGTCTTAGCTGTAATACTCTCGTTCTTGTTTTAATGAGGCATTTGTTCAATATGTATATACATGTACTATTTCATTGACTTTTACCATCTGTCATTTTGCACATGTAAAATCATGCTCAGCTCTTGAAATAACAGCTGCAAGTAAATCTGCTGGGTTTAAAAAAACCAACCCCAAACCCAACAAACCACAACCACCAAGCAACAGTATGTGTTCAAAACAACATCTGAGTGGAGAAAAGTGAATACCCAGCAATAAATGAAGTCAATTAATTTCTCAGAGCTCTGCAGAGCACCTGGCAGCAGTGTCCCAAATTCAAGGTCTTCTTGTTAGCGCTTTTTTTTTGGTGTCCTCGTACTAGAACAGAAGGAATCTTTTGCCCTCATTCAGCTACAACCTCCTTTTAAATATCTTCTCTCAGCCACAAGGTTTTCCTGACATTTATTTGTAAAGTTCTTTATCATGCAAGAGAAAGCACAGAAACTTCAGTAGAGGCCAATGTCATTTCAGCTGATGAATCCATTATTTCAGAGCTCCAGAGCTTCCAAACGGTGACAAAGCCATGCTGCAGAGGATAATTTAAAACTGAAAAATGTTCACATACAAAAATGAATGAGGTCTGCACCTGAAATCTAATAAATCTGTTGTGCAAAAAGTCTAAATATTTAAAGGCATAGAGTAGAAGTACTCAGGACGTAAAGCAGAGATGAGTGTGTACAGATACACATGGTGACATGTCTGGCATAAAATCTAACTAAAGGTCACTTTTCTTATATAGACTTGCCTTGTCATATATCTGCTGAGACACGCAAAGGAAAACCCGCAGAGAAGTTTCTGAATGGAGCATCTATACAGCCTGTGAGAATTAAAAAAAGGATGGTCTAAAAAACATGGTATTTTATAGATTGCTTCTAAAGAACACCTCTGGTATTTCCTAACTCTTCCATCAGTATGGCAAAGACCTTTTCCCTAACTTTGAAAAGAAGACATTCACCCGTGTGAACGTCACTCACCAGCTGGGTCAGCTTCCACACACTCCAGGAACCTGATGTATTTTATTTCCAGCAAACATCTGGCAAGTTGAAGTCCCCCACAAGAACAAGCACTAGTGATTGTGAGACTTCTCCCAGCTGCTTATAGAATATTTTGTCTGCCTCTTCATTCTGGTTGGACAGTCTATAACAGACTCCTGCTCTGATATCAATCTTGTTGGCCATCCCCCCGATTCTTACCCATAAACAACCCTACTGGCACTATCATTAAGCTCTAGACAATCACTCCACCACCTCTCCTTCCTGGCCGATCCCTTCTGAAGAGTTTACAGCCATCCATTGCAGCACAGTTTCTGTGATGACAGTTATGTCACAGTTTTCCTGCTGTTCAGTGGCTTCCAGCTCATCCTCCAGAGCGAACCTAATATTGTTTTGTAGATATTTCTTAGCATCAAAAGGTTACAGCCGTGTAAGGTATTATGGAATTTTTTTGAAGGACCACACTATTATTCTTTCTTATCACTGGCTTGTCACTATTTGGGGAGATTACAGAATGCTCTACTCACTGTTCATGGACATCTTTGATTGCCTTCTAAAACATCTGAAATGGGCATTAGCCTGCTGAGAACCCTGCAACAGCTTTACAGAAAAGTAATTTTTCCTCAACAAAGACATGAACTATTCAGCATTGGTCACATCAACTGGTGTATCAGATACTGTCATTCAGTATTTCAGCTCCTGAGATCTGAACCTACTTGATCTGAAATTCTGGCAACAATGAGGAAGACAAGAGCATCCTATGAGAAAGATTTTATTTTCCTACTTGCAACAGCTCGAAATGCTTTTAACTTAGCAAACATTTCTGTGAGCAGGATCAATTCATATTTTTTTCATTTTGTGTTCCGAACACTGTTAGGTGATACTTAAAGATAGCAAATAAGATGCCGTTCCAAGGGCATTTATGTTGGCTTTGTCACACTGAGTCATCAGGTCCTGTTGATTTTCAGATGCTCTCTGTTGTCTCAGGAAAAAAAAATCCTCAGGTTTACCTTACAGTGACAGATGGTTTGCTTAATAAATGTGGCAACAGCTCTAATGGTATCATAGTGCTGGCAGCTGGTGCTCCAGAGCACACTGTATGCAGCAGTGTTGAGTGAGTGTCCTGGTTTCTCTGGGACAGAATGATAGGCCAGCCACAGTCTGCAGTCCACCAGCAGTTTGGAGTCGGCCAGGGCAGCTGACCCAGCTGGCTCACAAGTGTGTCCCAGACCAGAAATCTTACGCTCAGTGTAAAGGGAGAAGCTTGCTGAGGATGGAGGAGAACCTCCTCACTCTCCCCACACTTTTGTTCATCCTTCCAAAGACTGCCCCCTGAGTCTAGATTCCTTACTTGATATCAAGACAGAATCAGTAAATTGCATAATGAAAAAACCCACAACCCAAATTAATGAAGATTGTCTAAAAGAAGCTACTTTTCTTCTACCCACTACCATCTCTTACTCACATTCGATTCCATTTTGTAATCCTGTGCATTGATCAAGTGGTTGAGGTCAGGTTTTTTATGCCAGTCTCCCATACCTTTGCATCTGGAATATTAAAACACCCTACTCTGGGCAATACCATATGCTTTAGGTATCCTCTGTCTCCTTTTCTCGACAGCTTTCTGGAAACTTTCCACTTTGAGAAGATGGACTCAGTTATTTAATAGGTACTTTCTTCTAAACTAGATTTTTCATTGCATCTAGAAAACATGGCCAGTTTCTTTAAATCACACATTTCCTAGTCTTGGACAAACTTTACCTAAGTTACATACCAGGACTAAAAAAAGTAATGAAAAGAATAAGTGCACTCATGTACCTTCCAGGTTTTCTTTACATTCATCAATGCCACGCTGAGAAACTATTGCCTTGTTGGATTAAAAAAAAATAAATAAATATATATAATCAAGTATGGAGCTGGTTGCTGTCTTGTGAGCTGTCATTGTCCTCATGCTGTGTGTCTGAAGAAGGAGTGGTTGCCCGATAATCACTCCTGCAGCTGCAAGTGTTTAAAGTTCAAAATACACATATTGCAGCACCACAGGGAGAAACAGTCATCTCTGTGCATTGCCTTTCATCTTTCCACTGAAATTTAAAATCTGCAGATGCTCTAAAGAAAAGTTTGCTACACTACAATTCACTTGAGCCATTCACTACGGTGTAACTGGAATCGAGATCTACCATTGTTCACAGGAAGATACAAGAAAATATTTCAGAAACTGAGTCCATACTTCATTTCTTCAAGTGATTCAGACTTTCTTATACGCTCTTTTATTTTTTTGAATACATCTATATTAGAATAAGTTTGTCTCATTTTGGCTCAGAAGAGATCGGCCTCTAAAGCCTCTCTGACTTGAAGCTACACCTAACTAAAGGCCCAGCACTTCATACTTCTTATTTACTGGGTTCACCGGGACTAAACACGTAACATAGGTGACTGACCCACCTAAACCAGGTGCTCTCAGCTCCCTTCCCCTTTCCCAAGCCCTGCTGCAGGACCCTCCACTTCCTTTCCCCCCTCCAAACGGCTTTGTCTTCTTCCTTTGCCCTTCAGAATATGTAAATCGCTGAGCTGAACTCTGAAATACCATTTCCAATTACAGGAGAGCATTTACAACAGATGAAATGGAGAGAGATAAGGGTTCTATCTGCAAGGAGATGCTGGTTAATCTAATCTATTGCTCACCTAAAAGGAACTGCGTATCTTGGGGAAAGAAATGCCAACTTCTGCTGCAATCGCTTCCATTCAATCACACTCAAGGAACAGCATGTTTACAACTCATTTCTTCACGCAGGAGATCACGAGGTAAAATATGCAAGGAGGTGGCCTACCTTCCTTGGCAGTAAGCTGCAACTCTAAAAAAAGTATTTGCAAAAAAAGCAGTTTTATTTCTAAAGCTAGTCTGCCAAACCCTGATAGGATGCTGAGTGTTCTCTTTGTTTTCAGCTGTTAAATGACATCATTAGAAGCTAAATGATGCATCGAGGGCTTTCATAATATTATGCTTGAAATTGCTGCCACGGTTATAGGAATTCACTCTGGTGGTAAACAACAGAGGGGCTGGCTTGGGAGATTGTCACTGTGGCCTGTCGGGATGAGAAGATCTGTTGTTCCTCATCCCTCCTACCCTCTCAACAGCACTGAGCTGTAAGTACGGAGTTGTAAGTACTAAATTTACAATTGCACCTTCCAAATCATGCAGAATTGATCAGACCTCTAGATGGATTTTAAAGAAAGGACTGCAAATACCCCTCCCTCAGTCTCTTTCAGTGTTATTATTTAATCTAGGAATATTCCCCCCTCGAGATCTATCAGCTTAAACAAATCTTTCATGTTCGGGAAAATGTAATTTTTTTTCTCTTAAAAATGAAATAAATGAGAAATGGACAATTTTGCCATTCATTTGTTGTTTCATGAATATGAAAGGGCTCTGAAAATTCTGGACTCTTTTTTTTTTCCTCAAAAATACGTGTTGCATCCTCACAGAGCCACAAGATATTTTTTTCTTGCACTCTGAAAAATGAGGAAAATTCTGCTGCAGAGAAATGTCAGAGTTTAAATCCAGACATTGGCAGGTGAAATGGTGGGGGCTTTTTCTTTCCTTTTTGTTAGTCTTGGCAAAGAAATGAAATTATTATCCGAGAAGGATCACAGCACCTTTCACACTCAGCAGAGCCATGAACATAGTGGCTGAAGAGAGCCACTTTTATCTTCATAAAACATCTGACTTCTCTGACAGAGATCATGACAGATTAGTGACTGGAATGAGATTTAAGAAAAAAAACCCAACACCAACCTGTTATACATGTTTTTTCATATTTTTGTTTTGTAACACTCAACTCTAAGGAATGTCTCCCTTTTGGTGTACGCAGATGGCAGATGGTTTCTCAGAAGAGTTTTTTTCTGGCTAAATACCTGAAATAAATAGCAAATAATGTCATACCATTATGCAAAGCCATGCAAGGCATTCAGGTACTTGAAAGCACAACACAGCCCTTTAAAAGCCTTTTAGAGAGCTCACTTTCATCTGTACAACGTGAAAACAAAATCAATTCTGCTTAAAAATAACATAAGCGATCTAGTAATTGAGGCAATCTTTAAAATACAGCTTGTGCAGTGACAGGAGAAAATGCAAGATATTTTTTATTTTCTAGAAAATAGCTCAAAGGCAAAGTGAGTGTAGCCCTTTGAGACCAGCAATAACCTACAACGAGGGCAAAAGCCATCACACAGAAAATATAACAGATGGCAGCATGGTTGCCTTACTCTCAGATACAGGTTACTGAACAGATGCCTTTAGGGCTTAATATTAGACTGATTTTTTTTCCCCCCTCTTCTTCTAGACCACGGCATAGCTTTGCGAGTATGCCGTTTATAATACAAATGTGAAACACCACTGGGAAACGAATGAAGCTTCCAATGGCAAAATGTCAACAGAAATACAAATTTACGGAGGATAATGCGATTACCAATGTGTAACCTCACCCTTTGCAGTGCACTGTATCTATCACACATTATTTCGAGCTGGGTTACCAGAGTTCAAAAAGCAGACATGTAAAATCTGTTATAAACCCTCCATGTGCTTTGCCAGAAAGGTTGGTCACCCGATCGGTTAAAAGACACCTCTCTTGCTTACCAGCTTTAAACACCCAAAAGCAGCAAGATTAGAATAGGGAGATAAATTGTCATATAAAGATCTGAAAAGCTAAATCATACAGAGAAATACATCATCCATTGGTAAAACAGGTAACAGCAAGATTATTTCCAGCTCCTCGGGCACTACAGAATTCACAACTTAACCAAGTCAAACAAGTCAACATCACCAAAGTATCTTAACATGCTTATGCAGATCAGCCTCCTCATATGGATTCACTCTTGATGGATTGCTGTGATGATACATTATAAAACCCTTGAGGACATACTAAGCTTTTTAGCTCCCGAGTCTTTTCTCTAGGTGACAAGACAAAAATCTTAAGACCAGAATTTCATCTTACATCTGCACACAAAAATACACTTCAATGCAGACATACATTTTTTTCCTAAAAATACTTTTAGGACAAATTACAACTTTGTCCAGAAAATAAAATAATCATCTAGAGATTACTGAATTTTCCCTTTTGCAATGGGATGTTTCAATATTAAAAATGGTGCATTCCTCAGGGCATTTTAGTCAATGTTTCTGGGCTAAAACGTTATTTGTTCTACTAAAACTGCACTCCTTATCCAAAGAACAAGGTTTAACAAAGAAACTAGCTTCTTGTTTTAAAACAAAGGTATACTGTTTGCAGGAAGGAGGCTTTCAGGTGGGAAGCACAGTGAGAAATGAGCCTCACTGTTGCTTCCATCATTTTTCCTGTAGGAAAGGAAACTGTATTTTTATTGGTGTAACTAGGAAATCTAGAGGAAAGACAAGGCGATAGTGAAATACCTGAAAACTGAAAAGTATGTGTGTCAGAGTACTTGCTGTAGCTTATACTGGCTTGCCAGAAATACGATGTCAGAGACACCACAGGGAACCTTTCCTAAGCGCAGAAATTCTGACACGACACGTTTTTCCTAGGGAAAGTAGGATAACCTTCAGGTAGGGATGAATAGAGATGGTTTGCTTTCATATTACTATGAACATGCTCTGACCTCACACAATCTATTTTCTCTGCCTCAATTCTCCTTCAGCACTGTGGCTATTTTCCAGCACTTTGTGATGTGCTTGGACAGTGTGGCATTGAAGGTCAGTGGCAATCCATAAGAAAGGCAAATTTCAAAGGCTAGCTGAAAAAAACTTTTAAGTACACCTGAGGAAATAAAGTGATCCAGGCTTAGGGAAAGAGAGTAAGCAATAGACTACAATAATTTAGGATATGAATTAGTGGAAACAGAAGAACTTTCTACTTCTGTAGCCCTCTAGTTAGTTTTTCATCATGCTTGAGTCACCAAAACATTAGCTGCTCATCAGAAGCCAATTTCTTTCCCTGGAAACAATTACGGATACATCATCAGCCTTGTCATCTGACTAGACTTATTAAAACAAAATAGCACAGAAATTATCTGTAAGAGAAAACCCACCCAACTTACCCTACAGGAAGTGTGTTTGGGAGCTTCAGGGTATGTTTCTTTCTTCCTTTTGTCTTTTCACCATCTCAATGGAATCCATTCCCAGAGTAAACACACTGACATTAACAGACTGACTTGGTAACAAAAGGCTTTCCCTTAAACCCAAGTCTTTCACCTAATAGGTTCACAAGCAGAAAGGCTCTCTCATGAGCTGGTTAATCTTGATAGGAAAGGAGGATAATTCATGGGGAACAATATAAGGTAATGTGTTGGTCCCCATCTTCATTAGTCATTACAATAATGTAATAAGCAGTACAGAATGAGATATTAAGCCAAAATGGAAGGGGATACAAAACTTTGAAAAAGAGAACGAAAACAAGAAAAGTGATCTACAGGAAATCATATAAACCACAGTAAATTAAATTTTGAAAAATACTGGCTACTTGATCTTTAGATAAATCAGGAAAATTTAATCCACGGCAGTGACATAGATACTAAATGCAAATGTTGAAAAATAACTGATAGCTGAACAAATCTTAGTCTGAAGATGCAAAACTGGCCAGAAGAAACAAGTGCACCTCAGCTGTAAGGGTAGCAAGAATATCACACTTCATTTCCAGACTTGAAAACACAAGAAAACACTTGAGTAAGTGGAAGGGAATTGTAACATACATGATGATTGAACAAGAGCAAGAAGGACAAAAGTGGAAAGAAAGTGGCACTCATGTTGCCGAGTTTGGACTTGGCAATGCTCTCAAGGGTTCCTAACATGGTAGTGTAAATATTTGAAAGGCATAAATCTCAAAGGGGTGCAGCAGATGTAGTGGTCTGAACAAAGCCCTGTAAAGGGAGTTGAGTTTGTCATGCAGCTGGATTTACTTAAAAGTGAGCAGATCCTTAACCAGATTGCTCACAATTCAGACACAGAAAACACAGCTGCTTCTTGCCTCCTTTTGCTTTAGAGAGAGTTTGGGAGTATTAAGTATTCCAAGAGACATGAACCTTCCTGGGAAACCTGTGTCTTTTTATGCCCGTAAACAAAAGGCTAAAAATGTGCAAACTAACATAGGAAACTCCTTGATTCAGACACTACCCTGCCTCGAGTCAGTAATACAAATAATATTCAGGGTCTATTCTCAAATGAGTACGTTCCATAGCTGGTGATACAACCCATCACCAATTACATGCCTCATCTAGTTGAAGAAAGGTGGGCTGACTTTGCTAAAGAAGTGCAGCAGCTGACTCCAGCCTGCAGGGACAATTGATTCTACATTTAAAGTCTGACAGGATGCGTATTATACACTGCAATGCAAATTTCAGATGTTTACAGATTATTTTCTGCCTTTTTTCCTCACCATTTCTTACCCAAACATTTACTGCATTGCATATTGAAAATCACTGGGGAGGAGGAGAGGGAGCTTAAAAAATGATTGCTCTTTTTCTGTTCACGTTTAAATTCACTCAGTTGTATGTTATCAAACTCTTTTACTGGTTTTGCTTCTAAAGAAAACAGTCTAGTTGTCTTCTGAATCTGTTTCAGCTTTTCAGTGTTAATTGCCTTTACCCAACATGTTCATTATTTCGTGCTTCACAGGTTTTAGTTTACCTTCTTTCTCTGGATTTAGGTTTTTACTGCTTTTCTTCCAAGATCCCTCCTGCTAGTGACAGGTTTCTATGTACTTTTTTTCCCCCTGATTTCAATTGTAAATGCAGGTCCTCCAAAACACTGTGTTTATCTGTTTCCACATGAATCAGTTACTACTTTGGATTTTTTTTACACCTGCTGCATTAAAAAAAACAAACAAGTATGGTGAAGAGTTGTCTGAAGGTCAATTCAAATGTGTTATGGCACCTTCAGAGACAAAATCCTCTGTTGACTTCACACCGTGCAAAACCTCAGGGACCCCCTTCACTCATTTTCCTGAAGCTGCATCCATGCTGCTGAGAGAGAAAAAGAAAAAAAAAAAAAACAAACCAGGAATACATTCTGTGGTTTTAGAAGCTCTACCATTTGAAACACACTTCAGGGCAGCAGGTGTGCTAATGTGACAGAGAAGAGTTTTGCTCATTAACTCCAGTCATTTAAGTCAGGATAAGATTTGACCCTAGAGCATTATCTTCTAATCTTTAGACGAAAGCAGGAAAAGCTACTTATGACAGAGCAGGACACAGCAACAGATGTCAGCTGCTGACCACAAATCAAGTCTTTGATATGCCAGAAAAAATGGGAGTGCTTTCCCAAAATTCCTAACAACTCTTCCTTCTCGGCCTTTCAAAGCGCCCAGCTACTGGCATGAGCCCAAATACCTAATTATTTTTTTTCACTCTGCGTTATCTGTACAGCCTAACCTGTTTCACTTCAGACTGCAGGCAGATAAATCATTTTCCGCAGTGAAGGATTTTTCAAACCGATCTTGTTTAAGAAGTGTTATTGAACTTCAGAAGAAGATGAATATATCTTCGGTATCAGTAACTTCAACAAACACCCTATTCTGCAGTCTCTACTGTTGATTCTTTAGAGCTTGGGTGCTTGTGCTACCAAATACTAAGAATAAAACCAAAAAAAAGAAAGGAAAAGTATGATTCTTCAGATCCTCTCTCACATACAATCCCTTCTCTGGTGTTTTTCCTTCAGCTGAGATCTCATGTCGGGCAGCTAGATTGGGAATTAATAACACAATCTAGCAAACATTAAAAATATTTCACCTGTATTTAGGGAAAAATATACCAACAGACACTTCAGAAGCTACTTTTGAGGCACTTTGTCAGGCAATATATCAACGGAAATAAAGAAGAGATGAAGTGGATCTACATGAGCAGTTTAGTTCAGAGCTGGAGTACTCCTTGAGGATGTGCTGATTTTCCTCAGATACTGACCTGTGCATTTTAAAAAGATCAAATGCTCAAAAGGCAAGGACTGTCCTAGGCCACGCAAACAGAATTTCTTTCACGGGAATGCATATAACCGTATGCATTTTAATGTTAGGTAACCTGCAGCTGCCATAGATTGGGGTGTTTCCCTACCAAAATGAAAAAAAACAGTCATTCAGCCCAGTATAGGCTTCGCTTCCTGACTACACTCAAAATTACACGTGCAAAATCAGTGATGCACTATGCTCATTGGTCTCAAAAACAGCAAGGTTGAAAGATGTGCCTGGACTGGGTAAGAAAAGTCTACTTTTTTCCTTTTTTTTTTCCTCCATATAAACCCAGACACTTTTAACATATTAAAAACTACCATGCTAGAAGCAGCAGAGGAAACCCTTCACTGTGTGAGACTCAGCACAAGTAGGATTGTTCTGACTTGGTACAAGAATGAAAGTCACTATTTTCTATTTTTTTCCATGAGTGCTGGAGGAGGAGTGTGTTTGGCCCCATGCTTGCTGGTTTGGCATGTTTACAAGGAAGCTCATCCAGACCTTTTAGCAAGAGCTTGTCAAGAAGAAGCATCAGGTAACTTAATCACTGCCCCCACACAGAGTTACAGACCACACCTGAAGTGTTCATGGATCTTTTATGTTATGGATAGAGATTTTGATCCCATCTGTGTTTATTCTGCTTCCCTTTAATACGGCTAGACGAGAAAATAACTAGGATAGTGACAAAACAGACGGAGTAAATGTTTTCCTGTGTTTTTAAAGGTGCTAAAGCTGGCAAAAAACCCCATTTGCTAGAGATTCTGTTTTTATCATTCACCTCATTAGATAGCATCTGCAAGAGTTTGCAGTCTTAAGGGCTGCCTGGCAATTACTTTGATAGGTTTTATTTCTCTGCATCCCATTTTTAAAGAATTTGCATTAACAACAGTTACCTGTAATGGCAAGGCCCACGATAACAGTGAGGTTCAGTTGGACACATCCATGTGCTCCTCTGTGTTTTCCTCTATGCCTCCCAGGCAAGCACTGCTCACGTGCGCACCAGGACAAAATCTCATTTGAGCCAAAGCAAAGCCCTTGAGGATCAGGGCCATCAATAGCAAGTAATTCTTATCAGTAACAAATCGATGACTTAAAAGATGGATCCAAGGGAAACAACTTCTGAGTACTAGGACAGCACCTACTTGGCAAAATTAATTTTTACCCCTGTCAGCCCCATTCAGACAGATGCCATCTTTCCTCGTACTGCAAGGATCCATACATTCTTCTGACCACCGGCTCTGACAATTCTGCTGAGAACTATTTTTCGCAGTACATGATTATAAGTTTGCCTTTAAAATGAGTTATAAGTATCTAAGCCTGAAATATGCCAGAACAGCAGTTAAGGAAGCTCAGAGGAAGAGAAAAAGGTGCTAAGCCTGTCACGCTGAGACAGCGGAGTGTTATGAATGCACCTCCCTAGCCCATCAGTCACGGGAGAAAGTTAAGCAAAAAGCAGCAGTCTTCTTGAACTCCACAGTAAATCTGAGTGTGGAGCATTGACTGTCCACTAGAAAAAAAGTCCAGAAACTTTTTATGAGACCATCAAAGAAATTATTACGTGGTAAGCCTCAAAATGCCAAGGTCAGGTAATCACTTCCAAAAAAATTTCCGGTAAAATTGCCCTTACAAGTGTTAAATTCACCGAAATAGCACAAAATCTAAAGCTGCACAATGACTCTACCTTGAAACACAACTGTGTGTTGGGTTTGCACCTGGAGAATTTTGGCAGCTGAGGAGGGGTCTATGGGCACGGAGATCAACAGTGGAGAAGAATTCCATCTGCAGCCTGTGGATGACCCCACGCTGGAGCACGGGACTGATCCCAAAGAAGCCCACACTGGAGCTGTTTGTCACCAGGAGAATCACAGCCCACGGAAGGAACCCACACTAGCTGGAGAAGTCTGGGGAGAACTCTCTCCCATGAGAGGGACACCACATTACTGCAGGGGAGGACCTTGAGGAGTTTTCCCTCTGAGGAGGAAGGAGCAGCATCAAAAACCCCATGGAACAGACTGGGACTGAGCACAACCCCCATTCCCTGCCCCCTCTGTGCCACTGAGGGGTATGAGGAAGCAGAACTGGGCCCGTGAAGAAGTGAGGGGTTGAGGGAAGGTCTGGTTGTATTTATCACTGTCCTACTCTGATTCTATTGGTGGTGGTTTTGTTTAAATTAATTTTGTTAACCAAGTTGAGTCTTGTCTTTGCAGTCTTTATGGTCTTGTGACCATAACCGATGAGTGAGCCCTCCCTGTCCTTTGCCTCAGCCCTCGAGCCTTTTTTTGTATTTTCTGCTCCTCATCTCCCTGGAGGGGGGTAGGAGTGAGCGAGCGGCCAGCTCGCTTTGTGGCCAGCTATGTGGCCTCAAATCACGATAAACTGAGAAGGAAGAGATTCAGGGTCATGCAAATGCTCAGTATCAAAGCCTGAGCTTGAATACCTGAACAAAAAAAATGCATAAAACATCCAGGATTATTCTTTCTTCAGAATATTTATATCTTAATACACAATCTTTCAGATAATAGAGCACTGCTGATGGGAAACAGAGGAGGTCAGAGTAACTAATGATCATTTTTTATTGCGGGTTTATTACCTGTATAAAACGAGGTTAAGGCTCCACAATAAACCAATGTAAATAGATGATCACAGAAAACTTGTTTCAAGCAATCTCTTTGCTGATGGCCTCAGTAAACCTTTCCAAATCCTCATAACTAGAGAGAATACAAAAATCTTTTTATCCTGATGGTGCTTCTTCCAGATAAACACATTTGTACATGACAATACATTTTGGGAAAGCAAACCTCAGCCTAGAGATTAATCCCTTAGCCTCCCTGGGCTTCAAACTTCATTCTCTACAAAACAATTGGAGCAAAGGCCAGTAAACACTCTAAGGGGAAAACATCCAGCTCCCCAGCAAGTGAAGGTCTGGTAGCTGTTCAGACACAATGCATTTCAGATCTTCCATAGTCATTAGAGAAGGTCAGTTAACCCATCTCAAGAGTTTGGCTTTGCATCAAGTTTGACTCACGGAGGCTTCATTCTTTGTTTCTTTTAAAAAGAGAAAACCAAACTGGGCAGCATGACTGCAGTGTCCACAGCTGCTTGAGGTTTTTGGGGGACGGGGGAAGTACAAATCTACATGTTTTAGAACGAGGGTGGCTAAGGAGATTTTGCTTTCCTAGTGGTTTTCATCTAGAGCTAGAAAGGCACAAGTAGAAAAGCATGTCCAGCTCATTACTGTAACAGCAAGATACTGGCAGTTCTTTTTAGTTGAGTTATAACTACTTGCACTCCGGCTGTAAAATCCTGAGTGTGAAATATATTGTTCTCCCACCTTTCTATACAACTAAATGGGATAAAATCGAGGATTAGACCCTTTTAAAATTTCCAAATCAAAGTGCTTTAAATGAGAGACGAATTAGACCATCTGGCTTTGGGAATTTAAATGACTTCCCACTCGCATTTGGTATTTAACTCTAATTAGACCAATATATCTGAACATTTTCACTAGACCAACAAAATTGCCATTACCCCCTTTGTCTGCATTTCTGTCCTTGCACATCACTGGGCAGTTCTAAAAGTCCAGCTCTGCTGTTCTCTTGCTGTTCATATTGCACCAGGAGAGGTTTAGATTAGATATTGGGAAGAATTTCTTACAGAGTGGTCAGATGCTGGAATGGGCTGCCCAGGGAGGTGGTGGAGTCACCAGCGATGGAGGTGTTCAGAAAACATGTAGATGAGGTCCTTCAGGACACGCTCGAGGTGGATGGTGAGGGGGTTTGGGTTTTTTTGTTTGTTTTTTTTGGGGTCGATGGTGGGACGCGATGATCTTAGAGGTCTTTTCCAACTGTGACAATTCTGTGAAGAAGTTGGAAGTCTGGAGAGAAAAACATTTATTTCCTAAACCTGCGATTGGCTCCGAAGAGCAGCAGGATCAAGCTTCCCATGCAACGCAACTTGATCACCCTGCAGGACTCCAGAAGTGACATGTGATGACAACTGTGGGTCACACACGTTAATGTCCAAGTTTTATTTGAATTTAGAACACAGTCACCTTGTCACAGAGGGAATGAATAGAAATCCTCCTGTAACAGATATTCATGGCTTCTCTGTATATATATCCTAGACACTGCACAGGCTCACTTGCCAGTAACTTCCTTACAGTGCACTTGTAAATTAACAGAGAAAAGAGTGATTTTTATTTTCTTTTAAGCTCTTTTTAGGCACAATATTTATACCTTTTTTGAGACAAACAGTTGGGAAAAGCAGCTAGCTGTTCTGTGCTTACAGTCCAGTCAGGAGAAATGGAAAGTTGTCACACCTGATAGAGAAAATGTGTTTTAAGAATAAAGTAGAGAGCCCAGAGAGGCCACCACTATGGGACTATCCTGTTTGCACAACCTCACTATGCAAAAAGAGAAGAATCTTTCCCTTTCTTCCATCATGCTTGGCCATAAACCTCTTTGGCTTATGCAATAACTCTTCAGCAAACCTTTACTCGGTGGCAGAGCTGATCCCTCTGCGGTCAGGTCTCAATATAATTACATCAACTGCCTAGGAGCACGGGGAAGGATAACCAAGAGATGAGATGTGCCAGGCCATGGAAGTTTCTAAAAACCTGCACTGCTCACAAAAGCGACACTCCCTTTGCTGTGTCAAAGGAGATGGGGACTGCAGGGCAAGGTTCCTGTCTGCACGTAGAAAGAAAAAGACCTATCTCTTCACAGCAGCAAATAATAGGAATTTTAGGCAATTTCATTCCCACTGTTGAAGATTAATAGGGCTTCTTTTTTTTTTTTTCTTCCCATTGTTATGCAGTGGTATTTGAGGAGCAGTGGAGTGGGAGAGAATAGAAGATAAATTGACCTCTAGTCAACAGTAAAAGACATGTATTACAGATTTGAAAGCGGAAAAAAAAAAAAAGAGCTTCTTTCACTCACTTTCTCGTAATAATTGAAATCTAAATATGGCCAGAGAACAGTTAACTGGAGAGCGAGTGTTTCTGGTGTAAGTCAGGACTATGAATGATAGGAGAGAACTGTAAATTAGGGGATCTACTCATTACTTCTTTGGCCTTGACACAGACTTTGTGCCAGCACTGACATGTCTTTTAGCTTCACAAAACTGACACAGGGAATTTACTTAGGTGTTTTTCTTCTGCCAGCATTGCCAAGTCAAATGGAAGTTACTATGCAAAGAGATAAAAGAGTAAGGCAATTTCTACTACACAAAAATCAAGCTAACTTAATGGACAAGATATACAACTTCCAATGGCATTATTCCACTTTCACATCAGAACCTAAGTAGATTACCAATTATCTAAACCACAGCTCTGGACAATTCCCTGCACCGAGTCAGGTAAGCATCTGCAATGGATGCACTGGATCATATCTGTGCAAACACCTGCTAGAAACTACTTCTGAGGAACTCTTTAACGTGCCAACAACACGTCCTCAGCTTCTAGGCTGGCCAATGGTGCAACTCTTACAGATGCTCTGTGCCATCACGTGAGCCGAACTCATCTCAGTGCTCAGATGTCATTTCTGATGCAGATGACATGCTATAAAGCTTCAGAGGCTAACAAAAACGTGCAGGGAAGTTATGAGCATGCATCAGCAAGAAACTTAGAATCCTTGCACTTTTTATTTCAGTGATAGGATCAGTCAGCTACTCAAACACACAGATGCTGCATTAACACTGTCTCACTCTAACATTTTTCTCTTGCATTCCTTTTCTTTGAGCTTGCCTTTTTTTTTTTTTTTTTTTTTTATTTAACTAATCCTAGAATCACTATGGTTGGAAAGGACCTCCAGGATCATCTAGTCCAACCTTCATCCCAGCGTCCCTAACCCCCGGACCAGAGCCTCAAGTGCTCTATCTACTTGTGTTTTAAACACCTCCAGGGATGGTGACTCCATCACCTCTCTGGGCAGCCTGTTCCAGTTCAGTCTTCCCATGAGCAAAGGTTATATTCAGGTACACTTTCAAGGCATAAATTAAGACCGTTGGTAGGTTTTCTTTGTTCTTTACCAAATTATTGAGTAATCCTTCTTATTTAAACCACGCATTTTAAGCCGCTGTGCCTTCAAAGGAGTCTCCTTTCTACATTCTTACCGCTGAAGACAGGAGCCCTACTCAACATTTGATTTCCTCCTTTCATTGGAAACTGTTTCTGAGCAGATGGGAAAATTGAGAGAAGCAAGTTCACTTGCACGTGAAGAAACACAGACTGGTATCATCCTTTTGTGCAGTTACAGTGCCATTTCACATCGTGGATCCTCTCACTTGAATTACACTAGCATACCAACTTGTGACACCCATTTGGTCACACTTAATTACAATGAAGCCACAGCCCAGTGACATGAGCTTGGCACAGATCTTTTCATCACGCCGAGTGAACGTGAAAACCTCCCAAGACAAAATAAAAACATAAACTTCCATGTAGATACAACTATACTTTTCAGTTGCAACAGTAAGAATTCTTAAGACAGTTCTGAACCATTTCAACCTCACTTTTAAAATGTGAACCAAGAATGTTTTTATAGTAATTTTTTACTTTGGGGGATTTGGCTTGGATTTATACTGGTGACAACTTTAAAATCATCTCTTCAAGAACACGTGTTTAGACTAGAAAACAGGTAACTTCACAAAAAAATTTTGAATTAAAGCATCATTCAGTTCCTTAACACTAACACAGCACAATGGGATAGACAGAAGTCTAGTCAAACTGCACAAGCCCCACAAACGTTTTGCGTAATTCTCAAAAAGAAAAAAAAAATAAATCCATTTTGAATTACAGTATGCATTCAAATATCTGCATTATTCTTGAGAAGTAAGGAAAAAGAAACACAGCATTATGGCTGCAAAATTAGACTCTTCCTATAAATTGCTATTTCTGCGTTGTTTTTTTGTTTTGAAAGAAGAGAAAGCCTCTAGCATTCAAACAAAATAAACCAACTGTTTTGTTAATCATCACTCTGTTCTAACACCCCAAACTTGGTAAAACTTGACATGGCCCTTCAGCTCCCTCAGGAGACAGAAATCATCAATCAGACGCCTTACAGGAGAAGAGAATCAGTCTCTTCCAACAGGAACTAAAGTCCAATGGACAACTTAATCTCACCAAAACACGTTGGTACATAAGCCTGTGAAATAAGGAAATGGTGAAAAGGGAAACGAATTTGAATTTTCCTAGAAAGAGGTATCTGATGTTAATAGGAAGACCTATAGAGCACACCCTCAGTGCCTTGTGCTGGGTATAGCCAGCTCTTCTAAAACTGCACTTGCCTGATGCGGAATATCACAATCTGAGCCGGAAGGATGTGTATTTTTTGGTTGTTTTTTTCAATTCAGCAGACTGCAGAATGTAAAAAAAAAAACAGAAAAAAAATTGATTTTTTTTTTATGGGGTGATGTTGGAAGCTGGTAAAGAGATGCAAAATGCTCCCTGTTACTATGAATACTAAAGCCTGGAGATTCTTTTCAAAATAAGCACACACTTTTCAACTGTAAAACTTACCTTCAAGAGGACAGGCAGATACTGTGCAGTCGTCTCTTTTCCAGGATTTGGTTCCATGAGCATCGGAGACGTAACAAAAAAATCCAAGCAGAGGTGTCATCTTTTAGGCTAGACAACTGTTTCTCATTCTTGCTCTGGTTCCTTAACTTCCAAGTAATTTTTACTGCCATTTCACTGGATGAATTACCAAGTTAGCAGACGGCAACCATCCTGTACAACGAGTACAAAGACACCTTTTTAGGGGACATGTTTACACATGACAAAGGGTTCAGCATGTCTAATACGGGACTTGTCTTCAGGAGTGGGTTGGGTGGTTAAAAAATTTCTGATATTTTATTTTAATTACTTACCCAGTGATATAGTTGGAAGTTCTCTCATTCCATGACATTTTTCTTCATGTTTATCCCAACCTGTTTCCTCAAACAGAAACTTGGTGACAAACTACTCAGTGTCCACTGAACTAGCTGAAATAAAATTGTGGATGATTTGCAACTAATACACTTTGTGAAAAAAACAAACAGTAAAAAGGATTACAGCATTTCAAATAAATGTGTGTGGTCACAGCTCTACTTAAATTCAATTTTAAAAAGCTGTTAGTAATTAGAAATAGATATACCATTCTAATGAAGAAACTCTGTAAATACAGGGATTTTTTTATTTCTTATGAAGCATAAAATGAATCCATTTTCTGACAAACTTCTATTACTCCACTTTAGCATTGGATTCTTTAATAACACTACTAAAATAAATCCATTTCTTATCCATGTGTACAAAACAAATAAAACTACTATCGCTATGGTCCACCTTCCTCAGTCCTGTACAATAACCCAAATTCTGTAGAAGCAAACTAACCACACTAACTCATTTGCTTTTAAACTAAGCATCTCTCTGTGGGAGGACCTGAAATAGTCCCTTTGAAGACCATCTAATCATGTGATTGGTCTCAGTATCCCATACTTTTCAATGAATCTAAGAATTACAATTTCACACACTCTCATTGGATTTGACAGAAAGAAGGAAAAAGCTTCTGAATGGTTTAGCTATTTAGTGATTTTATATTCTCAGTCTTTGCCTTTTTTGTTTGACTCGCTCCTGATTTCAGGCTTGCTTTAATGCTGCGAAGCAGTTCTCAGTTCATTTGGTATCACGAAAGCAAATCAACACCATAATACTAATTCAGAGACAAATTTGCCTTTTTTTTTTTTAAAAGAAAGGAAGGATGTTTAAGTCTCACACTACCATTCTCTGGCTTTTCCTTGTGAATGAGAAACAATTCAAGTTTTTGTTTAGTTTTGGACCGCTAAAATTCTCCAAGATAACCACGAATCTCCATTGTCACTGCTCAATAAACTTAGATATTTTGCCTTCTGATTTTATGACCAGTAGTTTTCATACTCAGCGACTAAAACCCAGGCATATTCCCTTCTCTTCCACTTTAGTGGGGAATTTTCAGGGAAGAAAGAATATAAACTTCTTTTGTGCTCTTCTGCATGACAGTTCATGTTAGAATGGTCTTCATCCTGTAATCCCATTAGACTTTAATTCTTCTAGTTTTAACGAAATCCATTTTTAGTTTGTCATCTAACAACCATTTGTGATACCATACACCACCCCCACCCCCAGTACTTGCTCCATCAGCCAATAACGACAACATTTTTTCTTTAGCTTCTTTATTTAAAATCAATTTATATATCAGTTAATTTCAGCCATAAGAAACTGTTCTCTGATAAAATTCCACTCTATTGGAATGGTAAACTCTTAACTATTTTTATTTAAGAAAATAATACAACTATGCCCCACAAATTATGACAGAGTTTAAGGAGAAATATCTCTCTCTCTTTACGATGTAATGAAGACAATGCCATGAAAGTACATAACAAAGCTATAGAAAATTCAGGAAAAAATACAGAAAAAACAAAAGCTTCCTATGGGTTTTGCATTAGTCAAAAACTCTGTACTGGAAATAAAATATTAATAAATGGCTTTATACAAATAAATACATATTTTAATAGGTGAAATGTATCTGAAACATGAATTCTTCCTGTTTCAAAACTTCAAACTATGCAAAAAGTCAAAATGATGGGCTATACTGGCCAAAGGTTGGTTACAAGAGTCTTTATTTTGCAAACTATACAGAAACAGTAAAAAAGAAAATGCATTATACTTTTCAATATTACATAGGATAAACATTAAATTTAGTATTTAATGTGTAGCAGTGAATTCAAATAAGAAACTGATTTTCCTTTTAATTAACAAGGGGAAACCAGTGATCCAATTTTGAAATGATACAATTTGTAGTATTACGTTATAGAGGTCATGTCAATTCTAATGTGGGCAGAAAGCAATAGATATGATATGAACAAAGATGGTGGAGTCCCAAAATGGCTACACAATTAATTAACATGCCAACATAAATACAGTGATTAAAGTAATTTTCTCTACAATCGAATCTTAAGTGCTACTCTACACAATAATTATAAACTAGTCCACATGGTAATTACATAACAATAGGAAAAAAAAAAAAAACAAACCAAAACGAAATCCATTTTCTTCATTCCAGCAGCAGTACCTATACTGGTATTAATTTGGTAATTGGGTGTGTTTAGCTATTGCCTAACATCCTCTACTGGTATGCATGCTACAACCTCTCTATTTCTAGTTTGCAAGGCACCTTTACAATACGTTCTCTAAGTTTCTGCACTAGTGACAGAACACAACAGGAAGGAAAGATGCAAAACGATTTCCTGAATTAAGAAAATAAAAAGTATCGTTACACATTTATAAAAAATTACCTCGGGGCAAGTGCCAATATTATGAAATACAGTCATGTATAAAGGTAATATAATCTTAAGCAAATTTCTTTCCCCACATAAAATAGTTTACGTTAATCTGATTAGAGAGATACACAGTTAAACAACAAAAGGGTGAAGCAACGTTTGAGTAAATAATGATAAATCTTACAAAACATTGACAGGAAAGAAAAAAAAAAATTCAGGAAGGACAAGAAAACTTCAGAATTACAGAATTGGTGCTTGTTCACGCTACTGCTTTTGAGAAACCTTTCAATAACCAAGCTACTTCCTAATAAAAAACATAACTACAAATGCAAACACAAAGCAGGGCTTTGCTTTATTTTCCCCTCCTAATAATTTTTCTCCATCCCTTTGGTTAATTAAAGGCTGTGAGATGCTCCTTGTGCACCAAGGTTTTCCTTTTGTAATATGTTCTTTATTTATTAAACGGACAACTTGCAAAGCCCGCGGGACCTAAAACACCGACAACTAAAGTTGAGTTACAGTATGCGTTCTGAAGAGGACATGCACAGTTCCAAGTAAGGGCAAATATCTTTTCACTGGAGTTTTAAAGAGACTGGTTGTCTTTATAATGTGTTTTGTACAGTTATATTTTCAGTAGCACATAACCTTTCTTTCTTCAGGCTAGACTCCCAACGTGTTTTCTTCAGCGCAAAGGCATTTAAAAACTCAAAAGCACATAATATAATTATTATTTAAACAAACAAAAAGAAAAGTCTATGACTCCAGCTGCAATGTTTGAAATAATCATACAAAATATACATGTTTGTTAGAATCCTTTTGATCCTGGAGAGCAAAGGGGTTTTGTGAAATGTCATCGTGTGAATTTTAGAAAGGTACAATTCACGGCCCCCCGAATATCATCAAATGTATCCATCGTGATCATCGTCGTCGTCATCATCATCTCCTTCATCTTCATCATCGTCCTCAATTTCATCTTCATCATTCATTATTTCATCTTCATCGTCTTCATCATCTGTCCATTCATGGAAATCGCCAGAGGCAAAATCACCTGAGGTCTCTAAATCGATCGCTAAAAATGTGATAATTATAGAAAAGACTCATAAGATACACTAAGTATTTACAGGACAATATACAAAAAGCACACTGGAATATTTAGTTTCAGCATAATTATTTATTTTGAACTACAGAGTGTGACACAGAAATAAAACATAAGTAACACAAACATTCTTTTGCCTTAAAACTCCTTCAACAGAGATGAATTTCTCAATGTTAACAAGAGGAGACAAATTTCATGGATTTGTAGAGCTACAATGAGAGCCAGGAGTAAGTGAAAGAGATCGAAGTTCGACTTAGAGATGGCAATAAGGACAGCTGATAATAGACACTGTTGTTCAGTTCTATACATATTATCTTGAAGTATCTAGAACTGCCCATTTCTCTCGAAAGGATTCTGGACAATGGGCCTCAGATTGTATGTCAAATATTGTGTTAAACTTACCCTTTCTTTCAGGCTACGTTCTTTTTTTTTTTTTGCAAAACAAGTGGAAAGGAGTAATGTAAGATTTTTAATTTTTTTTTTTAAAAAAGGAAAATATTTTAATGCTACTTTTTATATCTAGGACATCAAAGAAAGGTGACAGGGGAATTCTTGGAAGAATTTGTACAGTTCTGCAGGGAAGGGAAAAATAAGGGAAGATTTAGTGTGCTAGGAACTTTTGGCAATTCCTTCAAACATAAACTGAAAAAAAAGGTCAAATTGAATTCACTAGTATGCTGATTACTCAAGGGGATTTCATCAAGCACTTTGGGGCTTGTCTAGAGAATTATTAATTAGATAATTAATTTTCCTTAGGTTTATATGCATTATGCCAAGCACATATGTGAGGTCTATAGCTGACACAATGATAGGAGTTGTAAAAATAACGAAGTAAGAAGAGGAACGAAATACAACTTGCTATTTTTTTTGTTTCAAAATCCACGTCGTTGGGTTTTTACTGAAGAAAACCAAATGCCACAAAGGGCTCTTCACTTACCACATTCTGCCATTCCGTTGGTTCTGGATCCCGTTACCTCATTGCCGTACCTATCAACGCACCAGCACTGCCCTACGCTCCCGTGGCACTGACTTGGTTTGTAATAACCATCTTCATCACACAGGGGGATGTACTGCCCTGTGAGGGAGAAATGTTCAATCAGAATACTAAAAACTTGGCAAATATAAGATTTATAGCAGCAAGTAGCTACCTTTTGCTGTTTCCTCATTCCAGACTCTACGCTGACCTGTTTACTATGACTGAATTCAGTTTAGCAGAAAGTGACTGAATATATAAAATGTGGGAGGGAAAATAACACATGCCAGTCTTGGACTGATTTCAAGAAATAACGTGAGCAATCTTCCTTGAAATTTTTAATCGATCCTGCGATATATATTCCTTACTCCCTGAATGCCTGGGTCAAAATCTTTGCAGCATTCTGGGGAAAAGGCTCAAATATAGCATCCAAAATGGGATGTTCTATAACCTGTGGAGTACAAACAAGGTTGAATAGTAAGGGCCAGGCTTTCTGGACTAACAAACTATCTGCTACAAGGCTTAGGAATTATTTTTATTCGATATCTATTTTACAATCCATTTAGTTACTTCGCAATATTTAATTAAGCCACTACAGAAGACAAATGCAGTGTAACACACCCATTTTATCAAGAACAAATTTTAAAAAAAGAACGTTAAATTTGCATTTATATGCAAAATACCTAGGACAAGCCAAAAGAGTTCCCCACTGAGAGTACAAAGCCACAGTCAGGGATTTATTTTGGGAGGCAGTGACTAGCCTTCACTGGAATAATCCACTGGTTTTCATTTGGAACGGAGACTTTTTGAAAGAAACACAAAATGTGGACAAACCTCAATAAACAAAACATTCACATGAACGCATTTTGAAATCTGCAGCTGTTAGAAACCCACCTTAGCGGAAACAGAGCTTTGACTACTTTGAGCCAAGCTTTTTCTTTCAGTTTTTATCCAGTGGCTAACCATAAAATATGGATTTTTCATTTCGGTACTCTTGGTACAGTATAAACTAATTCACAGCAAAGATTTCAACTACTTAAATAATGCTACAGTTAAGGATCAGCAGAGATACTAATTTAGGGATGTCTTAGACTGTCCTCTTTCTAACTGTAAAAAAAGTACCTTCTATTAGGGTAATAAACCAGATATAATATCTTTGGGTAGATAAGGTAATAAAACCAAGTTTAATAGCTTTCAAAAACTTCATAAATTTTGTTGCTGGAATTTACTGCGGTCTATCCTTGTTGGATTAATATTGATTTCATGTTGCTGTTTCACTCAGGTTATTTATGTAAGCAATAAAACCTTCAAAAGAATGATCTATGGCTTACCTAGGAGCTTCTTTCCTCCTTGCTGCTTCTGAATGTTGCTGAGTTCTGTCTGGCAAGGTGGGTCTAAAATGACATAAAAAATGTTAAACAGATTACACTTTATCTAGGAAAGAAAGCATATGACTAAGTTTTCACAGTTTGGTCCGGTTTAAGGTCACTACTGATCTCAAGATACATACACATCCTGCATTATTAGTCACGTTCTAAGCTTGGAAATAATTACTGCACCTTGCTACAGCTTCAGAATTAGGAATTAGAGCATCACCATGGATTTGTGCAGAAGGTCCAGCTAACCCAGATCTACATGAGCTGTGGATTCACTGGTCTGGAGGATCAAGGAATGCTAGACCAAAGCAGTAACTTTATTAGACCTTGTTTTATCAGTCTACAGAAATCTGAGTATGACCGAATGTGAAGCTTGCCACACGTATTGGTTAGAAAGAGGATGGCTCTTTTATTTGTTTCCCTCCCGTCCTTGTTAGAAGTCACGTTCAAATTTTGTATTTCATGTACTACACTAGGAAAATAAGAATTTTCTCCACTGAAGTCTTCAAGATTGTGATTCTAACTGAGATAATTGAAGACTGAATCCCATGGGTATAAAGCCCCATGTTCAGCAACCTAAAGTTAAAAATAGTGGCCAAACTTGAGACGGCTCTAAGAAGCAGAATAGGCACTAAAATTCAGCTTTCCATTCTTCAGAGTTATAGCTCACTCCAGGTCTGAATAACTTCATCTTCTACTGCCTATAAAAGGAAGTCACAATATGCTCCATGGATGGGAAGAGAAGATGTCAATGTGTGTACCTTACTTTTGAATAAGTGAAAGAACTGGACAACAAAGTACTGATCTCTGAGCGCTGGGCTGTGTACTGCAGGACACCATTAGCACAAAGGCATTTCTCATTCTGATTCAGCAGTACAATTACAGAGTTTACTCACATGTGTCTTTAACTTTGACTGTTCCCAGACAATATTCTGATACTATCTCTCATATTCTATGAATATTAAATATGTTTTCCATTTTAGCAGACTCTGATTATTTAGAATGTATCTTTGCCATGCAATTAACTCCAGGCTGCTTTCTGAAATGCAGTGAAAATATTTTTATTTTTTTTTCATGCAAACAGAAAAAGGTCTTCCAATCTAGTTTAAAGATGAGTGAGAGTGGCCTAGCTTATTGATGAAGCACAACCTTAGAGCAGAACTCAGTCACTGTGTAGGCAGAAAAATCACTTGAGTGGTGTTAGTCCAAAGCAGCGTTTCCTGAATTCCTCCTAAAGGAAACGAGGAGTGCTCAGCCTTTTAGGTAGCTGAGAGAAAACAGCAGAAGATGTAGGAATGGCAAGAATACACTGCAATACATGGAGGTGCTTTTCTTGGGGAAATAAGCTGGTGACAAATTCCTAGAGGAGCTGGGGATCAAAAATATATTTCTGGTGAACACAGAGGCTCTTGGCTGGCGTAGCCTAAGCTCATACTAATAAGCCTTTGGTATTTTTCATGAGCTCTTACCTAACAGAGTAAATAGAAACTGGAAGATGGCAATAACCCCCTACTGATAGGAGGCTGTTAATTTCTCTTGGCTTTACAATTTCAATGCTATTTACATATCCTATACATTTAAAGAAGCTTATTAACGTTTAGAGTGGCCTTGCCTCTGGAGGACGGGGTTTTCATGCTAAATCTATAAAGATTCTTTTTCGAATGACGGCCTTAAAAGCAGGCTCTACTTTTAAAATACTGCTCACAGGTGTCTTAGCGACAGAACAAATTTTCCAGAGCTGTCATTTCAGACAACCAGTTCTCTGGTTCTGCTCTTGAAAACCACTGGGACTCGACATCATTGGGTAGGTGTCAGGTTTTAAGTATTTAGTCGTTTGAGTATTTGCTGAGGCTATACAAAGTTTTACATTTTTTGTCTTAAGAAGTGCTTTGAAGATGATCATTCTCTCTATTATGCCAGAGATGTTCATTACCTTTGAAAAACTAAGGTTTCTGTCTTTCCTGATATTTAAACGAGTGAAGCTCTTAACTGTACAACATTCTGAGGATGTTACTTCTTAAATCAAAGGTATTTCCAATTAACTGTTAATCTAAAAAAATGATAGTCATTTATGCACACAGGTACCACAGGCTACAAGGACTTAGGATTGTGGGGGACTGGGCAGTGTTAGGAAATGGTTGGACTTGATGATCTTACAGGTCCTTTCCAATCTAAATGATTTGATTCGATTCTACTCTATCTTTCAAAGAAGATGGGAAATATCCTGAAGGAGAAGACTAGTGAAATAGGAAAAATACACACATTTTCTTCTATGGAAAAAGTCCTATATTAGAAACACAAGGTTTCATACATGAGCACTAACATCTTGAAATGTAAAAATGATGGACTATGCCTAAAGAAAAGAAATAGTCTTAATTTACAGCTATATATCTTTAGTGGTATAATTACAAAAAGGAATACCACTAACCAAGAGGTAAGAAGGCAATATGAGAAAGTTACTTACCCCAAACTCTCTTCTTCTCAGAAGCTAGGTCTTCAAGATTCACACTTAAGCTTTGCTTCTCAGGATAAAAGCAGCAAAACCTCTTAACAATACTAAATCACTCTGGTGCTTAAAACTGTCAAAGAGAATGGCAGGCTAGAAGTTCAACCAATTCCTTTTGGTCCACAGCACATCTTTTTTTTCCTCTCTCCCCAAATCATAATGCTTCCCTCTTTATTTTTTCCAGTTAGTTCCTGAGTTTGGAAAAGCTTTCCTTTAGATTTCTGAACTTAGTTAAATAAAAAAAGCAATGTCACTGGACAGCTTTTGGGAGTCTGGAGCTAAGGAGAAAAAAATCCTTTATAAAAGCAGTGTGGTACCTTTCTTTCAAACAGAAATGAATCTGACATCAGTCTTCCTGATAACCTGAGTACAAATAAGAGAGGTCTTTGAGACATCCATATTCAGTTAAGAGGTGCTGCAAAGTTTTTATGATTAAGTTTTGATTTACCAAAAAGAGGCACATGAGCAGAGCAATGGCAGGAAAACTAGTAGATCTGACAAAAAACATCTAGGATTTTTAACAGACGTGTCTCAGGGAACTGCTACCCACACAGTGAGCCTCCAGCTTTCAGATTCTCCATCTTATTCAATTAGAAAACCAGTGTTTTTCTACCTGTCAAGGAGGTAATATTTGACAGAACCTCTAGCTCCTAGTATAAGGTCCACCACAGATTAAGCTGCCATGTTGTGCCTCTCCTGTGCTGGAGGTCAAGTATTGTAACTGTTCTTGGATAACCGAGGCTTGAACTTTAGGGATGTGAAGCACCAATACTCCTCTTCAAGAAATTTTTCTGGAGACCTCAGTTATGTATTAAAGAACATTACACCTTCCTTTAGAATCATCTATAAATGCATTTGAAGTCCTGCAATCTGAAAAGACTGATGTAACAAATAGGAATCACTCTAATTATTCTTCTGAGAGACTAGTTTTATTGTCAGAAAGATGTCTTACAGCCTTGACAGCCAGAAGAAACCGTACCAAAAAAAAGACACCTAGAGAAGTGCTGGACTAATGGATCCATGCAGAGGCCTGTAGCAAACAAATACCTTGGTACTAAGCATTCACATTCCCAGCAAAACTGGGTACTCTCCTACTTGGAAGCAGTGATGCAAAAAAACCAAGGCTGTAATAATGATGAAGTACTGGCAGAAAGAAAATCAGCCTATGAAAAGGCCAACGCTGGAAGTGCCTCAGCATTTAAATAAGCACTAAAGTGTTAAGCCACTGTCAAACAACTAAGAAAATTTCTGAAGATGGGCACTGAAGTGCTTGCATGAATTGTAGGTGAAACTTGAGGGCAATAGTGACCAAAGCACGCAGGAGGACTTGCAAAGAGCAGATTTTGAGTACTGCAGAAATGCATTAGAGTGTCTTGGATGTATCTCAGAAATACTAAACTACACTTGAAGCAGAATAAGGCCAAGAAAAAAATGCAGTAAGCACCACTGAGTTGTATGTAAGTGTTTAAGCATTAGTCAAGGCACGACAGCTACCACAGGAAGATCTTTTTCTGAGCAATAAAGATTGGACTTAAGTATTCATAAAAAGTTGCTTATACTGACTAGAAGTTGTGAGTAACGTCCAATAAAGGGTCTAGAGTCCTGTAATGCATCATGACAGACCTCAAGCAGAAAGAGAGAGAGTTGCAAGTAGTTGTCTGACAGTCTTGAACTGCAAAGCTAAGATGAAAGAGTAAGAAGGCTTCTCAGATACTGGCTCAAGTAAATACCACATATTTTAAAAAAGCACAGTGCAATTTCTACCCTGTCATGATACTAAATTTTCTATTCACTTTAAACATTGTTAAATAACAGCAGTGCTGTGAAAGTGTAGATCTGCTCAGAAAGCATCTAATAAGCTCAATGAATACCAAGAGCTGTCTACATGGCTTGAAACATTCTGTTAATAGCAATTTATTTTAGTAAACATCAGAAAGAAGCCACTGAATTTCTCTACTTAGCCATCTCTTTGCTATTAATAGCAAAAGTCCAGTAAAAGGTCTTATTTAGATTGTTCAGTCAAGTAAAACATAATGAGCACGAATATATTACAAGATTTAGCATAACTACAAATTATGAATAGAGAATTCAGTGGGTCACTAATGCACTGGGGAGTCAGGACTCATAGTTGTGCAAGAGCTAATAACAAGATGTGACAAAAGAAGACTATAAAGTTTTTTTTTCCCCTTTACACCTTCAAAAAAAGAAGAATACAGATTTTGTTGACAGTGTTAATTTGGGGAGGGATGGAGTGTGTGTTTAATGTGCAAGGATTGATAAAAGTCAGATTTCACCTCATTGACAATGCTGAGGACACACCTGTTTTACTCTGTGCTCAAAGACACCGTGGTATCAAAAGCTATCTCATCTAATTTAAAACGGCACCTTATCACAACGCCGTAGTCAAGGCGGTGAGGAAAATGGTAAAAAAGGAAGAGAAGCTTCCCAAGGTTGGATTCTGCAATGGGGTGAATCAGAATCAGTGTCCCTGAAAGTTAGATCCCAGATTTTTAGCCTTTGGGGTACCCTTAATATAACTCTGTTGTGTTTAGATTAGTCTTTAGGGTACCATCCTTGGGTTCTAGTAGCACACTGAGTAAATATTTTAGACAAACAATATTTATAGGCTACAGAATTGAAAAACTACTGTGGAATTGCTTTCTTAATGCTCAGGTTATACTGTACAAACACTATATGAAACTAGTTGAAGAGCCAATTGGTAGAAGAACCTTGGACCACACCAGGCCCCATGTTCTGTGCTCTACATTCTCTGACAACTGAACAGAATTGTGCTGCCCTCCAAAGAATTCAGGTGCTTATACCTAAAGCTGAAATGATTGTGTTTGTGGGTTTATTTTATTTTAAAGACAAGCAAACAAAGCATGTTCTGTTCTTTACTTTGAGAACTACTTCTGTGATGGGTTATTTTTCTTTTACTAATTTTGGTAGCACTACATACATGCTTATAAAAACAAAAGCCAAAATATTGTTGTATTACAAAAGAAACGAGGTGTTTTGAAAGATTAAACGTTAACTTTTTAACTATAAAGCTACTAAAAAAGACATCTGATATTTAGTATGTATCTACAGCAGCACAGTTCTATTTCTGTTCAGATTTACAACTGGCAGATGTGTCATGATAAGTATCTTTATTTCCACAGAAATCAGTCAACCCATAGATGCTGAGTGCTAATGGAAATTTATCGCAAGAATTTTAAGGCCACAAGTGAGATTTAAGAATTGATAATAAAACTTTCAAAAAGGCTGAACCGGTTTTGCAAACTTTCCACCCAATCAGTCTTATCTCCTCTACTGCAGCAGAAATTTGGACCCTGGTCGCTATTTATCCTTTTGCAAATCTCCCTCGTATTAGTAAGAAAAATGAAGGGGTAATTCTGTCCAGTTTCAGTCATTACTTGATGAGTAAATTCTTTGAGTCATTACAAGTAGTTTGATCATGTAATTTATATGATGTCTCACCTAGATCTAGAATTGTTGTATGATCCTCAAGAAAATAATGCGTATAGGTTGTGTTTATTTGTTTAACCAAATCACACCAGGACATTAACAAGACATTCATCCAGGCAGTAAAAATCAATTGGGTTTAGATCAAAATGTCTGGAAATAACTTTCTCCATAATGTTAATTCAATTATTTTAATAGGCTCACAAAACAGAACATTAAGATGCCCTACTTTAGCAATAAAAAAAAGTTTATAATGTAGTTGAAGTAGACTGAGAATGAAATAATTTAAGTCATCTTGTTCTTTATTTTGGTCTCTTTACTCTGCATGCTTACTGGAAGTTGGCACGAGAAATAATATTGCTGTACAAGCACTAGCTGCTGTTTAGCACTTTATTTAGAATCCTTGAATTTCTAGCAAGTCTTTCCATTTAGCTTGGGTTGGTTGGTTGATTTTTTCTGTTTGTTTTTTTTTCGTGTTTTTTTTTTATACTTAATTCTAGGTATTCACAATAGATCAAAAACCTTAACACAAATTCATGGTACAGCACTGAAGAGCTTGTAGCTCACTGTAATCTTCTTAACATTTAAAAAAAAAAAAGATAAAGCACTACAAAAGGGTCAGTTATATACATATGCAGGTTGTTCTCATATTTTACCTTGTTGTCTTTGGAAGCAGTAGCACCACTCATTGTTAGATATCAAACTGTCCTTGTACGTGTCACAAGAATTGAAGAACGCCCCGGTGCATGGCTCATTCTTGTCAAGGTAAATGCTTCCAAGTTCTGACTGATCCAACAACAGGTCATAGTTCGTATCAAGCCTGTTAAACATCCAGCCAAGAGAGTCTTTGCAAATTGGCAAAATGCTGGTATCAAATCCTAAGAGGCAAAAAAAATTAAATAAGTAGAAGTCATATAGCAGGGAAGATACAGCAGCTGCTGAACTCAACCACCAAAAAAGAACGCTGCATTGTGGAAACCTCCACGTAAACAGGAATATATTATAACTGCCACATCAAAATTAATAAACGATAAACAATTCAAACAATAACATTTCATATATGAACCTTCCTTTGTTATTTCCAAGTCCAAAAAATAAAGTTTACATACATTAAAGCTGTCATAACCTATCTATTAAATAGCATCATACACTGGAGAAAAAGCACCATGGGTCATGAGGTCTAGCTCTCTATTAAATAACTGTTCGATGTAATAATTTCAAAAACTAATCATGCTTTCCTTTGAAGTACTTTATGTTTCTTGTTTCAGAATTTGGTTCTGAATTCGTTTGTATTTTCACTTACAGCCCAGATATATTTGTTGTCACTTTCCCTATTTATTTTCAGTTCTTTCTCTTCTCTGGTATTTACTATCATAGTGCTTTAAATAGAAAAAAAACACATCTCTGCTTAGTTTCCTTTTGGTTTGTTTCACCAGGCCAAACTCTTTCACAATCATCAGTCACTGTAGTACAGTTTAGAAATGTCTGAAATCTAGGCCTAATATTAGTTCAGGTGAAATAAAAATGGGTAAAGTATTTCAGAGGTAAGCCAGGCACATGTTGACAGAGACAGAAGCAGCTTTGTTTGATCTAAACTGGAGCTGTCCACCTCCTCAAGAACATCTGCACCACAAAGATCTGCCCCTCAGTTCCATGCTCACATTATAAACCCTTAAGAGTAAGGTAAAGAGTAAAGTAAAATTCTTGACTCGATGTCAATGAATCTTTCAGGAACTGCCTAAGCTTAAGAATCTATGAAGTGCCTCCACTCTGCAAGGACTTTCTTCCTCTGCTACAATATTGATTAAATAATACAAATGTCACTCTTGGAGGTCATATACTGGAAAAAAAAAAAAGAGTCAGGAAAGCACTTAAGTACATACCTAGAGTTTAACAGCCACTAACATAGGTTTTGACACACGAGGGGATCAGGTGATACAGAACTAAGAGAGACAAAATCACCTGGTGAGCTGGAACTAGGAAATCAATTGCCCAAATCACAGACTGCATATACTAGCACTTTGAGTGCCAACTGGAATGCTGTTCAGACATGGTTTTCAGTCGTGACACAAGCCAAAAAGCAGAAAATAAAGGGGGAAAATTAGTATAGTTGAAAGGAAGTAGTTTATTCTTGATGAGTAAGTACCAGGACATTATACCGAGGAGAGCAAAAATTGCTTCTCAGATGTCTAAATTACAAAAGAAGATTTTCTCTTTCTCTCGTTTTCAGCACTTCTTTGAAATCTATTTCCATATACCATAATGAAATGAGCTTTTATGCAGCTATTTCTGAACATGGTTTAGAAAAATGTGAAGTAACAGCTTAAGATCTTTTCCTCAGCCAAAACAATCCCAAGGGAACTATTATTGAGAAATATACCCCTCTTGCATGGCTGACACACCAGCGTTCGTAACAGTTCCTCAAAAGGAACAAAGAAAAATGCTCCTGTTTCTGATTATTCCTCAGGGAAGAATTCCAACTTTAAGTAAATATAAACTGCTCTTCAAGGTAAAACTATTATTTGCCTGCTTATTAAGCTCCTAAGTAATGAATCCTTGTGTACATTCAGGAAGAGAGCTTGTGATATCATGTGGGAATCCAAACAGCGTACATACCTACGGCTGACATTTTACTGTATATAACAAATGTTTAACATGCCAAGAAAAGCAAACTGCCCATTCTTTCCAACACCAGTACAACGTCCAGTACAAAAGACACTGACAAATTCTACACGTGACCAAACACACAGGCACTCTGCTAGAGTCCTGACTGCCGTCTAGACCAGGGCTTTAACTTGTTCAGCGTGCAAGCTGCATACGCAAGAAGGTTTTTGCTTGTGATGGATTTGTCTAATATTCTGGCTATCAGAAAATATTCAGTTAACAGCATCTCACAGCTGAGGCCTCCTGTGCACAAGCTGGGAACAAGTTTTCCTTCCTAATGTAGTTTTATCAGGAACGACTTGAGCAGGAAGGATTAACCTAAGCAGAGGACTAAGCAGATGTGAATGTTTTCTGTTCGATTTGCTATTCACAGAAGTGCTGATCTAGGTGAGACTCTTCTGGCTTCATAAAGCCCAAGGAGGGATATTACAGGCATAATATTCTCTGTCACCTGTCTAAAATTGTAATATATTCCTGCTCACTTTGATTGCACAGATAGGAACAGATAGAATCATAGAATGACTTGAGTTGGAAGGGACCTTGAAGATCAACTAGTTCCAACCTCCCACCCATGGGCAAGGACACCTCCCACTAGAGCAGGTTGCTCAGAGCCCCATCCAGCCTGGGCTTCAACACTTCCAGGGAGGAGGTATCCACAACTTCTCTGCGCAACTCATGATTGTATGGATCAATGTGGACTATTTAATAGTGGGAACATCTCCAAAAAGCACAAGGAGGGCACTATAAATGCGCACCGCATCTGCCTTGGTCAGAAGGACTGTGTCCAAGCCTTTTAACAAATCCTGGCCCAAGTGTCACTAGAGAGACCGAAATACAAACAATTCTAAATGCAAACAGACAACCAGAAAGGATGTCACCAATGGCTGTTTTAAATGCAGGACGTTTTTCCAGCGAGGAAGGAACTCTACGACAAGAGTGAAGGAGAGCCTGGGGGAAAGGGTGACAAAAGAGATTTTTAGCTCCCCAAGGGTAATGAACAACTCCAGGGATCTGCTGGAATAATTAGGGCTCTGAAAAGGGATGTTGCATGCAGGTGGCTTTTTGTCATAGCTGTTGTTTTGTACAGATCACTACATTTCACGTATTAAGTATAAGGTCATTATACATGATTAAGAAGTTCTTTGCAAGAGTTATTTCTTGGTGTAGCTCTCAGACATCCCCCAAATAGGGACTGGACTCCCTGGAATACTTAAAAATTATTATGCCTGAGGACTTGGACCTACTATGATTTCGGAGACAGACTTTGAGGGATTTCATTAGGGATATTACTTGACAGTTTAGTTCCTGAAGAACAGTTTTAGGAATTTCTTAAGGGTATCAGAAAGGACATTACCATGTTGAACAGTTATCATTATTTTTGGTTACTTGTGGGTTTACAGAGACATAGAGACTTCATATTTTCTTCTAAACCACAGACATGTAAACTTCTTGTACGTGCCCCTACATGTTTCTTCTGTTTTGTCTCCTACTTATCAAGCTCTATCAAACAGACAGTTTGGTAGCATTCACAAATTAAAGACTTGTGAATAGGAGCTGCTACACATTCTTACAAGCAAGAGTCCTGCCAAATAACGTTGAAAGTTTGAAGTGAACATCTTGTATCTTAAATATATTAGACCAGAAATAAAAAATTAAGTTTAGAAAATCACAAAGTTACAGTTTTGTACACATGCCTGCTTAAAGCACACGAGAGTAAGGCAAATTTTAGCAATGGAAATACAAAATTACAGAAAAGAATCAAAGAGAACATCACGTAAGACAAGTAGAAATCTCTTACTGGTTCTTTCAGGCCTTTGAACAATCCTAGTCTTCTTGTTCTGAATTCCACTTTCATGAAGTGCCTTAAACCAGTCTCTCAATCTATTTGCAACTTCCCTGAATTCCAGGTCACTGCACACTGAAAAACAAAATGCAGAGCTGCTGAGTGTATTTCTCCTGGGTGCTAAATAAACGTTGGCAAGTGATGCTAAAAACAAGTAAATCACATAAAATAGTATAAACATATATGCTCCACAGCTTTCTTAAATTCACAAAGTTCCGTTTCATTACTTAGGTGTGCCTTCGAGATCTATTTAAGGTCCTAGAAATAAACGCCTGACGTATAACGCAATTATGAATTTCTATATATGTATAAATTAAAAACATCCTTTGCAAACTACTACAAGCAGTTCTAGCAAACATATTTTCACATCTTACTGTAGATGAGGCTGACACACTTGTGACAGCCTTTGGGAGTTTCATTTCTGTGTTCATTAAGGCAATAATCGTAAAAGCCCTGTCAGAACAGGTTGGAGATGTGATGGAGGCAGATAAAGCAGGAACACCCAACTTGCTTCCTGATGCTGAAGCATGGAAAGAGGAAATAGAGTAGATAAAGTGCTTCAGGAGCATCCTGAAAGTTTATTTGATTGAACGTAATTTTACAAGCCTACATATGTGCAACATCTCACTGCAAACAGACAACCCAGCTGCTTGGTGAAGGAAAGGATGGCTTCTCGGACCAGAAACAGCAAAAGTAGAAGCAGCACAGAAGACCAAAGAGTGCATTCACTGCACCAAGAGCAGCAGATGAGTAGCAAACCGGCTGAAGTGTTGTCTGAAGTAGTTAGTACTGAAGCAGTTAGTAACTGAGGACTGAGATCAGCAGCAGAAGCAGAGATGTGCCCTGAGGAGGCCTATTCACCTGCAGTATTAAGCTTCTGGAGACAAAGACAAGGTGTGCTTGGAGCAAGCAGGTATCCCTTCCAGAAACCCCTTTTCCCATTTCATACGCTTGAGAGAAGGTGGGAGAAGACAAGAGAAATAACAGGATCTGGGAGATGACAGAAGCAGGAAAGGCAGTGGATGTAACAAAATACCTTCTACTGCCCTTGACAAGTTACCACTTCTGAATTGGGATTGTTTGCCAAGTCTACCAGTAACTTCCTAAGCTACAGTCAGAAGAGCTGATACCGAAGTTAGCAGGGCTTCGAAGCGATGTTTTTGAAAATAAATCTCCAGTTCAACTTCCTTCTCCTTTACTAAGTTGCAACTCCTATTTGGTGACAGAGCCTCCAGCACACTTTATTGAATTGAACACCACTGCGAAACATTTATTTGTATTTTCAAGTAAGACTGAAACACGCCATATGTCAACAGCGATCAATGCCTGTACAACGGCAAGCATCTGAGCATTTATTTATTCACTCTTTGCTGAAGTCTCTCTTGAGACTTTGATTTTCTCCATGAAAGACTTAAGATGAAATCTATACCTACGTTTCTGCATAAATTATGAATTGATATATTTTTAAAACTTCTGAGTAAACTGAGGGCCTCAGATTAAAGGCTCCCATTTAATGCTCCATGTAGTCAGTCAGCCTTAAATGCACAAACTGAAGATTCTTATCAAATAAGATATTAAAAAAGTATAAAATCCTTTATATTAAAAAAGGATAAAATCCTTTCTACATCTTCCACATGTTAAAGACATGATTTTGAATGTCAAATAACTTCAACTACATATAAAAGCTTTTTCTAAAAGCACTTAGCACACTTCAGATTTTTGTTCCTGTTCTGACATGTAAAAGGAAAGTAGCGGCAAAATAATCTTTAAAACATTAAAAGAAACAATTTCATTCCCATTCACACAAACTTATCAAGAAGTTTTGTTCAACTTTCCAAGAACATTCAGATGAAGGTAGAACAGATGTAAAAGTCTTCAGCCTAAAAAACAACTTTCAAAAAGTTTTAGGAAGTGGAGAACGATACTCAGACATCATCATAGTTCCAAACTCAATTTCGGGCCGTGTAACGTAACCCTGAGTTATGCTCAAGGAAAATGTTTAAGTCAAGAAGAAAGTCCGGTATATTTACTGAAAATGTCTCCATTTGGCTTTGTTTCTGATCTGTATCCTGTCCCAGTACAGTATTTGCCTCGGCACACCCTGTAATTCACACAGATTTATGTGAATAAACCACGTATTCTGTAACGCTCTGCCCACAAGAACTCTATTTGCCATTGAAACGTGCTTGCTCAGGGTTATGCTAGATGATGAAAAATTATATTAATTAATGGGTTGATGCATTCTAGAATACGTTTAGGGACTTTTAACCCTGGTGATCAGCTTCTAAAGACAGATGCTGCTGAAATGATTGCACGCAGTGGTCTGTACTGATTTAAAATAGGTCAAGATGAGGTAATTCAGATCTCTTCAGGCTATTTTTTCACCTGATAGACTGGGAGATGAATCTTTAATGGTGAAAGACAGAGAGTAAAGGTTGCAGAAGGTTAGACAGTAATCAAAAAATGCATATTAAATCACACCAATCCACTCAGGAACCTGCCAAGAAATACTTCTGGTTTTGGCTAAAGCCGACGCAAGGCATTCCTGCTACTACAATCAGTTGTAGTAACCATTAAAAGAGTTCGGATGGGGTACAATGAAGTCACTAGCTCAAAGGTGACTGGCATTCAGAGTAATAAAAACTGACTGTCTTTTAAAACCAACATATATAGCTACGTAAAAAAACGAAGGGATCTGAAACTGCACAGGTATCCAATCCAGAGATATTTTTTTAACAAATATTATTTAAATGTTAGGTAGAACCAACTGTTCAGTTTGTTTTCACATACAGTAAATGTTTCAATTTGTGTTGGCATTTGAATATAATTTACTGATTGGAAGAAGAATATTTGAAAATGCTAATCACTATGTGTTCTTTCAGTGCCTTTCAACTCAAGCTAATTGATGAAGATGTGAAAATAGGGCTACTGAAAGCTATGAAAACATGCAGAACACATTTTGGGACTAGCATAACAGATTGAATTCCCTAACATATTTAAACCAGTCTTAGCTTTCAGTAGCAAATAAGTGATTTTAACAGTGTATACTTTTTATATAAACACACAGAGACATATATACGATAAAATATATAAAATTTCTGTAGTTTAACAAGTGTGTATCATCATATTGACATAATAAGCACACTGAAATACTATTGTATTAAGAAATAACTTTTGTTAGGAAGGGTCAAAGAGTGATTTAGGAAAAAAAAAAGTGATGAACAGACCCCACCCTATGTGGCATCATTCCCAATAATATATGGGACTGTAAGGCTGTAGACGGAACCTGTGTCTCTGTTACCTTCGGGAAGTAACGTAGAAAGTCTGCTTCTTCAGCAGCAAACCTCAGTTCAAAATTCAGTTCTAAGAGTAAAAGGCCTGGAAATTGTGAAGGAAGTTTTATAAACCTAAAGAAATTATTAGCATGGTTTAACAGTAATTTAAGCATAGAACTCACTCATTGAGCTGTCGTCTTCTGTGCCTCACAACCACAATGGCCCTGAAGTCTTTATATAACCTAACCTAACAACATGACACTTCCAGTCCTGAATCCACACACGCCCAGTTAGTCTGGAAACTGTTTTACTGATGACACAGCCAGTGGGATTAAGTTCCAAGAGAAAGATTAAGGCTTTGTTTCAGAGTGAGACACCAAGTGCCTGGTCCTGCCAGAAGGACACAACATGGTACTGTACTATGGCATCATGTGGTTGTGTCCTTGCACAACACAACTCCATCATGTGCTTCAAGATACACACTCCCCACAACCAGAACTGCAGAAATCCATCCTTGGCACATAAAATCTCATGTAGCTAGGAAGAATCGTATTAACAAAGTAATAGAATCATAGAATGGTTTAGGTTGGAAGGGACCTCAGAGATCATCTAATCCAACCTCCCTGCCATGGGCAGGGACGCCTCTCAACTAGACCACGTTGCTCAAGGCCTTATCCAACCCGGCCTTGAACACCTCCGGGGAGAGGGCATCCACAACTTCTCTGGGTAAAAATCAATGTATATCATAAAATAACCAAGAGGTAAATATACAGAGAGCATATGGACAATTTAAAGAAGAGGGCACTCATCAACCACCTCCAAATTCGGAATTATTCCATGTGCGATAGGCAACATAACAACCACTGTGTGCTAAAGCAAGACTTCTATTATCCTTTTTTTTTTTTTTTTTTCCCCATGCATTGGAATCACTGTATACAGCAGCAATTCCAACTCAACTGTGAGAAGAATTATTTGGAGCGGTCCACAGCTCCTGCTTCTGCAGTGCAAGGTCCTTTCCTGTACGGCTGCACAAGAAATCTCATCCATCTGAGATCCACTGATTAACTGCACATCCAGTATGTGCATTGAAATGTATTTCTTTTCCAGAGAGCTGTACGTGAAAATATGATAACCCTAATATTGCCATTAGAATTCAGTGCTGCCTTTAAAGAGAGCATCTATTAAACTGGAATGCTAAATAAATATGTAATATATATATAGAAAGCGTACCTACTCAGCAAGGCTGGCATTCTGCACAGGTTTATGACTTTAGCCCCGAGGAACTGAGTGCTCAAACTGAAAATTCCTGGCTCCAGATAAAAAGCTAGTCCCCATTTGGCTGACTCTAATTGTCTAAGAACAGCAAAACTAAAATTACATGCAAATGGCCTTACAATCCTGCGATATACAGCGGCATTTCTAGCTCCGTATCATCTCTGCCACAAATGGGGAGAATAACATACGGCAAAAAGGAACGTGGTCACAAAACCCAGTAAATTTGGCAGGACAAAAAGCCCTTCAAATTTGTAATTAAAGGATGGGACAGTCATTTCAGTCATCTTTTTACTTTCCCATATGTATAATCAGAACTTTCTTTTATATATATATAAAAGGTTGCAAATTGAAAAACTTCACATGTATATTTCTGTTTTTATAAGCTCATGAAGTTTATTAGCCATCTGTTACCTCTAGGACCAATGATTTAAGGAAGATACCTTGAAATGAACAAATAAAAGCATTCTGATTTCCTTACTATGTAACTAAACATAATGAATTTTCTACTTCAGTCAGTCTATGTTATGAGATAATTAATATAAATGCTGCAGATACAGTATCAGGGAAGTGCAGCTGCTTATTCTTACTGCCTCCAATTAATGTTCCATACAGACATCCTGCTCATGATTAATGTTTCATTAAATTTAAAATTACTTCAATTAAATTCAGATTCATAAAATAAATCTGATCTTTTTCTGTCCTCACAGTTTTAAAGACTTCACTTTTAAACATAATGACCATTTCTGAGTGCAGGAAAAACAGTACTAACCACAACATATAGCGTTTATGTGCTAAGATACTATTTTCAACTTAAAATATGTAAACTTACTAAGACATTGCAATTAAATAAGACAATAATAATTCTTTAATCTGTCAGAAGTAGCAGAGACCTATTGTAGAATTTGTTAATTTATTTTCTGGAGGACAGTCAATATATAGGGTTTCCTTTACTAACTGCTGCTAACCTTTGGAGTGGGTTATCATTTCTCATTATGCTCTGTTATTTGGAACTATCAATTTCTGAGGATGAAAATGATGTCATTAATCTGTAAACTACATACTTAGGAAGCTAGATAGTCAGCAAAAAAAAGTCAGATAGCAAGGAGATGCTCTACCATAACGTGCTATATTCCATGACATTTTCACTACCAAATAATTTTATATAGTTAAGTCAATCCAGTATTTCATATAACAGAATATATGGAAAGTATCAAATAGGGACAGAACAGCAATTTTCTTAGTGGTGAAAGCTCTCCAGCCAACCATATCCCAAATCAGTTTCAAGGATTCCTGACAGCACCACACAGCTCTGGTACAAAGTCAGGACATTTTCTTCCTTTCAAGGACAAGACTGTCAGGGTCCCACAAAGACTTTTTTCTGGTTTGTTTTTTTTGCATTTGACAAAATCTCCTGCAACATAGTAGACAAGGATAAAAAGATCACCAAACAACGTCCTTTATAAAGAAAACATTAAAAAAAAACCCCAAAACTATTACTTCAATACTTCTAATGAGACATTTTCTGAAATCAGATACGTTCACAAAGGAATTTTACTTCGCATTGTATCCTACTAAAGTCTGACAGATTTAAGGATGATGGCATTGCAGCATTTTTATTCTTTTGGTATTTAGATTGTGATTTGATGCTTTAAACCCCTTTGTACTTACCCTCACCATTTGCTTGTGTGTCCTTGAATGCTTAATGAGTAACATTGCTCTTAATCACTTAAACTGGGCATTAAAGAGCAGAGTTGCCTGTAGACCTCTCAGTGAGGACTGAGAGGGTGGAATCGCTCCAATTTAACTAATTATTTGTGTCTTTCCTAAACTGAGGCCATCAGAGGTAGACAAGCTCTTGTGCCACTGCTGAAGAAAACTATGGCAGTCTGGATCTTAGTTGAGACTGGATCTTAGGAAGAAGTTCTTCAATATGAGGGTGACGAGACTCTGGAATAAACTGCCCAGAGAAGTTGTGGATGCCCTCTCCCTGGAGGTGTTCAAGGCCAGGTTGGATGAGGTCTTGAGTAGCGTGGTCTAGTTGAGAAGCGTCCCTGCCCATGGCAGGGGGGTTGGATTAGATGATCTCTGAGGTCCCTTCCAAATTAAGCCAGTCTGTGATTCTATGATTCTATGATTCAATCCATTAAAACAATACTGCACAGAATCACAGGATGTCCTTGGTTGGAAGACACCTTCAAGATCATCAAGTCCGACCTTAACAAGAGCAGGATCTACTCCCCTGGCACAGGAATCACGTGCACAGCGATGCAAACGCTACCACACTGCACCACCACCTCACTGAAACTCTAGTGAAGTAAATGCCATCTGCAGCTGCGTCTCCACACAAATTCACTAATCAAAAGTTGAAGGAGAAATGAAGAAAGTAATGATTTCAAAAAGACTCGATGAGGGTACAAATATCTGAACTGTTTACACGTGCACACATGAAATATGTTCGCAAAGAGCAATTATGTTTTGCTAGTCTATGCACTCAACACCAAATGGATTGTTCATGAATGTCTGATGCAGATCAGAGAATTTTTATGAGATGTATATGAATATTCATGGAGATAAGAATTTATTTAGCCTTGGTAATTTCTAATGTATTATTCCTACATATCTTTTAAATCCAAAAATCCTGCATTATCAACAGTGACCCTACTGCACTACAATTATTATTTTTGGAGAGGAAGGGGAAATCTGTTCAAAGTGCTGTTTTAGAAATAATTCAGAGGATATAGGAAGCATGCCCAGGTGTGGCATGGGGGTCTGTGTTGGAGGGTACAGCTTCTGATAGGATACCACTGGGAGACTGCAAGATAAAGGACTATAAATACTGCTTTTTCATTCATCTCACCTGCAGAAAGAAGCCCATGGACAAAACTATTCCCAGGAGTACATTTGAAAAGGAACAGTTACTTTAGCTCAGCAGAATCTGGCAGTGTGGATAACTAATAGTGTGGATAACCAAGGGCAAGAGTCAAGGAGCAAAGCAATAAGCTGCCCTGTCAAATAATGCACATACACCCTATGTGCTCTCCCATATTTCCTCATCCCAAGTTTGTGGCCCACAAATAGAGACCATGTCACGTTCAGTGTAAGAAGAAATGGCTCCACAGTAATTAATGGCCATGGAGCTATTTTGCAAGGCAAGACAACATTCAGAAAAGAAATACATTTTGGCTGCTCTCTTAGTTTCATGGGACAGATTTAACACCTTTCTTCAGGGGAGATATTGAACTGCAATGCTGAACTGAGTATCCTAATAAACTGCTACATCATGAAGTAATTATTAAATAAATAAGTGTAAGCTTACCCTAGCAAGGTTTGAAACTTTCTACAGAAGAGAGCATAAGACTTCCAGAGGCGGGCACTCTTCTTTCAAAATAAAATCGTCGAGATAGAATTAATAAAAATTTCCACCAAGAAGCTTTCCCTTTTTTTTCATAAAAACAGGTTTTTTCAATCTGTTCTAGCAATTGATGTACTGAGATAATACAAGTTTTGCCTGAGCAGATTGATTCTAACCCCAGGGTTGCTGTTTTCCTGTTACAGATCAGGGTCCGCGCACGTAAACACAATACAGATACCCAGCGGAACCCAGTAACAGCAGGCGCTTTTTGGAAGCTTAAACTATGTCTTTCTGCTCTAACACATCCTGTCGAGAGCATCAAAATAGAAAGTTCTTCATCTATATAGCCCTTCTATTTAAATTGAACAAAGACTACAAGGGAAGAAATAGCAGACATCTGCCATTTGACCAGCTGCATTGAATAACTTTCCTAAACTCTTTGAAGGACCACTTCTTAAAAAGTGATAAAAAATTGTCACCTGAGATGCTAAAAATACAAACCAAGTAATCTGAACTGGCGACAGAAGACCCCATACAATTTTAACAAAATCAAAGCACTCACTGAAGATAATGCACAAGGCTACCAAAGACTCTATAGCTTCTGTCATTTGAAAAAAAAAACATCAAATACAACGCTGAGGAAATCCACACTTACAACACCGCCACTTAAGATTTCAGAAATCTCTAAGTTTTCTCCAGAAGAATTGATGGCATTGCTTTTGTTAAGATGAATGTTTGGTCTCCAAACACTCAATACATTGTTCTGATCTCTATACATCTCCTGTGGCATCTAGGAAATACACAGTGTTCCTTGGGAACACTGGAGTAGTTGAAGAAGAACTACAGTCTGTATTAGTACAATTGGAGCTTCAACTTGAGGCTTCAATCAGAAAATCTGCAAAATGAAGGAAAACTAAGGAAAGGGCTGTAAAACTGCAAGTAATTGTACTTCATTAACCTCCTTTGCAGGGAGAACAAGCTTACTAGACAGGAAAAGGAGATAGAAAATAATTTTGACTACATCAAATAATTCTGACTACAGCAAATGCAGGAAACCAGCAACATCCCATCATTACGAATGCCAATTCAGTGGCTGCAGAACCGTGCATAAGAACGGCTGCTTATGGTCAGATCAAACTCTATCGGGCCCCGTCTCTTGCCTCCAAGAGCAGCTATCCATAGAGGCTGTGGGAAGAACAATATTTTCATGGTATGTTCCTCTCCCCCAACTCAATCCATGGCTCGGAGATGTCCCGAGTTCACAAAACTTAAATGAGTAATGCAGAACCTGGTCATTTCTGACTATGCAGATTTCCAGTTTTGAAGAAATACAGACTTTATTTTTATGAAAGGAGAAGAAAAAATGCTTGATCAAGCAAAAACCACCAAACAAACCAGTATTTAATTATTTTAAGAAACAATCAAATATCTACTGATAATGGTTTTGAAAATATCCTAGTAAGAAATATTTATAGTGTGAAATTCTGTCAGTTTTTCACATAGACTCTTGTGGTCTCTGTCAAAAGATTTTTAACAATTTTCTAGTTACTGTTCAGACAGCGCTGTATTTTATGTTATTAAACTTCAATTTCATGCATGTTTCTCTTCTGCCCTTTGTGGACCACGCTCCTAAAAGTACTTTGTATTTCTGAAACCACATCATTAACTAGGGAGAAAGGAGCAGAAATGTATCACAGTGACCTCTGAATTCCGGTGGTCACACACAAGTTGTAAATATGACACTCTCGGGTGTTCCTTCAACAATGATCACCATTAAGATCAACATGGCACTTGAGAGTCCTAAGAAACTCTTCCATTCCATTGGGCCAGCCAGCTTGTTAGGCTCTTTAGGTGGTTTTTAACAACACGGGCACTGACAGCCCCATGGGCCAAAAGACGACGTGATTGTTTTATCACCACGCTGAGCTCAGGATGACGTTGTTTGCTGGTCTGCCTGTCTCAGTGCTTTGGCTTCAAGACAAGGTTTTGTCAGCGAGTGTCAGGAAGGCCAGATTTCCCCGCCATGAAAATGGAAAGATCTCATTGTTCTATTGCACAAAGCTCACCCTGCCCCCTGGGTTTGACAGCTGTAATTTGAAGGCTACAGTGTGCCTACTGTTGGAGTACCTGAGTGAACTTGGCGGTTTACTCAGTTGTTGCTGTCTGTATGTTTATCCTACGGACACTGTCAACATATGTTCCTACTTTCAGAGCCAAGACTGCTCCTGTTTCTTAATATGCCAGCTACTTACATTGAAAAATGCTGGTTTAGTCTCATTTTATACTGAATTCCTGTTGTAGTAACAAAATTTCTATGGCTGTTTGTGTCTTAAGAGTTGGTAACTGTGAGGATGAATAAATATAACATGATCCTATAACATCCTGTACACAACACAGAGTACCTTTGTTATAATTTCAAGTCGATCCTGGAAGACCGATTTATGGTTTGATTGTTTTAAGCAGGACTGGATGCAGTAGTACATTGAAAAGGTCGCTAAGTATAAAGAATGATTTTATTTAAAATAATACTACGCAGTAATTACTGAATTACAGTATTAGATCAGCAGGAAATTGCTTTAAGTAATATTTGACAACTACGATGTGACCACTGTGGAGCTTTTTTGATTTAATGTGATTTAACATCTGTGCAAATTTGACTTATAAGCTTGGTTGTTTCCTATAACGTTAAGATACTTGCAGCTTTGAGTTTTGTGGTGTGGGTTTGTTTGCTGTTTTTTTACAGTCCCTTCTGTAGCCCCTAGAATACAAATCCAAAATGGGTTAAGGATTTGATTTTAAAATACAGACAGAGAACAGCAAGTCCTATATGTGCTCCTTTGCAACAGTGCCACAGAGCAGCACCTCAGCACACGTGGCAGAACGGGCTAGGAGTGCTCCTCAGCCTCTTCAATGGAGAAACTAATTAGTTTACATTTATTGATACTTTAAATCTTATTAAAGGTATCTGACTTTGTGCAGAACCAACCAAAGAGCAGAGCATTCAATCTGTTGGTTCAGAAGCAGCAGATACATCCAAAGCATCACCACTAATTCCGCAGCGAGTGCAGGACTGCAGCGTATGCAAAAAAGTTAGAGCCACTGTAAAGCTTTTGCCACAGCTGACTGAAGACCTGTTAAAAAGTCAAAGGCAGCTGCAAGTGTTGTCTTCTAATAATCATCCATGAGTAAGTGAAAAATAAGAATCTAAGATGACTAACTAAAGTTGTTGCAGGACATGATGTAGCACGGGCAGCAGTTGCCATTATGGTAAATCTAGTTTAACTTTCTGAGTAAAAAAATTCGGTGCAACTTCAACTAGAAATTTCTGCAATCAGCCAGTAACCTGAGCTGTGGAAATTCTTCTAAGGAATTATATTGAATTCTGTATTCTCCAAGTTCATGCAAGACCTTACAAGCAGAACAGACAGCCCACCAAACCCAAAGGCATTTCATGTGCAATTTAAAATGGTATCAAAATATCATTGTTTAAGCCTCAGAACATAAAAATAAACCAGAAAAACTTATTAAAGCTTTAAACTTTACAAGAAACTTGTTTTCCTCTACAGGCTGAGAAGAAAAAAAACTAAAAAACATGGAACAGAATTGGTTTTTATGATCTTCCAGATACCAGAAAGTAAATTTGTGACTTTTGCTGTTGATGCCTCAAGAAATGTTATACTGTATTTTGGGTAAACCTATTAAACAAGACAGTAAGTGCACAGATTCATAAACAGAATCACAATTTAGCAATCAGGTTAAAATAATGCCTACTGACTTGGAATAGACTGTTTCAGTTGGAAGGGACCTACAACGATCATCTAGTCCAACTGCGTGACCACTTTGGGGCTGACCAAAAGTTAAAAGTATTTTATTTAGCAACACTGTTCCTTTCACCATGAGTCAGCAAGCAGAAGCTGTGTTCGAATAACTGCACTGTACAAAGCCTGGTCCATTAAATTCAAAAATGCTCCCCTTACTAGCATGTATAAAATACCTTATATAAAACAAAAATAAAAAAAATACTCAATACAAAAAATAGGTACACCCTTGAGTAGATGTTAGAAACATAAATATAGAGTTGAATCTAGAGAAAAAAAAAAACCCAGAGAGTTCCTCTCTTTTTTTCTACATGAGGCAGCCAAGGTGGTTCCTGAGGCATCTGCCTGGTGGGCACAAACCTGCACACCCAAGTCAAAGGTGTAATTAAAGAATCATCGCCTCCTTGCTATTCACATTTTACTTTTTCATCTTTCTCCTCTTGCTAAACCGTTTCTTTCTTTAGTTCCTCACATTCTGAATTGTCAAGTGCTAGAGCAACACATTTTTTTATATTTTCTTGTACAATATGTAATGCAAGTGTCCCATTTAATAACTCGAAAATTTCCTGCAAAATGAAATATTTATCAGTCTGCATATATTTCTGTATTAAAATTCCTTCTGACAATTATCATACTGTTAGTCAGTGAATTTTTTTCCAGATCAAACCAGTATTATTTTAAAAAAATATTAATATGTAAACTGTTTTTTACAGAAAGGAAAGATGCTGATCATTTTAATCAAAACTAATTGTTTGACATTTATGCAATTGCTACAAAGAAACAAACGTAGATATGCATAATTTTTGAGTCTATGTCTAATCATTTTCCTTTATAGCACTGGAAGAAGCAAGGAAATAGTCTTCAGGAAAATGTCCATTCTTGTATGATCTGGTATTTCATGGATTAAGCATATTTGAAGTTTACCATTCCCCCTGCCCCAAATGAAGCTTAATACTAACAGACTGATAAAAAAAAATAAAAAATAAAAATACTGGTGTAATCGCTATGACAAAAAATAAAGTCTTTAAGCTCTTTACTTTTGACTGTCTCTGTCTTAGAGTATTACTTTACATTTTAGTTCCTTGAAACACTCAGTATTTTATGTTTTCAATACTATGAAGATCACAATAGGCAGGCACACTTTGTTTTCATAGTTATTCTTTGGCTTCCATTGCAAAAGGAAATTTTCATCATTCAGAATAAAACTGATGAGCATTTATAATGTTTGATAAGAATTTCTTAGTCACTTTTAATTTTATGTAACAGAATGGCTCGTGTCTGCCTCCCCGTGATACATTGGAACCAACTGCTCAGCTCCATAGGACAAGAGCTGTATTTCAATTTTTTTAGAATTCTGTTCTTTATCTACCCCAAAACTCCAGGAATAAAAAAGAAATTTCTGACTATATCAGGGCAAGAGCAGTAGCTCTGATCAGGCTGTCACAGAAGAGTGTACAATTCAAGTCTGAAGTCATTAAGCTGCAAACATCTGGGATGCACCAGACTCTCTACATCTGCAGTGCAACTCTCTGCCCATATGCCTCAGTGCTTAAAAAATGCAGGCCAACGCCATCCATCTCTTTCCAAATGCCTTCTTAATGGATATATGCATTTCTACTTCCCATTAGGGAAGCCCTAAATGGCAAAAAGGAGCATTCTTCCAGTCTGAAGAAATATTGCTTAGAGGTAGAGCAAAAGAAAGAAGGAATAGCAGATCTGGCAATTATCTGATGACCTCTGTGGTAATTAAATTCAGTACAATTTTATCCTGATGCTGTGTATAGTCAACATTCTTCTATATATAAACATACACAAACGGGAACGTAAAAATCACTTTCTGATGCTCCTTATGTTCTTTGTCCAAATGTCAAGAATAAATCATTACCCTATTAAAAAGCTTATGTCAGATTTAATTGAATGTTACATCACTGTGGCTAAAACAGATGGGAGGGGAAGCAAAGGCTGTTGTGCAGGCTTTACCATTGCTTGAAAACACTTTTTATGAGCTCAAGTTCCAGAAAATACGTTAGATGTCTAGACTACTACCAAAGACTATGCTTTTCCTTATAGCTTATATGTGGTTAAATTACCCTCCAAAGTAAATCACGATGCTCAGTTCCACAGAATAGTTCCAGTGTTCTAGTTGCTACTGGAAAAGATCTGCCTGTGGTTGGCATATAAAGCTGAAATATATTTTTGTATCTAAATATATATAAGCAAACAATATATTTTTTCAAAAAACATTACTCAAAATTAGCAACTCCAGTGTAGGTTGACACATAAATCTAGAAGCACTGTAAATTTTAGCAAGCGTTCTAGGAAATGTCTGGATTTACATGATCATTTTAAAACTCTGTTTTTCAAAACCATCTGATTTTAGGGGGTAGTCATGTTTTAAAGCTGCATGCTTGAACATTCAGACTATCCTAAAGGTGCCACCACCCTAATGAGCCAAAACTTCCAACTTGATACAACAGAACAACTGCTGATGCTTGCACGCGACGTGGCTACGCCACTTGATCTTGCAATATCAGCAGGAACAACAGTTAAAACAGATGCCACAATTAATTTCACGGACCTTGGTGCCTCCGGGGAAGAAGCTGTTTTTTTCCTTTTCCATGGAGACTTTAATGTTTTATTGAGAGGATTTCTAACACATCAAGTAGCATGTGTCTCGGATACAAAAATTAAGGTATCAAGAAAAAAAAATAAATTGTATTTTATGAAGCAGATAAAAAGCAGCACAGATGGGTAATTATGATAGTTTGGGTCAAAGAGTACCTATCTAATAATTTTATTAATATATGTTGTCACAATGTTGATTCATCAAGAGTACACAAAAAAAACCCACAACTATATTTTGCATTTACAAACAGAAAATCTGCCTTCTTGGTAGTGATAGTAGTGGAGAAATAAAAAAATATCACCTGAAACAGATTTCGATCATGTTGATACTAATGCATGTTTAACTTTCCTTACCAAGACTCTGAGTAAAGCTATAGTAACCTACAGAAGACTCAAAGCTGGCAGGACTTGGAGTAAATTGTAAAATGACAATTAGGCACAAACAATAAAGCTGTTTGAGTTTCTTTTTTTAAGCAAGAGGAAGATGTATTCTCAAAGACAAAGAGAAGAATGTTAAGGATTTCCCTGGAGAAGCACATTGTTAAATCTCTTTTTAGCATGACATCATCTTTTCAAACTCCTAGAAATTATCACGGCTCAAAATTCGTTGGATAATGAGATAATGTGAACATGGCCTGAGCAGTATCATATTTTCACTGCACAAATGAATGTTTTCAGTGGATCAGTGAACAGGCACTAGCCACATAAACTCCTCCTCCAGTGCCTCAAAACATTACACCAATCAAAAGAACAAAGGTTGTCAATTGTGAAAGAGATCAATATTTATGCAAAGAAAGAAAAAGTGAGACTGTAAATCGATATTATTGTTCTCTCCATATGCTCAGGAGAGGTGAGAAAGTTTTTTAGTGAAAATTTTATGCATAAGAACTGATTATATTTTAATTATTGGAAGAAAGAGGAAATTGTGTAACCGAGTAAGGACGTGCTGATACCAAGTGAAATTCTATTCTTGTATAATAAGTTATTGGTATACTTGCTTGGCATTAGCTTAAGTAGAAATTAGCTTTCATGACAGAGGTCAGCTTCAAAAACCTGAATGGTTTTTTGCCTGAGGTCCAACAAGCATCCTTAAAGGAATATAACAAAAACCAATTCAGAAAGTCACATCATATCACCAGGATACTAACTCTGTAATTAGCACATTTTTTTGCTGTCAATTTTAGTGTAATAGACTGGAATATCTCTCTGGTGAGGAAAGGCTGAGAGCCCTGGGGCTGGTTAGTCTGGAGGAGAGAAGCCTGAGAGGGGATCTGATTCCTGCTTCCAAATCTCTGCAGGGTGGGGGTCAAGTAGAAGGGACCAGGCTCTTGTCAGTGGTGCCCTGCGACCAGATAAGGGGCAATGGGCACAAACTGGAACCCAGGAGGTTCCATCTCAACAGGAGGAGAAACTTCTTTGATGGGAGGGTGACGGAGCCTGGCCCAGGCTGCCCAGAGAGGTGGTGGAGTCTCTCCTTCTCTGGAGACTTTCCAACTCTCCCTGGTCCTGTTGCTGTGTGTCCTGCCTTGGGTGATCCTGCTCTAGCAGGGGGGGTTGGACTCCATGATCTCCAGAGCTCCCTTCCAACCCCCACCATTCTAGGGTTCTATGATTCTACAAATATTACTAAACCAATATCAGTCCATTCCAGAGTTTCCTAAGGATCTCAAGTAGCTTCACTACCCAATAAGGTCTGACATAATCAAAAGACAAAATAACTTGGCCGTAAGTGATACAACTGGCACCACATTTCACTTCCCAAAAATAAGTAGAAGGGGCAAATAAACTAGTTTAAAAATAATTACCAGATAAAGAAGTCATTTTTTTTCTAGCAGTTAACTCCAATTGATGAGCAAGAAACACTTTTAAATATAACTGCATATTGATGGTATGAAAATAGTATCAGTAAAAAATATTATCATCACATTGGTAATTGAGACACAAACAGAGCAGCATCCTGTTAGATTATTCATATATTCCATGAACAGAAAGATAATGCTGATCCAGATACTTAGCATATGATCTGCATCTTTTTGGGTATTTATTCTCAACAGAACTACTGTGACACACTTCTAAAAAGCCTTTAATGGATCACAGGATTGGCAAGGCCCCTTCATTTACATAATTAAGGCAATTATAGTCATTATAATCGAATGCAACACCATTTTACTGGTCTGGACTATATTTAAGCTTCCAGCTTTATAATCCCTAAAAGCTGGTTGGCAGAGAGCAAAAGAAGATAATGAACACATCCTAAAAAAAGCATACTCTCATGACTATCTAAAACAGTTTGCTAAGAGTTTGCTGTGCTACACCGACTATACCTCCCAAACAATCTGGGTGTTTCGGGGACTTTAGGCCTGAAACTCTTTAATGACCTAGGTTAAAATGAATGAGTATCAAACAGAAAGCTAAACAGTATTAATTCTCTTCTTTCATCATAATGGCTCGTCCAACTCTCTTAAAATTCCAGCAGCACACCAAAAAACACATGATGATACAGTGAAGATAATATTTTTGCCTCTAAAGACACATTTATGATGAGATTTTGTGTTGGGTTTTTTCCCCCCTACAAAAAAAAAAAAACCCAAGAGGAAAGGAAATAAAGGAATCCATCAGGCTAATCAAAACTTCCATAATAAATCAAGTTAAAGCAATCGCCTATAGAAAACTCTCTTCCTTTGTGAAAAGTATATGAATTCTTTGTGGGAGTAAGAAAACAACTCTAAATGACTAATTACTCATCTTGTATATATTGAGTCTTCACATAAAAAGAATGCAACTGTCTAATGGCCCTGAGTGGCTGAACAATGCCACATAAATCAAGGATCCAAAAAAAAAAAAAAAAGGCAACGCATCCTAAGACTTAAGTGCCCTGCAATAAAAACATTCACCCAGCGAGCAGAGATGCAGCCCTCACAGTATTTTAGACATTTGCAAGTAATAGGAAACCATGAGAAACAACTTCTCAAAGCACAGCCTGCCACAGCAGGCTGGAACTGCTAACAATCCTTTCTAAGGATTTCATTTAATCCTGGCAACAATAAAATGTGCTTTTTTTGCAGCATTCTTGCGTATGTTCGGCAGTGTTATGGGGCTTAGTTTTCATAGGCACAGCATAAACAGGTTCTTGCATTCTAGTCTTTTTTTTTTTTTTGATATAAACGGTACTATTATGGAATGGACAGTCTCCCCTTAATCCTTCGCTTCTTTCTAACAGTCAAGTTCAATGGAATTTTAATTTGTTCTGCAATTATGACTTCATTGCAGAGAATTAAAGAACATAAATCCCTGTTCAAACACATACTACCTTCTCTTTTCTTTTTTTTCTACACTATCAGCTCCACTCTGATTCCAATTCATAGTACGTATTTTACTAGACCGTCTCTGACTCATTGCTCTGCTTCCATATGTGGTGTCCTTACTTTTCTGCAAGGTATGTATTTCTATCCCTTGTTTCCAAACATTTAAAACCTTGTAAGAATGGAATGCAAAGGCAAAATTTTCTTTTTAGCCAAAAGATCATCGATTAATGACTAACCAATTCTAGTCATTTTTTATTTTTTTTTAACTAAAAGGGTGTTTAAAGCAAAATGAATCACAGAATGGTAGAGATTGAAAGGGACTTGTGGAGATCATGGAGTCCAACTCCCCTACCAGAACGGGATCACCCAGGGGAGGCCACACAGGAACAGACTCAGCTGGGTTTGGAAAGTTTCCAGAGAATCAGACTCCATAACCTCTCTGGGCAGCCTAAGAGGCTTCAACACTCGCTGCTCCATGCAGAAGTTTGAAATTAAAGGAGAAACTCATGCATTTGAGGCAAAAATTATAGACGGAGTCACCTCTACAGCCTAACAGTAGGTTACACAGCTGCACCCCCACATCCCCACTCCTTCAAACACAGCCACTGGACCTTTCTATTTCCCACACAGTTTGCTATTTAGTCTCAGCCACCTGACTAAACTGTAGGGTCTTCAAAACTTCCCATCTGCCAAACTCAGACGTGCTTTTCCACATCACTTACGGATAAGAGCTGGCCAGGAGCCCATGCCCCTCATTTCCAACCTCGTCCTGAATTCCAGGAGAAGGAAGCCTGGGGTAGGTGGTGTGCTCTGGCTCAATGACGTGTGGACCAGGGGATTATGGGCAACGCAGGTCGGATACACCTTCTCATTCCAAACACATTCATTGCCATTCTGCACCACATTAGATTGCTACTAATCACACTACGTTAGACTACTACTAATTATGATGGAGAAGTCTCTTTTGAGGAAGTCTTAACATGAAGTTGTGATTAATGAAAGAAGACACTGCTGGCAATTTTACTTGGCTCAGCAACACTCAAGCAAAAAAAAAAAAAACACATTAAAAAGATTCATGCAGAAAATTTATCTTAACATTGAAGGAATAAACAATAAAATTTGCTCCATTAAGTTTCTGTTATTACACAAACACAGTAATGAATATTAAATAAATGTATTTTACAAATACAATAGAGTATTTTCGTGCTAGCAAATTCCCTGTATCATAGCTATGAAAATCATTGAAAGATACAAATGAATGCTTGCTAAGATTATTAGTCTGCCTTAGAAAAAAATCTAACATTTATAAAATATAAAGATACTAAAGGAATAAAATCTGATAAAACAATAGCACTTCCTATTAAAGATCAAGTAAAAAATGGTCTGTAATTCAGCTTATATACATCAGAGAGAAAAAGGTGGTGTCATTAATGAATTTCAAAGCATAAAAATCTACAATGCATCAATTTTCACTTTATCTTCAAAGAGCTTCTATTTATATGCAGTGTACACTAACGGCTCAACATTACTCTAAATGTATATAATGTATTAGAGTGGAAACCAGTATTTTAGCTCACATTCCTGGACAAATATATGTCTAAGATGAACAACTTTGAGATGAAGAAGTGAATAGTATGTACTATAGTATGAAAAGCAATAAAGGCAAAAGGGATGTTTACAGTTAAGTCAATAACCTCTAGAGAACTAAAATGGATATACAATCATAGATTTTAGTGTTGCAGAATCTTTAAAATCACGAAAGGTTTCAGAAACGTTAGTACAGAGCTCAAAACCACTAGTTTAAGAAAGGTTAAATATAGATAATGTCTTTTCCTCTAAAAAGGAAACTGAGTCACAGAGTTTGAGCCTGTTTACATTTTAATCAATGGTGAGATTCACATTGATGCTAGGAGTAAAAGCAAGAGCAGAAATACCACCCCAGAGCTGATTTTTGTGGTCAGCTCCCAGTGACAAGCCAAAACAGAGGAGAGAAATTCCTCCTTTTAAGTGCTTTCCACTAGTAGTTGTGCACTTGTCTTTCAGGGCTTATCCAAGGACTATTCTAAGGAAAAATTCAGCAAAATTTTCTAATGAAAATTAAGCAACTGAAAAAGCACAGAGGTTTCACTTAACGTTTAGCTCGGTAGAACTGCAGTAGCAATTACATAACAAAATCTATTACCGAATCATAAACATATGGCTGAGAAAAACAGTAGACTAGACAGCTGACAATTACCAAATGTAAGTTTAACCCACGTTTCTAAAATGTTGCTACTCTCTACACTCCCAAACTACTGAAACTGTCTCCTTCTATTTCCTGTGCATATTCCTCAAAGGAAGTTAACAACTGAGAGTAGTTCCTCCAGGATGACCACCAGCAAGATTCCCTTTTTATAGCAAGTCACTTATTTTCTGTAACAAGCATGGCAAAATACAACTAGATGCTACCACTAGATCTTTGGGGAAATATTTCTAAACATACTAACAGATTTTGAAATAATTCCTGCACAGCACTAGAACATAACGGTCATTTTCTTTGGGTTTTTTTTTTTGGTCTTATTTGAGGTCTGAAAGTTAAATTTGATCCTTGACCACATAGCATGAGCTTCTTCATCTTACAGATGGGAATTTTGCTCATTTTCCCATATAAATGGCTTCTCCTGGCTATCCCATAACTGATCACTGATAATATCAGGCCTAATTGGTCTGGTTTGGCTACAAATTTTATTCTATTGATGTCCTGGAGCTAATCTCGCAGAAGAGAGAAAGGGACTTACAAAACAGTCCTATCTGCCCTTGAAAGGTAATAATACAAAGCAGAGATTAAGGAGTCAACACAAATGTTATTTTTGGTCCTAAATCTCCTTATTTGTGAAGTCTGGAAACCACTGGGTGTTCTCTTTGAATGCAAACAAAGCAAAAGCTCTTTCTTTTTTTGGCATCTATACCTCTACTATACGAAGAGTGGCCGAGGTCATATATTGAGAAGCTGCTGCTATATAAATAAGAGGATTTGAGAGGGAGCTGTTTTGCTGTTTGTTTAAAAAGAGCCTCTGTATTTGTTTTTCAAGCACTGATGCACACAGAATGAAACAGAATCCACAGTGTCTTTAATCCTGCTGTTACTTATCCTCATCTCTCCAATAGCAATTAACAATTTGGCAGTATTCAGGATAAAACAGGATGCAGCTGAGAGAGCAGCTCTGTTCGGTGATTGAAGTCCTTCACATACGCTAACTGAAAATACTTCCAGCGTACAATGCTGCCTTTTCACTTCCTTCTGGCAAAAGCTTAGACTCCAAGAGCATGGCATTTATAGCAGTTTCCCACGTTACACAGATAGTCCTCCTCAGATGATCACAGAAAGAGAAGCCCCTTTTTTTTGCCCCCATGACCAGAAGTTTCCTCTGTTATTTTAGTGAAAATACCAAGTGAGCTCTAACCACAGGATTTATTAGAAATTAACTCAAAAACGGTGGAGAGTAAATTCTATTTCGGTAGCTGATGAAAACGGCTATTTCATGTCTTCCTCACAATGTTATAGCTTTTTCCCACCTAAACTGCAGGACCTTCAACTCATTCTGAATTTTCGGGTATGACTGCATGTCCCAGCTGCATCTTGACTCTGTGTCAGGGCACAATCCCAACCTTGTGCCCAGGAAGAAGATATCCAAAGACACAATCCAGGAGGACGCTGTGGCACACATCAGCCAAACCTTTGAAATCTTTGACTGTTTGGGAGACCTGGATCCTGGGCATGTCATTCATCTCACATTTCTCTTCCTGTTAGCGTAGCTCAACAGGGTCCCTAACACATAGGCACTCTGTCAAGCTTTTTGGATTTAAGGATAGGTAAACTTTCTCAATGTAGGTACTTTAGAGCAAATTCAAGTCCACTGACAAAGGATGCTTTTCTTAGATACCTTTGGAAGGTCTTTGACCACAGAGCTGTCAGCCATACATCATCTGCTGCCCTGGCATTCGAAATATGCTTAGTGAGGATCTTCCAGTAAATGCAGAAATGCCAGGTATGTCTTCACTGCTCTTAGACTGACATACCCAGAGGGATTTTGTTATCTGCATTGCCAAATGTCTCACGTTAGGGTGCTGTGACAATGAAAAGAGACATATCCCAGGTATTTGGTCCAGGAAAGGGAAAAAACACACCACCAAAATTGCCTAGCAACACCATGTTGTGTCTTGAAGGTTTTAATCATTATTAGTATTTTACATAATTTTTCTTTTGTTCAGCTGATAAGCCTCTATATAACCTATGCAACAAGTAAAGGAGAACCAGAAGGAAATGTCTGCAATGATGCAGTGAGTCTGCTATCATTTAAGGCAGAGTGAATAATCTCTTTCTATCGCAGTTACTCAACGGATGTGAAACAATTTTCTTTCAGACACTGCCATATTCATTCCTCCATGTCATTTGACAGCTTTTTGAGAGATGTTAAATGCTACAGCTGATCACAGAGAATCTCTCTTTTTATTTGCTGGAAAGTGGTGTAGAAAACTCCTCAGTCCACCAATCTCTACTTTCCTGAGAAATACTTACAAATCTAATATAATTCATTTTCCCTATCTCAACTAGTAATGTAAGTACAATGCTAGTAAAAAAAGAAATCAAAGGAAAGACTAAGAAAGGAATCAAGGTAAATTTCATACAGAAAGAGATTATAGACGAATACAAATCATGGCTCATGACAGTCTTACCCTGACTCTTCAACCAGTATCGAATATAAGCCAGAACTGCTCTTTCAGTTAACTAGAAAATGTAAGGTATTATATTGTAAATAATATATGCCTTTAAAAAATATACATTAAAGAATATATTAGTAAACAGTTAAAATTTGATGTCCTTATTTCTAAGACATATATTCCACAGACTGCCTTACTTCATTATGTCAAAATAACAGACATGGGTCTTGACCTATACCATGAGAATTAAATAACAGTACAAATTGATTTTTGCTTTTCTCTCTTTTTTTTTTTTTTCTAGTAATGTCTTGAGCTAACATATTCTAGCTATTAAAAACTCTGAGGATTTTGCTGTTGGCATTCATTCCCCCTTTGGAATTAACAAAACCTCTTAAGAAATCTGGACTTCTAGACCCTGCAAGATCCCAGCTAAGGAGCACATGTACTTTGCAAACTAAAGCAAATAAATTCTTAATGCTTGCCAGGCCTAAACATGAAAACATATAAACAAGTGAAGATGTTTCATCTTTTTAATGCAAAAATAAATTGCTTGGTATTTTAGTAATAGATACTCATTTTCCCTCTGTTTCTTATCTTCCTTCTAACTACAGCCTGAGCCACGCACATCAAAAATCACATTTTGACTTTATTTAGTGAGGCACGTACTCAAGTGTTCGCACCTGGTACATAATTTTGTCTCTAGCAGATCCTAGAGGATACTCAGGATTCAGATAGTGCCCAGATACTGCTAAGAGGACAGAAGTCTCCCTAGTCTTGTGAAACATGCAGTGCACAGAAGCCTTCCTAGTTTCTGGTTCACCAAAACCACTAGAAGAAAGACTCCAAAGAGCTTAGGAAAATAAAGACTTGCAGATTCCAGCTCAGTGAAATCCCCACATCGAGAACTGTGCAAGCCAGTACGATCTGGATGCCTCAAATCCTGGCATACACTTGAAAAGGAGATTAGGGTGAAAATAGGACATGAAGCGATGGCTACGCCTGGAAAATAAGATGTGATCCTGGAAGGGCTTCTTCACTTGCCTCTTAATTAACAGCTCTGTCTCTAGTGGTGGTGCCTCCCATTCATTTTCCTTTATCTTCTTTCTCATTCTGCTTCCACACAACTCCCTAAGCCATTCCTCTTTTTCCATACTGCCTATCACAATTTATTTCTCATTTTGTGTGATCCTTGCCTCTAACACTGCTCCAAATGCTCTTCAGATTTCCCCCTCTCCTTTATGGTAGCACACTACAGGTTTTTCTTTCTCCTGTCTTCATAAAAATTACTGCAGCACCTGTTGTAGTGTATAGTTTATGATAGCCATTGCTTTCTCTAAATTAAAACAAAGAAAAAACAATTACAGTGAAAGATCTTAATTTTATTGTGTCCTGTTTCGATTGCTTGTTTTGCTACCAATTTAAGACACCCAGTTCTAGATTAGGTTCTTAGCCCTTTCGTTTTTGGATCCAAGCTAACAGCCCCTACACATTGGTCAGTTCTAGATTAGGTTCTTAGCCCTTTCGTTTTTGGATCCACGCTAACAGCCCCTACACATTGGTCAGGTTCAATGATACTGAAAGGATCACTGAAATGAACCAGTTTTCACAAAAAAAACCTGGATGCCCACACCTGCCTCATACAGTCATCAGAGAGAGGGATTTGGTAAACTTCAGAGTTCACATCCAACTAAGAGTTTTCTATGATTTTATGATGAGTTTTACATAGATTTCAAGAGGCAAATCTGTTTTTTTGGAATATTTTTTTTTTCCCAAATGAGTATGTAGTTCACACCAAGAGTATTTTGGGAAAGTTCATAGACATGCTTTTCTCCCTAGATACACGTAAAATGCAGAACTTATCAGTCTGAAAAAAAAGTGAAGAATTGTCTTAGAAAGGGGATGTATTTTAGAAAACTCTCACTGAAGTTATTTCTGAAGCTGAAGCACTAATCTTATTTTGCCTCTTTGTCTTCGTCAAATTTCTAAGCAACTGACAGCTGAGAACACCTAATGGAGTTCCATTTAAAGAAAATAATTGTATTCTTACAAAGAAAGTTCTTATAACAAAACATATTCTGTTATAATAATGGCTGAAATTTCAGTAATAATATCCAGCTCACTTTCATATTTCTCACGTCTCCTGGCCTTTGGCCTTGTAAGGAAATTATATTCAAATTTCAGCGTTGCAGTAAAATGTAGCAGTTGGAATAGCCCTGTATTTTCCCTGCCCTGACAATCTGTCAGGACAGGATTAGTGCTAATTCCCATACTCATATAGGATCCTTTTTCTTTCTCTTTTACATAACTAAGCACGAGTAATCTTGTTCCCTTGGCAGTACAAATCATCAAGACGAGTTCATTCTTAGGAGTTAGTTCCTAATTAAAAACAACTCCATTTTGTTGAAGTCAATAAAATTTATCTACAGATTGTTTTCATTTTTTAAGTACAAGAGTACCAAAAATAGAATGTGCTTGAAAGAACACACACAAAAACAAATGTAACTGCATCCAGCAACAGAAAACGCTAATTTTTTTTTTGGTAAAAACTGAGCGCAACAATTCCACATTAAAAAACTAACACTGGAGAATGGTAGGCCTGCTACTCAAAGAGAGATGCTTCTCAGCTCATTATCTTCATTTCACTTCACCCCCACTGTTAAGCAAATATCCCCTTATCTATGCTGGAGATGTAGAAATTGTTGTTAGTCAAAACTGTAACCTCATTAATGCTATACTATATATAGATCCACTACATATACTATCATCAAAGAGACCACATTAACTATATAAAGCTGTCTCTTCCAGTGTTTTTCATTCAGGCTGACAACATGAGCAGATGACGGATTTATCTATGTATTTACAGTTACTACATGAAATTGTACATGGATGCTTTAAAAAGCCTCAAGGCTGCATCATTTTTCAGGGGAGTTCCGGATGAGGGGATCGAGTCTACCGTTAGTAAACTGGCGGATGACACCAAGTTGGGGGTGAGTGTTGATCTGCGGGAGGGTAGGAAGACACTGTAGAGAGACCAGGACAGGCTGGGTCGATGGACTGAGGCCAACGGTAGNCCATCCCTGGAGGTGTTTAAGGAAAGATTGGCCATGGCACTTAGTGCCGTGGTCTAGTTGATGTTGTGGTGTTAGGTCATAGGCTGGGCTTGATGATCTCAGAGGTCTATTTCAGCCTCAAAAATTCTGTGATTCTGTGCTATGGAATATTTAATTGCATATATTCAATTAATATATAACTGCGCAATCAGTGATATGGCTAAAGACCAAAAAAATGACCTAGAGAGCAGTTTTCTAATTGGCTTGTGAGCCTGCGCACAGTTCAATGTTTGAAGTGTATTCATTGTTAAAAGAACATTAATTCACTTGTTAAACCAGGAAAAAGAAATAGTTTTGGCAGCAGCTATAGCTTATCAAATTGATAAGATTCTCCTGCACAATATATTTGGTACAGTTCATCAAACCATAATGAAATACCATCGCTAACATAATCCAGGAATGCAATGCTGGTTCTTTTATCTTTATATATAAGGTTGCAATAAGTTAAAAAAAAATAAAAAATAAAAAAATCTTCAAAAACTAATTCTGGTGTATCTCCAATGAGGATACAGGATATTTGTGCCTAAAGACTTTAGCTTACTCATCAAAAGTGTGATTATACAGAAAGAAGGAAAAATACATCTAACAGAGAACAGTTCAAAGAAATATAAAAATGCAGAGCTCCAGTCACGCTGCTCTGGGCAAATTCAGCTCACTGGTGGCCTAAAACCTCATGCTATGATGGCTCTCTCTTCAGAAGCACCAAAGACAATATCCTGTTCTGTTTATCAACAACTTTCTGCAGTTACCTGGGACTCACTGAAATCCAAATATGCTGAGCCACAAGTATTTTTCTCCAGTTGCACCAATGGCTCAGAAGCGGTGCAAAACAACTGCATTTTCCACTAGCCTTATCTCAAGCACGGTCCAAAAGGAAGCTGGTTTATTCCTATTAAATACTTTTCAAATGAATAACTCCCTTTTATGTGACAGCCTTTACTAATAGTTCCATAGTTTAAGTGCTACTGTTTGCTCCTGTGAACAGTAACAAGGACTTTTAAGTTTCCTTTTTTTCTATCGCACTTCATTTTCTTGAATATTCAATTGAAAACACTATGAAGCAAGAAATTATATTTTCTTTTTCTTAAGTACAGCCACCAGCATCTCAAGGAGTAATAAAGACTAGAAAAAGAACAACAGTAACTCATATTACAATAGCTGCATTTGAAAAATACAGTGATATTTTACTTTGGGCAAAATTTCAAAACCCACAGTAAAGGAAACAACCTTGAATGAAATAAAGATGGTTTTGTTCCAGGATAATCAGTGATCACTGTGCTCTTCTGTGAGGAAAACCTCCTTTCCTTCTCGAAACAACCTGTTAAAAATATCACAGAAATTACCATCACTCACCTCTCCTATCATGTCTGCCTGCATTTGGGGATTTGTCAGAAGGGCAAGGGCAACGTCCTTCGCATTTCACTGAGATTTGCTTTCCTGAGACACAGGCTTGATAGTCTAATTTGCACTGTAAGGAGACAGAATGACTATTGTTAATATAAACATCTTTACAATAAAAATTAGAACTTGCTAAGTATTTTGAAGCAATCTTTCACAAAGTACTTAAATCTTCGCAGACATAAGTGGTGGGAAAATAATTCTGCAATATATGTACTAAGAATTAAGTCAGAAAAATTTAAATTAGAAAAATTAGAAAAAGGTACAAGGTTTTTGTTCTCTAACCTGGTACAGTTTCAGACTGAATTCAAGCAGGAATGCACTTGTGGTGTTAGACTGATTTGAACGTGCCTACTAAATGGGAGTAAACTGCATTCGTTTTATTTGTATTATATGAGCACAACAAACAAGGCAACATTAGCTACTAATAGGAAGCGATTAACAGGGAATTATTACAGAATTTATCTCTTAATTTCTACCTTTAAGATGACAATATCCTAGTAAATGACCATACCAAATAAAACGGAAAGCTGCGCCTGACGCAATTCTGCACAGTGATAGTCTTTCCTGATACAGAAATGAATTAATTTGTGTGGTTCTGATCTGTACACTTGCAGCTCCAATTCAGAAAACATACAAAAATTAACTAAAACTAACCAGCAAAAGGAATTGTTGTTTCAAGGATATAAAAATAACATAGCTAAAGTCCACCTACATAGCAAACAACATTACTGTAAACATTGTCATTGTTACTGAAGATCTGACCTTCTATTCCAAAAGAAAAGTTCTTGACATACAGATCTTTCTGCAGGATGTTTTGACAATGTATTATCAGGAAAAAGACAAACCAAAACAAAAGGAAAAAAAACAAACCAAAACAGTTAAAAAACTACAGAGAGGTTTTTCAGAAAAGGAAAGCAGAAAGATGGTTGTGGAGCACACTTCATCCTTGAGGAAAGGATGGAAGATGTCTCCTTAGTCAGGTAAGGAACATACAGTTTCAAAGCATAGGAGTCAGAAAACCAGTTGGAGTAACAAAAATATTAAGCGTTTTCTATGTATCACACCACTTCAGAAGAACAATCTCACCAGAATTTGTGCCTTATATTCCCTGATTCATCTTCTGTTTGGGTAGCTAACTTTAGTTTAATGCAATAATTACATATAATTACAGAATTAGTGGGATTTCTAGCAAAATCTAAAGCTGAAGTTCTCTCCTAAACCTTTCATGCAGTCAAACTTTTAACTGTCACACACAGTCACAGAGTTCTCTAGCCAGCCCAAGCTGAACGGCATCACTGATTTAAATATCTTTTTGCCTCACTGCCAATACCAAGAAGACATATTATAAGGGAGAGGAAAGAACACCTCCAATTTTGTGTATTTGTATAAAATCATCATTAAAGTTCAGTTCTGAATGTTCTACCGTTTACCAAAAAGGCATTGCTAACGGACAATGATGCTGAAAGAATCCCTCAATTCTAACACGAAATACCTCTTTCCAGAGGGTATATAACCTAGTTCATATTTTAATACCCAACGCAATCTTCAGAGTTACTAGAATGGATCACAGCTCAAATTTAATATGAGTTTCTGCTGAAAAGAGATATCTTCCTGAGAAATTTTATTCTTAGTAGTTTAAAGGAGTCAAATTTACAAATACCTGTGCTTTATAAGCTTTGATTAACTTCTGTGGGTAACTGAACTTAAAGAGACCACCATTTAAAACTGGACATAGAAACTCATGTCAGGTTTGTTTTCCTAAGAATCAGAGTATGAAGAGTGCAAAATAAAGAAATATAGTTGGGTTTTTTTTTAATCCAAGATTTATTTAATCCTTTCCTTGAGAGATTATTTTTTGGATTCCAGGGCTTCAATTTGTTTCACACAAATGTAACAGAAGAAACATGTTAATACTTCAAAGCTCACTCCAGCTAACATAACAAGTTGTGAGTTTAGTCCTTCTGATCTATTTTTCTTCAATGTTGTCTACTCAATCTTGTCTGCAAACAACATTGCCCTTTTAAACGTCAAGAAAAATGTAATGCCTGACAGCTGCCACACACACTGGTACCTGAGTGCAAGGTCAGCACAAAACACTTCCAAATTAGAACTCCCACTCACAGGCATGCTAGAATTTTACACTCACTGAACTCATTTTATGGCCAGGAAGGCAATGGGGAGAGATCTCTTGTCTCCAGAAACAGAGCAAAATCACGGTGCTCACATTAACTCAGAAATGAATCAACAGACTGCCCTGACAATTTCACATCACGTCACGAAATAATTTGTTTTGTGAGGAAAATATCTGAATAGTTTAAACAGCAGAAAAATACACAAATTGTTCTGTTAGATATAGTAATAAAATAATTGCAATTTATTTGGCTTTATTAGTGACTTTCCCATATGGGGAAAATATGCCGTGAAATTTTCAAGCAACTCATCATTCCTTATTTACATTGGTTTTATAAACTGTTAACTGCTTGTGCCACTTTCATCACAATCCCTTATATGCATAAAAAATATAGTATTTTAATTCTGAATATATCTAGTTTTTTATCTTCTCTTCTTGATTCCCCTTTGCTCTTAACATACCAGTTTTCTTACTGGAGTTCCACCATGTCTCATGTTTATGTTTGATTCTAAGGATGCTTCCACTGTCTGAATTTTCACACACTGTCTCAAAACAGTAGAATGAGTATTTCTGACTTCAGAGCAATATTCTGCGTATTGCTTAAAAAAAAATAAAATCGTTTCAATACAGACGAAGAACAAGGTACCACGTCAGGGTCTCTTAGAAATATGTTGCATTATGAAAAAGTCCTCATTTCTGAACTGTCAAGTGTCCCATAGAAAAATGAAATTTGTTTACTTATATTCTGTCTGTTTGAAAACCTGTCCAGTCTTAAATGGACTCATCATTCTCCAACATTTGCCCAAAACAGTTGTTTAGTGAACTAGAGACAAGCAATTAAAAATCTGTGCTAAGAACATCAAATATATGTCATCTTTGGCCATGACTCATGCAGCTTTGCTGTCATTACAGTGAAGATGAGAACAGTTACATTTCTGGAACAACTACTACAGCATATGTTGGTTTGATATATATGATCTCTGCTCTTAGAACTATTGTTATAGTGTTGGAAAGATTAAATGACAGTAAAGTATTTCATTAAGCTCTGCCACCTTCCATTCCAAAGTAGCTGTCTGTCAAAGGCTGCCAAACGGATCCCTGTATATTGCACTTTTAAAGAGCCTGGTTTTGCCCCAAAATGGAAAAACTCACCCCATTTTGCCATGGAAAAGTAACATCCATTCTGAAGGGGGAGGGAGGAAATTAATCTAGTGATCATCATGAATAACTGAATGGTGTTGATAAACATTGTCATATTAGGATGTATCAACAGGTCTGCAACCTACCAAACATATAATTCCACACAGCTCTGGCAGCACTTAACATAGAGCACCCTGTCCAGCTTTATGACAAGGTTTCAAACAAGAGAGGAATTAATTGGAAAAAAAAATAAGGAAAAAAAAAAAGAGTAAAAGGAATGATCCAAGGCCTAGAAAATAGAAAATAAGAGGTTCAAGGAGTGAAGATGTTCAGTCTTGAGCAAACAGGATTCACATAACAGCTGTCATAGGTAAAAGGCATCTGAATGATATCTAAAAAGAATACCATGATGAATTTAACAAGAAATAATTGGCTTAAATTGATGTAGAAAAGATGAGATACTAGGAAGACTTTTGAATAATAAGGGTAGAGAAGTATTAAAATAAACTGTTGGAGAAATTTATTGAATCGTAATCATTGTCTTTACAACTAGGATTAGATAAATCTGTCAGGAACGACACCTGTGTAGTTTATCTTGCTTTGAGTAAATGAGTGGACCAGATGGCATCCAGCTCGTTCCACGAGGAAGTACAGGATAGACCTGCTCTGGGAATGAACCAGTGTCAAGAGACTATTGCTTGTATAAATCTTGTTCATTTGCTGGAGAGATTGAAAGATGTGTAATGAATGAACTAGGGAGATGGCATGGAAGCAAAGGAATATAATTCTTATGCTGGTCCGAGATCTGAGATAACGTCAGCAAAATTCTGTTTGGTATTGAGAGCATTTCCACTTTCCTGAACTCCTGAAAACCTTCAGTCTGATTTCAGAACACACTAAATGTTTTTAGATAAACTAAACCAAAAAACGAATTATAAGTATAAATACTTTGCAATGTGAGACACGAAGAAAACGATCTTTTAATTGGACATCCAAATCTCATTAATAAGTTTTTTGCCTCCACCTCTCTGCAGAGCCACCTTCTATCTGCAAAAACACCACTCACATCACACAGAGTGACGATGTGTGAGACAGTGTGAATTAGTGACTATTTGCAGTCTTCTCCAAATCTACAGGGAATAAAGACATATTAGAGCAGATGAGAAATTCAGTTTAACTGTGTGGCTACTGGATAACAAAATACCTAAGACGGTACCAAGCAGCGCAGAGAAAACAAATTACTGATTAGATATGAGGTGTGTCCATGCTGTGTGCTGAGTGAAGAGCACTGGGGAAGAAACGACAACAGAATTACATTAAGATGGCATTATATGTCTGCCCAAAAAGAATGACAAACCCTGCTTGTGCAACAGTAACTTTGGCATTTCCCAGTATTTTATCAATTTGCTTTTTCTTATGGACTTAATTCTGTCCCTTTTTGAGAATGCTATTAACTCAGTGGTGAGATAACAGCTTTTGCCACAGCAGTACTGTCTTGCCTGGAGTATCGAGTGGCTTTTAAACGAACTAACTAAAGCTAAGTAATGAGGATACAGGTGATTTCTCCGGAAAGAAAGGAAGAGAAACTCATGAACTAGTGCCTTCAGGTGCAGTCTGCAGATACTCCCTCCAATTCCTCCTTTCCTTCACCTTATTCTGGACAGCCAGGGGCAAATCCGGTTCACCCCAACAGTACATGAGTTAACTGTCAGGGCATTCAGCTCCATCTCCAAAGTGTACTTGCATCCATTATGTGCTTCAGGCCCTTGATATTGGAAAACTGAAGTTCAAGCAGACTCATCAACACAACCTTTTCTACCATATAAACAGAACTCCACAGTATGGGATGAAGTGTGAATTTGCAAAGTGAATTAAAATTTTACAAATTTTCATGTGCTGAGTTAGATGACTCTTTCAGAAATACCTTCTAGAAAACCATCATATATAATGATGAGCATTTAGTAAATGACATTTTAGACAACCAATTACTAATACTTAGGCAACTGTAAACAACGTTTTATCTTTGGAAGGTAACTGTCACCTTTAGGTGTACCTTATCTCAAGGAGAGCTCTGTAGAAGTCCGTAACTTTTCTGTGTATTTAAATCCAAACAGGGCATACTATATCTAGGGAAAATACCCTGATGAATAAATAAATTCAGATTCACCTGGTAATTATTAGTTCCTATGCTACTTATTTTGAACATATACTTCCATACAGGGAAAAAGTCAATGGTTGGGTTTTTTTCTTATTATTATTACCAACTGTAGGCGTGAATAATGATTCTGACACTAGTGAGAGAGAGTAAGAGGCCCTAATTCTGACTCCTCAACTCTTCCATGCCCTTGTTCACTCAGCTCTAACCAACCTTCCAGTCTACAGAAGAGGAGAGTAAGCAATCTAGTGCAGGTACATCTGGAGATATTAGTAGGCCTTGTAAAATTCCAAAGATCTTCCTGCTACAGTCTACAAGTTGTACACCACAGCCTTCTGCTCTGCTACCTACCAAGTGAACATTCGTAGGTCAAGCAGAGAAATGCAGCTGTTCTAGTATAAATAAGTAGAATGGCTGAGAGAATTTGCAATATCCTCTCAAACATACATGTTCCTACCAAAAAATTCAGTTTAGCCTTCTCTGCCTATTTTCTGGAAGATCAGCAATGGAGGGTTAGAAGATTTCTATATGACGCAATCAAGAGGATCTCTTGAGAAAACAGTTCTTTGCCAGAGTGCCATGAAGACAGATGTTAACGGAGAGAATGAATTGTTAAATATTTCTTCCAGCATTATCGCATGTCTTATTGGTAGAAATCTCTCCTGTAGAGCTCCACATCCATGCATCAATACAGACACCTCTTTTCTCTCAGTTTGCAGAACCTGGTATCTCTGACAGTTGAACAGATAATCTCTGATTACTAGTACTCAGTACTATGTGCTTTCAATTTCATCTCATGCTATTTTACTCATCCATATCCCCAGTTTTCTCACATGATCCCTGTTTCACAAAGCTTACATACATTCCACAGCTAAAAATGTGGTCTTATTGTATGTTGTGCAAACTGCTATGGGAAATTAGGGCCTCAGATTTGAATCTCCTAAAGGAAAATACGCAAGAAACTACAATATGCTTTAGCTGGGTTGGTGATTCCAGTCATGGGGGAGTAGTGATCAGGTTTTATGTTCCAAGCCCAGCTCAACACAAAGTATTACCCACAAAGGGCTGGTTCCAGGCAGTGGCTAGTACTGCTTCTGTGTGCAGCGGTGTCGCTTTAGACTGGCTTAAAATGAAGGCGAAAATATGGTCAGAGTTAGTGACGTTAATATGGTAAACCTAATTTTGAAATTCTTATGCCATTTTTAGAATTCTTTGTAAAAAGCAGCCAAGAAAGAAGTCAAGACATAATGTTTCAATATAGTATTTCAAACTAAAATCAGCTAGACGTAACGTCAAGACACCAAATTTTCAATTCAAGCCTTAGAAATTGAAAAATAATGTGTGAGGTTATCTATGAAATGTCATTCAGTCCTACAGATGCCTTTATGTCCCATCTGTAACCTGTTAATCATATGTATTAGTGACCTAAACAATAGGAGTTTGGATAAAAAACTTCTAAGTAAACAGGTACTACTACATAAAATGAAAATACCATTTAAAAAACATTAACCATAAAGACATGCAACTAGTAGTTTGACCAGAGGACAAAAGGAAACCTATTGAGCGTACTGAACCAAGACCCTGAGGAAAGAAAATCTTTTGTGGTTGAAAGAGAACTGCTGATATGTTGTTTATAAAGCCAGGAACTAGAGAAAGCAATTTAGATGACAAAATGAAAATCTGCACACAGTTTTCTTTCTGTTCACCAATATAGCTCCTGCCTGTTTTCTTCAGCAGTGCAAGGGTATCAAAAGAAAAACCTGAAATCACCTCAACTAGCTACTTAAGTCTTTTTTGGGCACCCTAAAAAACATATTAAGTCACAGAAAAATGCAGATAGATGCCTACTGGGATTATTTAAATGAGGCACCTACCTGTTTTTGCTTTAACATTTCCAGGCTTTGAGAGACACATGATGCTTAGGAGCCTCTAAAAGTCCTTCTAAAGATCAATCTGCTTTTTAAATCAGACATCTGAATTTTTAGGCAGCAACCAAGTCTGGTAAATATATACCTCATCATCCTATTCCATACATTTTGCAAACAGGTAAACTAGTATTTTATACCACCAAATGAGAATGCAAAGCTTAATTAACACTAAATGACAAAAGCTTGTGATATCCCTACTTGAAACACGCTATTTCCAGTGAACTAATAAGTATTAATAATAATGCTTCTAGCCATTGTTTCTGTAAAAAAAGTAATATATTACCTCATATCCAAATTAATATTTTTCAATATTCCTTGAAGACAATAAATTCTGTAAAAAACAAGATATTTAAAATATAAAAAAAAAATTAAAAAATACTTAGAGAGTGTTTAAAAAAATATTAACAAAAGGGGTGAAAATAAATAACCATATTATCCCTCCCTATATTATTCCTTCTGTGCTTGGCTTATTCCAAAATTATGAGCATTGATGCAGGTTGAAAATACACTCAGTCAAAACTAACTTTACAATTTTCAAGTTCCACTTGAAATTTTAAAATAAATATTCAAAGAAAAATTTAAAACGTGAGCAAAGACATTTAATTCTCCTAAGACATCCTCTTAAAAACAGCTATTTTGGTTCAAAAGTGGCCAAGAAGGATCTTCACTGATTTTCAGCTGATAGGCAAATTTCTGAGAAATGGCAATGGTAAAACAAAAGTAATGGCAAAGCTTTATTGAAGTTTTGTAATAAAACCTAAATGGCTTGTAAAAGCACAGAATTCTTGTTAAAAGAATCTGATAGCTGCTTATTAACATGCATTATCGCTGTATTTTTAATGTGATACGGCTTCCTAATTCATGCTGGTTGATTGCATTACTAATTAAACAAGTTCAATTTATCTAATTATATTGAAGTTGAAATGTTTATAAAGTTATATGTGAGCTAAAATAGCACCTAAAGGGTGTGTTCATTACTCTTCAATTGCAAGGCAAATAATGAAAGTAATAAAAGTAACATGTATGGATGTAGCTAGTCCATACTGGGTTATCTGTGTTATGTGAATTAGGAAAAAAATAGAGAAAACAAAAAAAAAAAAAAGAAATTCTGTCTAGTTACTTACATCTAGGTGAAAGCTTCATCAGTGCACTACAGAAGCACATTTTGGATCAGAAGTTAGACACACTAAGGCACTTTCCGTTCTCTTACCATTACATCATCTCTACAGCTCTCTACTTTTTTTTTCATCCGCTTAAAATTTGAACTCCAAGCACTAGATTGTATTTATTAAACAGTCCAAAATAGAAGGCTACACGTGCTATCAATGAAGGCAACGTTTAGGAAATTCCACATTCAGAATATTTTTCACCCTGTCAGGGAAGAAACACGTAGTTGTGCCAGTAGAAGTTAATTTTGCTACATAAACTCTTATTTTTCTCTTCAAGTAATTCCATATTGGCTCGCAATGTTACTTTTTTTTTTCTCCTGAAACTTTGCTATAATGCAGAAGATGTACCTCTGATAGTCATATTTTTCAGATTCCTCTCTCTCTCTCAGCTCTCATCAATGTCTAGATCTGCTCTTTTGGGACTTAAGTTATTTTACTTCCATGCTTCTTTTCTTGTTTGATCAAGACCTGACCCAAGAGTACATCTGTTTTTTTAAGAAATACTTGGTTTCACTTTGATCTCACGATTATTGTAGAAAAACAAACATATAGTATATTACGCAAACGTAATATTCTGGAAATGAAGAAAGGGAATCGCATTCAAATCTTGCTAGTCACCCTAGTCTAAGAAATACTGAGCTGCTCAGAATTTCAAAATGTTGAAGATTCTATAAAGTAATTTGTCATCTAAGCTACTGTCCACGTTCTCTAAAGCTTTAGCAGCTATTTATTTTGAATGTAGTCGATAAAAAGAGGTCAGTTATATATCATTTGGAATTTTTAGTACATCAGTCTATTTGGAAAATTAGATTGAGTCACCCCTCTGATGTTCCTCTGCCTTTTTTTAGATAGCAAACCCTATCAATTTAAAGGTTACAGATAGAATTTCAGGCATTACTGGAAAAGCTGTTGATGGCAGAAACTGGAAAACCTGACAATCTCATTTCCTGACTTTTTATTATTAGCTTTTTTTATTATTTATTATTTTTTTATTATTATTTTTAAGTATTTAATCAATTGAAAAGGAGTTTCCAGTATTTCTGTAAAGATCAATTTATCCTGTTAAAGTATAATCCATTGCTCAAGCCAGCAAGACATATTTTATCTCACTGACCACTGATAATCAAATAATTTAAGACTACATTATTTTATTACTAAAGATGATTTAACCATATTATTTCTGGCTACGTTTCAAGGGACAGTTAAGTCTATAGCAGAAAGAATGCAAATAAAAAATGAAAAGTACAGTGGATTAGCCCAATTTCAAAAGTAAGAGTGACACAGATTGAATCGGGTTTGTGAAAATGACTTTTATTTACCATTACAAAATAGATAATCATTTTGTAATAGTAAATCTATTTCTAGCAATCTTTTTCTGAAGTAGAAAGGAACGGTCAACAGCTCAGGCATGAGATCTGAAAACTCGTAATAAGCTAATAAACAAATTTAAAACAATTTAACTTTTATAATGGGACAATGTTTAAAATAACATCAAAGATAAAAAAATGTTGATTCTTACTTTATATGCTTCCTTCAAACAAGGTGTCTGATACCAAACACACTGTTAAGAGGTACAAATTATTAAGGCTTTAAGACACCAAAAATGAGTAAAGACGGCAATGATTTTAAAAAACAAAAAAGTTAAACATGGGATACCCAGAGAATAAAAAACTAGGCATTTAGGTTCACGTAAAATTATAAACAAAATTTGGATAGAGTAACTAACTAGTACCAAACTCACTCTTCCACACACAGTGTGATTTTTATCCACGGTCTCTTTTTCACTCTTCCAGTGAGAAAGGAATCATAATTTAGCAGATGGAAGAAAGTATTTGAATATTTAATAAAAATCTAAATACATATATCTATCTATCTGTAAAGCATATAAAGAATCCATATCCTCCATTCTGACTTTGTTTTTCCTATACCTCTTCCATCCCAGGCTAAGAAGCTAGTTTAGATCCATTATTTTTGCAAAATATTATTTTTATTACTCTTTTTACCTATAGAGATATCATCAATCACATGAAGTTTTCACAGGTAAGAGAAAAAAAATATTTCATAAAAAATTCACCCTCTTAGGCCTACGGCATAGCACCGCTTGAGAGTTCCTAGAGTTAAAATGGGTAATGTCTTTTCCAAAGTTGAGAAATGCAGTGTAAATACATCCAGGATTATTTAAAGGCTATTCAATTGTCCGCAGTACTAGGTAGTGTAACGGCAGGATCTCTTTATACTGAATTTCGTCTTGCATACTAATGTTCACTTGGATCAATCAACATTTTGGCATGTAATATTTTTAATTCAGCTAATAATGAGTATCTTACACCTACCTGCTACTTTCCCTTTACACGGACTGCAGGTGACTTATTGTGGGCTGAGAACAAATGAAAGCCTGGCCTGTGAAAAATGCTAAAATGAATGGGAAACAAAACTTCCTTACCTGACTCTGAAGTTCAGTTTAGAAGTTAATCTTTTTTTCTACATTATCTATATGCAAAGCAAAAAAAACCATATACGAAATATCTATAGTTACGTAACTTAATAGAAACATTTGCATGGGTTTGGTCTGAAAAGGGAGAGCGTACACTCAAAACAGTGTCCAGCCTGTAACTGCCAGTTGCCTGGCTGTGTTCTACAAAACTATTTTCTGACTTATTTTCAGGAAATGGACTCTACAATTTGCCACAGTCACTGACAACTGCATTCTAAATACAAGAAAATTGCTTTATAAACTCCTGCTGGAGCTTGAGGACACAATGAAACTAAACTTTGCCCAGAGAAAAGAAACACAAATATTTGTCTTTATGACAATTTTTTAAATGACTGCTCCTAAAATAACCTTGCGAGGACCTCTATTTTGATACAACTGCACCACAGAAGATGAAATCATAACATCATTGAGAAGAAATAAAAATAAATATTTAGAAGCTAACGCAGGTCTTCTGAAGTCTGTCATTACGAGGTGGAGGAGGATAAAAGGAAAATCCCGCAGCAGCTCTCTGATGCTACATTACTTCTGCATGATATCCATGGAAGAGATACAGGGGTCAGGTAATAGGAGCTACTGAACCGACTGCCATTCTGATAAAGCACTGGAATGGAAGCAGAGTCTAGCTATTCAAGTCTCTCATTTCTCATCATTCTGTTTGAGAAGCACACCCTCACCTTTAACGTCTGAACTGATGTAAAAATATCTGCATCTCAGCATTAGTTACAGATTTCCATCTATCTACTTCAGGCCAGACCATGAGAGGCTCTAAGGTGCACTTCTGCCTAGAGGACTATTCAGAACACTGTATTTTTATATAACAAAATAGGAAATAAGCAATGAGGTTAAAACTGGCTGTGGCATTTATATGACATTAGGAAGAATGCAAGGAGGCATTCTAATGGATAAAGTATACTGCATTTAAAGAGGAAAAAAAAAAGTTGCTCATTCAGTATTATTACCTATATCGAATTACCTATCTTGTCTCCTTAAATTGCAAAATAGTAGAGACTACCATCTGTTTTATATCTATGTGCAGGCTAGGATTTTGACCTAGAGACGGACCAAACTTTCACATGGCACAGCAAAAGAAATGCTAAATGTCAATATTCTTTAATGTCTACTAAAATGCAAGCACATCTCAAGCTCTTGATAAAACACAGACTGGAGATTACTGCGAGTGAAAATAAAAATATCTTCAAATTCCTAAATTAAAACTTTAAATCATATTGTCATTGAAAATGAATTATTTTTCTGCTAGGCCTAAGTGTCCAAAATTCATGGCTAAGGCCTCAGACATCCTGATATAAGAGTTAGAATATTTTTTTATTTTTTTTTTAAAAGGAAAATTAAGATTCTTGACCAGTTCCTCATAACTAAATATTCAGTGTGTAGGAAAACCACTTTCTAACGTAAGATTTAAGACAAAAGCTTAATTGTCAAGGTTGAGGAAACACTACTTATATTCAAATGACTTTATTTTATCAAGAAGAAAATATCCTTGGAGAGGATACCTAGTGTTCAACATAGGACTTTATTAATTTAATTTAGAACAATCACCATTACTAGTATAATATTGTTTAGTATGAGAAACACTTTGATAGTGGAAGCACATGGTGTCAGAACAACAGAATACAGTAGCTCCTCTTGCACTACTGAATTGCATGCCATTTTTTTCTCCTAGAGAGGATTCAGTTGTTAACACTGGCCAAATATTCTTCTACGGAAAGTTTTAAGAGAGGAAGGTAAACCAATGGATTTGTTGTCAATATTATGAAGGCCCTGCACCTCACAAGTTTCACCTGGATACTCTACTAACGCAGTCCTACGGTTTCTGGACTTCAGCATGACCAGCACAAAATCTTTTCTCCAAAAAAGACCAGGTAAACTGACGGTAATAATTTTATTTACTATGTAAACTGACAGTAACATTTTTTAATTACTATTCTCTCTGCAGGTAAGTATGACACAAAAGACAGGAGGGTTCAAGAATACACAAGGAAGATCTGATTATGGTCTTAAAAAAACACAAAATGCTGTTGCAAGAAGGGAAGATATGGAAAAATTATTTACTTTATTACCTTTTTTATCTGGTTGTATTATACCTATGCCGAGGTGCTTGGAATGTGAAGCATCCCCTCAGTGGTCAACTGGAAAATCTGACTTAGTATATTTATCCTACCCGAAAAAGGGGAAAGGCAACATTTATTTCCTTAATTAAAACCCTGCCTTGGTGTCTGTCATAGACAGACTTAACCTGGAGCTCCACTAGATTGTGAAATACTCTTACACGGTTTCTTTTTTGGCTACTACTGCTTCATGCTGCTTAAGATTCGCTACCTTTCGCTTTTTTCCCTTACAATTTACTAGAATTGCTGTAGCTTGCAGTCTGTAATAGATATTTCAGTCACAACAAATAAATGCTGATTCGTGTTACAACACAGTATTTTATTTTCCAAGAGTTGGAATTGACTGGAACAATGAAAGAATAATTTAGTTCTTGATTTCATTCTTACCTGAGAAGAATATGTGTGACCATCTGATCCACAAACAGGATTGGTATAAACTACCGGACACTGCTTGCAGTTTGATGAAATGGGACCACCCCTCCACTGTTTATGGCCTAAACCAGCCTCTTTCATACTGTAAGTAAACAGAAAGGATGTAATTCTGATAAGCAGTAGTAAAAAAAATAGAACATATTCAGGGTATTTTATTGAATCTTTACAAACAGTAAGCCATACATCATTCCAGCTATCAAATTGTCCTCCGCCACAGATTTTGTTACGCACTTGCTCACCTTTGTACGTTACTCACAGGAGCGATACTTGGTACTTGCTTTTATTATTTCACTTCCTAAAGACACCTTAGTAGAAAATGATGATGAAGATGATGCTTTCATGACAAACTTATCAATCAATAAATCTTGTGTGATCAGTGTATCAGAGCGATGCTTCTGTGTTATTTACTTGTTTTGTTGTTGTTATTAATAAGTGTGAATGGAGCTGTTGCATTAATACTATTGTTTAAGAAGGGAGCATTTAAGCATTAGAAAATTATATCAGAAATA
>VWZK01015624.1:2788-13006 GCA_013396935.1 Baryphthengus martii | reverse complement strand
TCCCTTCCCACCCAAACCAGTCTGATTCCATGATTCAAAACATGTAGAACGCAGAAAGCAGGGAGCTGAAGCTTCCAGTTTGAGAAGGCAGCACATACTATAAATGCCTGGTGAAGCAAAGCTTGTTGTCTCCGTGCCCGTGCTGTGAAGGGAGGAACGCTCCTCCTAGAGGGCTTGGAAGAGACAATTCAGACTGAAGGACAAACCTTCTCCATCCCATTTCAACACCATTACACAGATAAATTGAGATCCAACTCTTCTGCCACATTCATTGCAGTTTGAGTAACTGCAACAAAGTTTTGGAGAGCACTTCACTTCCAGAGATTCCACAGAGAACTGTAAAACCTGGACCACAGACACTAAACCAGGAAGCTGTGGCTACTGCAGGATGGGAACTTGGAAACAAGATGAGGAATCCCTTTCTGAGATAGCCTCAGGCAAGGAGTTTCGTTCAGCGTCTTGAGTTTTCACCAACTCGCTGGGTCACTTCAGCTTTCTACAGATTTCAGCTCTCAAAATAAGAGCAGAATCTCCCAACCCATTTCCCTTTGTTTAGCAAAAATCCACGGGGATGTGGAAAACGGGAGTTCGCTCATGGGAATACTCACCAGCTAAGTAGAGCGTGTGAGAATTTTTGTTCTCTGGCACTTTATCCGATCTCTCGCAGGGCTGCATGCCCAAGAACTTGACGATGTTACTGACAGCTTCTGCATTCAGAGATGGGAGAAGAAAATAACCTCGTGGGTTGGTGCCAAGCTTTCTGTGAGAACCAGCTTGCAATTCACAAACGTTCTCTAAGCACCCACGTGGCTTAACCGTTTCCAGGCGTGATCTCGGTTGTGGCCCCACCAAGACACCTATTTTGCCACGTCCTTTCTGTGATTTTAACAGCCTGGGAACCCAGCCCTCCTTCCAACCGGCCCCAAGCAACGCAAAACCCTGTTGCTGGGACGCGATGTCACATCGGAAGGCGCCAAATTCTCTTCTCACCACACCAAATATCGCCCCAGCATGGCAGATTTACCAGGATTACTGGTGTCCCCCAGAGTAAACGAGGAAAGATCATCTCACCATCAAGGGTTTTAATGGAACTAAGCGCAAAGGTTTCTTCTTTCTCAAAGTCATCTCCCACTTCTTCCCACGCGGCTGCGAAGTTGGGCTTCAAAACCTTCTGAATATGATCAGACACGGTCACCTCCAAATCTTCCAGCTGACAGAAAAACAAGGGAGATTTTCAAGCTGCTGGTTACAGGAATGATGCTGTTCTTAGAAAGGGAAAGATGAAGACAGAGATGGCAGCGCTGTGCCAAGACAACTCTGGCAGGCCTGGCTTTAATTGCAGGAGAAGCACAAAATTATGGCATCTACAAAAGCAGAGAGGAAAAAAAGGGTATTTCTAGTGGTCATCTGTAAAGCTTAAAACCATTTGCTCAAAAGTAACGGAGCCTAAAGGAGAACAGAAAATGGGGTAAAAGCTTTGTGAGTTGAAGCTGCTTCTAGCTCTTCCTGGGTGTCTGAGGAAAGACTTTCTCAGAATCCAGGAGCAATTACTTCCTTCAAGCCCCAAAAGCAGGCACCTTCCTCAGATCTGACATGGATTTCCATGATTCCTCTGCCCTAGTCAGGCCACCTCTGAAGGATATGGTCCACTTCTGGGTTCCCCAGCTCAAGAGAGGCAAGGAACTACTGGAAAGAGTCCAGGGGAGGCTGGGAAGGTGCTGAGGGGCCTGGAGCATCTGTGTGGGCAGGAAAGGCTGAGAGCCCTGGGGCTGTTCAGCTGGAGCAGAGCAGCCCCAGAGGGGAGCTGAGCAAGGCTGAGCAAGAGCTCAAGGGCCCCTGGGGGGCAAGAGGCCGGGGCCAGACTCTGCTCAGGGGTGCCCAGCGCCAGGACGAGGGGCACCGGGCACCGACTGGAAGCCAGGAGGTTCCCTGGGAGCGGGAGGAGCAACTGGTTTGGTGGGAGGGGGTTGGAGCCTGGCCCAGGCTGCCCAGAGAGCTTGGGGAGTCTCCTTGTCTGGAGAGATTCCAAAGGTGCCTGGACCCTGCGCTGCTGGGCCCCCTGCTCTGGGTGACCCTGCTGGAGCAGGCGGGTGGCACCAGAGGAGCTCCAGAGGGACCTCCCAACCCCTACTATGCTGGGATTTGGTGATTGATAACACAAAGACAATAAACAGAAGTGCAAATGCTTGGGGTAGAGAGAAAGATTGGGCCACTGTTCTGAAAATGGACAACTTTAGTCCTTCCTTCCTGTCTCCTCAGCACCTTTAGTTGCTGGTTGAGGTTAAACTACAACATATTTCCACTAAATCTAAACTAACTTTTGGCAGAAGGAAGGTTTTGAGGAAGTATCTAAAATTACAAGCTACAGTAGTTTGGAGACAGCGCTCCAGGCAGCCACATCATCCTCTCCTACTGGCTTCCGATCTGAGAGGGAACTGTCCACTCAATGGCCACCACGTGGATTCAGAATTAGCAGCAAAGCAAAAAAAAAAAACACAAAAAAACAAACCCACAACCCAAGTCATGAACTTACCACATACTCATCATCGTAGCCATCATCTTCTGGCACACCTGTGTTTGGGTCGCAGTCTCGAACGGTGAACTTCATCGTGCAACTGAAAGTACAAGCAACTGGGGAAGAGAGGAAAAAAAACCAAAAAGACATGTAGGTTAGTGGTGCAGTTTCTTTTGCTTGAGCCAAAAAACAGATGGGAAAGAAGGTACGTTGGGTTTTGTCCCAGAAAATACAGACATGGCTGTGGTCAGAGCACTTTTCAGCTTGAAAATAAAAATTTCTTCCAGACAAAAGTCTCAGGAGTATGTCAAGATCATGGTTCAACAGGCCCAGTGACTCAGAGCGCTGCACTGAGATCAAGTCAGAATTCGCTCCGGGGAGAAACTCCGCAAGGGTTTCAGATCGGTGGATTACAATCCAAAACCGTGGCTCAGGGAACTCAGACTAGTTCTCATCTTTCCTGGTATTAAAGCAATAACTAAGAAATCCACCCTGCTGATGAGCTGAGTCGCATTAAACCAACTGCAAATCCAATGGAATTTAAGCGTGAATAATAAAAATAAGAAAGGTTTCTGCCCAAGAAAATAGCTCGTTCCTACATTTCATAGTTCTCTATTTTTTTCATAATTCTATAAATATTCTATAAATTCTATTCTATAGTTTTCATAATTCTCTAAAGAGAGAAAGAATTGCAAATGATAAATATGTAGAGACCTAAACTATTAATAATTTCCTCTATTTGCTTTTTCCTTTCACTAATGTTGTTGGTATTATTCAAGAACAGAATTTCCATCTTTTCAGATGTTCTCCTTTCATTGACTCAAGGTAGTCAATTCCACTTCCTTTTACCTGCATCTCCTTTGATCCTTTTTAACACCCCATTTTCAATCATCCAATACCACCGATTATTTTTCAAAACACATGTCTTTTGTAAAAACCATGCATGTTATTTTACACAAACACAGGTTCTACATAAAAACCAGCACGTGTGACGCACAAGGAAGAAACGGCGCTAGAATCTCAAGACTCTCTCAACAAATCCCCAAACCTCAACATTTCATTAAGTTTTCTCCACAACCATCATCTGAGGGATTGGTGGTGCAGAATTCGCTCCCCTCCCCCAGCAGGTACCTGCAGTAGGGTCATCCTGGGGAATCTGGACAAGGGTGTAACACATGGCAGGCTGGTTGTAAGCCAAGCTGGGCGCCGGGATGCAACAGATGACGTCGTAAGCGTCCGACGGCTCCATCTGCACCGTGACTCTTTCCAACAGCTGATCATTCAACGTGTTCGTGCAATCGAACTGCCAAGGAAGACACGGCAAAAGGACTTGAATGCAGAAGAAAGAGTTCCAATCAAGAATTTTCCCCCCAAATCAGCTACAATAACTACCCCAGGGCAGGCAGAGGACATGCTGCATTGTTGACTAAGCCTCCTTGTTCTCACTAAACAGCTTTTTCTCTCTGTTTGTGCTGCACATGAAGGGTCAGCTCCTCCTGCACCCCGCTGAAAGGGTGTAACTTCCCTTACCTGGAAAACGATGTGATTTGGGAACACGTGTTTTATACAGCGAACAAAATACTCTGTTTCTGCTTCTGTGAGCTGCACCGGTTCCGAAGATTTGAATAACGGACCCAAGCCCTTAAATTCGGGAATGGCCGCCAGTTGTTCTGCGCAGAAAGGAGAAGATGATGAGAGGCAATTAGCGACAGGCTCGTTTGTTGCTCCTGCCTGACCTGTAGTGATCCTCCCAACACTTAGAAAGAGGACATTTTTGACACTGAGGGTGGTGAGAGCCCGGCCCAGGTTGCCCCGAGAGGTGGTGGCTGCCCCATCCCTGGCCCCATTGCAGGGGAGGTTGGCTGGGGCTCTGAGCAACCTGCTCCAGTTGCAGATGGCCCTGCTTCCTGCAGGGGGGTGGCACCAGATGACCTTGTGAGGTCACTTCCCACCCAAACCAGACTGATTCAAACACTAGAGATCTACTGATCTCCTCTCATACCTTGGAATATATCCTGACGTGAAGGAGCAACTTTCTCCGGCTTGTTGGTCACGAGGGCAATCTCTGTCAATTAAAAAAAAGACATCATGCTGTCAACTATACCATGCAAGATTTTTAAATGTCTTTATTTCTCTGCTAAAAATCCCATAGCCTGTTTTGTTTCACAAATTCTGCTGAAAAACCATTGCCAGCCTAGTTGCTCAAACACACCAAAATATTGAGGCAATACTGGATTGTAAGGAGAGAAGAGATATTTGAGTAACGATGAAGAAATCGTGTTTTGGTCCAGAACAGCCAGAGAAAAACCTGGAAATATGAGAAGGACGAAAATAATCCCTACAAAACTACAAACTTGTTCTTAAAAGTTGTGCAAGATGATGGCAAAAATAAAGCCAGTGAAGTGCCCAAGCGCTTCTGGAATTTACTTTTTCCAAACATTTATGAACCGATAAATTCTGATGATGTACAAACTCCTCCCCGACGACGAGATCGGCAGAACGAACAACCACCTTCTTGCCAACCCTCGTCAGTTTGGAAAAAGCGCTTGTCTTTCTGTATTTGTGAAGATCAGGGAGGTTTCTTTCTGCACAACCAGTGACACCATAACCTGTAGGGACTCAGCTGAGTCATCTCAGGTCGTGGTCTGATCCTACCAGGGATGGCAGCCAGTTTACAGAGGTCAGGTGTCATGGCAACCTGGGTGCTTTTCTACTTGTCCACAGCCCGAGCGTTACCTGCTTTCTGCTCAAAGATCGGTGCGGTCGCCAGCGGAACAGTTTTCATGTCAAAAGGTTTGTCGGAAGGTTCCAGTGTATATTGGTGCAGGGCTTTCTCCATCCCAGGAACAGAGACGGTCAAGCCTGGAAAGCAGAAGCACAGGTAGAAAAAACAAAACCCACCACAATAGTATTAGTAGGTGGAACAGTCAGAGGTCTCCAGGCACTAGGATACAGGCTGAGAGAGTTGGGGTTGTTCAGTCTGGAGAAGAGAAGGCTGCAAGGAGACCTTCTTGTGGCCTTCCAGGATCTGAAGGGGGCCTACAAGAAAGCTGGGGAGGGACTTTTTAGGATGTCGAGTAGTGATAGGACAAGGGGGATGGATCCAAACTAGAGGAGGGCAGATTTAGATTGGATGTTAGGAAGAAGTTCTTCCCCCTGAGGGTGGTGAGACCCTGGCACAGGTTGCCCAGAGAGGTGGTGGAAGCCCCATCCCTGGAAGTTTTTAAGGCCAGGTTGGATGGGGCTCTGGGCAACCTGCTCTAGTGGGAGGTGTTTGAACTGGATGATCTTTAAGGTCCCTTCTAACCCTGACAATTCTATGATTCTGTGATTCAAAAATGAACAGCGTGAATTTTGGATTGTCCACTGCACCAAAAGCACTAGGATGCAAGAGACTGAAAAAACCTTTCCGTGTCTCAGTTACCTCCCTCTTGAGATATAAAGAGGGGAGAATATTTCAAGAGCTCTTCTCTCGTTGGTTCAAGCTACAGAGAGAAAAAAAAAAAAAATCTCCTGTGAGGCATCCAGAGTTTACAGCTAGATAGATATGGTTTGGATTTTGGTCAATGAAGAGCTGCTAAAAGCACATTCATTTCTCAGTGACCACAAACACAGACTCTCTGTACCTCAAGATAACGGAGATAATACAAAAAAAATCCTCTGAAGATGCCACAGGAAGTTGCTATTACAGATGGTGCTGCAGCCTCAACAGTTTGCTCAAGAGAAGTCCCCTTGCAACAGTTTTAAATACATTAAATATTCCCCTTGTGTGAACTTCCAGCTACAGACCATAAACCTTTTTTTTTAACCAATCCTGGCAACGAACTGCATCAGCCTCATTTTGGGATGAAGAAACAGAGCAAAGATTAAAGAAATTTGTCCCAAGTGAAAGAAAAGGCAACCATGTATGAAGCCCAGTCCGTACTCCTGCTCCAGGTCCTAGATAATCCTTCCCATAGTGGGCCTGGAGCATCTGTGTGGCCAGGAAAGGCTGGAGCAGAGCAGCCCCAGAGGGGAGCTGAGCAAGGCTGAGCAAGAGCTCAAGGGCCCCCAGGGGGCAAGAGGCCGGGGCCAGACTCTGCTCAGGGGTGCCCAGCGCCAGGACGAGGGGCACCGGGCACCGACTGGAAGCCAGGAGGTTCCCTGGGAGCGGGAGGAGCAACTTGTTTGGTGGGAGGGGGTTGGAGCCTGGCCCAGGCTGCCCAGAGAGCTTGGGGAGTCTCCTTGTCTGGAGAGATTCCAAAGGTGCCTGGACCCTGCACTGCTGGGCCCCCTGCTCTGGGTGACCCTGCTGGAGTAGGGTAGGGGGAACTAAATAAGCTCCAGAGGGCCCCTGCAACTCCTACCACGCTGGGATTCTGGGATTTTGCTAAGACTACCATTCTCAGTTAGCACAAATACTTCTCAGGGAGGTACTAGAGCCAGAAAATAAATGACACAGTTCTGTTTTTTCAACTTATTCTGACCCGAGTTACAGAAAACTCTCCTTCCCACAACAAATGCCACCCACCAACAGAGGAGGTGAAATCACAGCTCTGTCTCCTTTCCTTTCTATCACTGACCATTAAAAATGTAGGCAGCGTTCAGCGCTATCTGTCTCTGCTGCAGGACATTCAAGTAGAACGTTGCTCTATCCCGAACTTCATCATCACTGTCCATCATGCACCTGTTGGGGGAAACAAGAGGACAGGAGTCAGGCAGCTCAGGACACCGGGAGAGCCAAGGGAAAAATGACACTGGTGAGACCGGACTCGATACTGTGACAACAGCCTGAGCTCCCTCAGTAGATTTTCAAATTATGCCAAAAAAAGTGTTTATACAACACAGTAGTTGAAGTTTAAATAATACATGTTAGAGCTGCTTTTAAAGAAGGCTCAGGGGAGACCTTCTGGCTCTCCACAACTCCCTGACATTCAGGAGCTTGGAGCAGGGTGGGGGTCGGGCTCTGCTCCCAAGGAACAAGCACAAGGACAAGAGGAACCAGCCTCAAGTTGCCCCAGGGGAGGTTGAGGTTGGAGCTGAGGAAGAATTTCTGCAAGCCCCTGCNGGCCCAGGTTGCCCCGAGAGGTGGTGGCTGCCCCATCCCTGGCCCCATTGCAGGGGAGGTTGGCTGGGGCTCTGAGCAATCTGCTCGAGTTGCAGATGGCCCTGCTCCCTGCAGGGGGGTGGCACCAGGTGACCTTGAAAGGTCCCTTCCCACCCAAACCAGTGTGGGATTTCTACTTCAGACTGAAGCAATGGCCTGTGCTCAAGCATTTCATCCAGTTTTTCTATGATATCACATGGTTTCCAAAGAGAGATTCTCTCCCGGCAACTTCCCTCCCTCCTCACACTGCTCCAGCCACATTTCACAGCTGTAATCCACTTGCACCTGCACTGAGGTGGTTGTTCTGCCTGAAGCACTTGGTAATTGGAATTATCCCTCTCCCCACAGAAATCAGACTGACATGACAATGCTTCACAAATGCAGAACACGACCTCTGTGGTGCAGACAATTAAGGAAGTTGATTGGTCTTAACAAGAGACACGAACCTGTGAAATGGGAACACCTGAGATCACTACTCAACCACACACAAATGTTATTTATGAGTAACACAGAAATAGATTTTCTTGCTTTGAGGGATGCAAAAAGATGTCCTACAGGTTTATTACCCGAGGAATGTTCTCAGACCAGATTGTTTCATGTCTATTCATGTTTTGTGTTCCTCTGCACATATTTTCATGTCTAATCACATCTTTAATTTGCTTTTCTCCAGCAGCCCTGTGCTCCCTCCAGCCAGGAAGGATGGGTGGAAGACAAGTCATCTCCTGACTCCTCAACGGGTTTGTTGTGACCACCCCAGTGACCTGGTCTGATCTTGCTTTTGTGCAGTCTGACCGCCCAGTGTCACCAACAAGCTCAGCCTGTGCCACTCACCTCTGCAGAAGCACCAAGATGCTTGGAAGAAGATTCTCATTCTGGGCACCAAACTTCGCCAGTGCGCTGACAGCGGCTGGAGAAGGAAACAGGGAGATGTCAGAGGTGCTTGAGCCACACACAAACACATTCTCACTGTCGTGGTTCAAAGTACTGTCCTACTGTCGTCCCAGAATTGTTTTGATTGCAAGAGACCTCTAGGATCAAGTCCCAGCGCTGCCCCATCCCTGCCAGGGCACCCCTGAGCCCTGTCCCTCAGCACCACATCTCCACGCCTTGGAAACCCCTCCAGGGAGCAGGGGGACTCCAGCCCTGCCCTGGGCAGCCTGGCACAGGCCTGGACAACCCCAAAGGGCCTTGGGGAAATTCTTCCTCAGCTCCAACCTCAACCTCCCCTGGGGCAACCTGAGGCCGGTTCCTCTTGTCCTGTCCCTTGTTCCTTGGGAGCAGAGCCCGACCCACCCTGGCTCCAAGCTCCTGAATTTCAGGGAGTTGTAGAGAATGAGAAGGTCTCCCCTTAGCCAAGGACAGTGTGTAGCAGACTATGATGTTAAACAGGGAAGGAGGAGGATTGTCCCCTCATGTATTACCTCTTGACCTCTAGGGCATATTCAAAGCAGGGACTAGAAGCTAATTTATTGCTTATGTGCTGTGAAGCTGGAGAACCAAGTGCTGCTGCTAAGGGGATACGAGGAGTTAAAACACACTGCAGGATAAAACTCCTTTGCAGCTGATGCACAAAATCTGAGACTGGGTTGGAAGGGACCTTTCAAGGTCATCTGGTGCAAACCCCCTGCAGGGAGCAGGGACATCTGCAACTAGAGCAGGTTGCTCAGAGCCCCAGCCAACCTCCCCTGCAATGGGGCCAGGGATGGGGCAGCCACCACCTCTCGGGGCAACCTGGGCCAGGCTCTCACCACCCTCATTGTCAAAAATTTCTTAGATGAGATCTAAACCCAAATCTAAACCTCTCTGTTAAGAGCTACCTCCTCGCAGTGCCTGTGGTGTAACCGTTGTCTTTCACCTCCAAACCCAATTTCAGCCCTGAGGTTTCCAGCAGAGCTCAGACACAAAATCATCCAAGTTTTGAGCTGAACTTACCAGCCCTGACGGCCTCGTTCTCCAGCACCACCCTGTTGAATATGAAGCGGATGTACTTGGAGGGCGATGGTGTCCTCGGCCCCTCTTTCCCCAGCAGGTGCAGGATCTTGGTGGCCAGAACGGTGTGTTCGCAGTCCTCGATGAACTCGCAGAGGTGAGCCAAGCCCGCTTCCTTACTCTCGGGATTCTCCTCGATGATGCTGATGATACAATCCACAATGGCTCGCTTGTATTCAAAGCCACCCTGGGAATGGAAAATCAAGGACACTGACCCAGTAGGCATGGGAGGTTCTCCTCTCCCTCTACTCTGTCCTGTTGAGACCACCTCTGGAGTATTGGGTCCAGTTCTGGGCTCCCCAATTCAAGAGGGACGGAGAAATACTGGATACAGTCCAGGAGAGGCTGTGAGGATGCTGAAGGGACTGGAACATCTCTCCTGTGAGGAAAGGCTGAGAGAACTGGGGCTGTTGAGGCTGGAGAAGAGAAGCCTGAGAGGGGAGCTGATTCCTGGTGCCAAATCTCTGCAGGGTGGGGGTCAAGTGGAAGGGGCCAGGCTCTTGTCTGGGGTGCCCTGGGATAGGACGAGGGGCAACGGGCACCAGCTGGAACCCAGGAGGTTCCACCTCAACAGGAGGAGAAACTCCTTTGGTGTGAGGGTGCTGGAGCCTGGCCCAGGCTGCCCAGA
>VWZK01015621.1:0-23942 GCA_013396935.1 Baryphthengus martii | reverse complement strand
TTCTTCTTCTTCTTCTTCTTCTTTTTCTTCTTCTTGTTCTTGTTCTTCTTCTCCTTCTCCTCATTTATTCTCATCCTTATCCTTCTTCTTCTTTTTCTTCTTCTTTTCTTCTTCTTCATTCTTATCCTTTTTCTTCTTCTTCTTCTTTTCTTCTTCTTCTTATCCTTTTTCTTATCCTTATCCTCATTCTTATCCTTATCCTTATCCTTATCCTTATCCTTATCCTTATCCTTATCCTTATCCTTATCCTTATCCTTATCCTTATCCTTATCCTTACTCTATTTAACCATTTTAAATGGTTTTGTAGGGATGGAGCTACAAGATACTCTTTAATTTTTAAGGAGTGTGCACTTGCTTTTTCAGAGTTGAATTCTTTGTTGTCAAAATAGGTGCATAACCTTGAGATCCCAAAAGCCTGTTTTAGGATCTGTGAATGAGCTGCACAAGATTCTCTTACAAATTGTCACTTTAAAGCACTTCTCTTTCTTCCACTGGATCTTAATGGACTTTACCAAGATTGAAGGGTCAATCAGTTCAGTAATTACTAATATTCTGTATTTACAAATGCCAAAGCACCTTTCTTTTTTTTTTTTTTTTTTTTTTTTTTTTTTTTCCTTTTTTTTTTTTTTTTTTTTTTTTTTTTTTTTTTTTTTTAGTTGTGGGAAGCGGTAAATCATTAAGCAGACAATGTAAGGATGCATACCCATGGGCACGTGTGTGCACGCATGAAAATTTTGATTCGGAAGTGGAAGTGGTGGCAACTAACACTGACAAAATGCAAGCATATTTTTCACTCCTGTCAGGCTTTTTCATGAGCCTAAAGCACTGTCACAGCCCTCTACTGGTTGTTGATTTTCAAAAACGCAATAAAGTTATGATCCCATTGAAATGTCTATGAATGTGAATGGATATAAGCTAATAAGACAGTGAATAAAGCCTGAAAGACCTAGCTTTCCTCTTGCCTATTTAAAATACGGTGGTTTATTAATATCATTGTCATTCTTTCTGCCAGTCTGAGACACTGACACTAAATTTCAATAGTTTTGAAGTCTCTCCTAGAAAACAAAACATGAGGAATCCTGCATTAGCATGGACAACACACATTCCACTCTAATTGGTACATTATAATTTTCCCTCTTCTTATTTTCCTTCTGATTTTTGAAAGTCCTTTGAATTTCTCCAAATCTCTTTGTAAATTTCCATTCTGTCTTAGCTGCTCTATTTTTCTCTTTGAGAAAAGTCAAGGCAAGTTGGCTTGGCAAAACAGATTCACTGCCTGCAGGTGAGAGGGGTTTCTCTGAAGTCTTAGTCCTCAAGAAACACGGTCTCCTAACTGCTGAGCTGCAGTTTTTTGACACAGATGCAAAACTGTCCAGCTGGACGAGTTGCTACTTGTAAAGTCATGGGTGGGGAACAAAGTTTTTTTTTTCCCCCTGCTACCTGTATATCCAAGGCCAACTCCAAGTCTTTGGGTGGGGTGCCTGGAGGGCAAGCCGCAGGATGAGCAGTGATGGAAGGGATCTTACCTCTGCTTTCTCTTTCAGGTTTCACACACTCTGCCACAATTGCTTTGCTCTTCCCTGGATTAATTTTTTAACTCAAGCTGCCCATCTCAGCTGAACTTTAAAAAGCCCAGGGGAGAGCACATCATCTGGGTGTAGGGAGCACGGATGCAGAATCAAGTGATGTGAGAGCGCCTGTGCAATTCCAACTGATACCTGTGCAGAGGCGGGAGACACCAAACTCGTCTTGTTTCATTTATTTTTTTGTGGTTTATATTTATATTTTGTCCTGCTGCTGTCAGCAGAGAAGCTTGAGTTGGAGATCATCCCATAGACAAGCTTGTCCTATCACATAAACAAGCTTGTCCTTTCTGTTTCATTGACTTTCATCATCGGTTCAAAAAGTTTGACGTACTTGGAGCTGCTTGAAAGTTTTGACTTTACAGGTGTTTACACTGAAATCCTCATACCTCTCTCTGATGGGCTTCAGAATCATAGGATCATAGAATCATAAACTGGCTTGAGTTGGAAGGGACCTTCAAGATCATCTGGTTCCAACCCCCCTGCCATGGGCAGGGACACCTCCCACCAGAGCAGGTTGCTCAGAGCCTCATCCAGCCTGGGCTTCAACACTGCCAGGGAGGAGGCTCCACAGCTTCTCTGGGCAACCCCTTCCAGGGTCTCACCACCCTCAGAGGAAAGAACTTCTTCCTAATGTCTCATCTTTATCTACCCTACTCTGTATTGCTTATTGAAAAACCTGATCAACTTCCTGCTAATTATCTGTGTCCTGGAGCAGCCCCTCCATACAAAAAATAAAAATCAAAGAGCAGGTCAGGTTGATGGTGTTCTCAGCCATATTTCTTTCTGTCAGTATGTGTTGAGGGACAAGGAAAGAGATGTGTGAAATTCTTCCTAGGCCATATGTGTCTGGTTTTCCCTTTGGCTGTGCTCAGAGAATGAACTCTTGCACGGAAATAGGGAAAAATCTCAGAGACCCTCAAAGCAGTAGCTCATCCTTTATAGAAGAAAGAACTTTGAGCAAGTAATGATTTACTTATCCTCAAGAGAAAGGAAAACTACTGGTAAATAAATGATTTAATATATAATGGATTTTCAAGGTAGTAAGCAAAAAGAAACACACGTAGTGCATGGATAGAGGTATTGAGTGAAGCTTTTCACCTGGGCTTTTGGAAAATGCTACCCAAGAAAAAATTAGCTGTGTAAACACCTGTGTCACGCTTAACTCTGCCAGCAGAGTGATGGTGTAATGAACTGCTCTAGCTGGGGAGGATGCCACGTTAGACGAGAGAAACGGGGTTAAAATAGCACAAAAATAAGAAATATGGAGCAGAATTAATGCTAGAAACTGCCATCCACACCCACATAGGAATATCCCTTGCGTTTTAAAGTCAAGTCACAGCAGACTTCAGAACCTTTGCTACTTTGGAAGAGACAGAACATCTCTAAAAACTTGCTGAAACAAGGGAGAAGGTGGAACATTTCTGAAAAGACTGAAAACTGGAGTGTGATTTATACCATCTCTTTTTTGTCACAAACTTTTGTTCCCAGGTTAGATGTTTATCCCGCTTTGAGTCCCTGAATAGGCAGCGGAGAGAGAAGGGCTCCTGCTTGGCATCTCTGAAAGGGGTAAAGATTCCCTGCTTGCTCATAAAACCCTTGAGAGCAACACAGTGGGCGTTAATATTTTAACAAAGGGTACGCAGAAAGAAGTGGGGTATGGTGCACGTGCCAAAACCGGTCCTATTTTTCTTGTATCTTCAAAAAAAGCCCCAAAAGGTTCAGTTTTAGCCAACCCACTAAGAAAAAAAAATGAAAGGAATGGATCTGCTCTTACAGTGTGTTTCAATTGCAGCAATAACACAGGGAATCTATCAATAAAAGCCATACATTGCGTATGAGTTGCCATGTGTGATCACACAACAGTGAAAGGGAGACCAGTTAGGGAAATGTGGGCTGTCTTCGTGCCTCTCTAGGAGCAAAGACACCATTCCTAGTTATCCCTCGGCCAACTGCCGTCTCCTACTTCCCAGGTGCTTCCCAAGTTGCTCACAGCTCTCCCGCTTTGTAAAGGTGGTGAAATTTTCTCTCGGTGGCTTCTGTCAATTTAATAATCTTTCCTGAAAAGCATTGGTCTCAGAGCTTCTCTCTGGTTTTCTTCTTGAAGTTTCCCAGTGGGAGCATCACTCTGAAAATTTGGCTGTTTAGGAACTAAGCTCAACCATGGGGCTGGTTTTCACCTTTGTGCTCTTGCAAATTCCATCTCTTTTTTTTTGTCTCCTTAGGGGCACATTTAGCTTCTCTTGGCTTTTTTCCCTATTTGCTGGTGCAGTAGAACAGGACCTGCTGCTCCATAACCAGCCGCTCTTGCGTCTGTCCCAGTATCCTCTCTGGAGCAGTGGAAAGTGAAGCAGTGAAAGGTCTGAGAAATGCGAAAAAGAATCTCCTCTGAAGGGAAAAAGTTTGCTCTCGTCCACCATCAAAGACTGCTTTATGTCCTGCAGCTTACCATGGAAGATAAGCTCCATTAAAATCAAATCACAACTTTATTTTTAGCACTTAACTTTGGGGTTTTTTTTTGTGGTTTTTTTTTCCCCATGAACTTTTCCATTCCCTTATAATTTGTGGCACTCCTGGCCTCAGTTGCCTCTGGTGGGAAGGAACTGCACCAGGCTGTGAGAAAGGATTAATTTTCACCCTTGCTTCTCATTGTCAGAAGATGCCCTCCTGCTCATGTATGATGGAAAACGAGGAAGAGGACTCACTTTCTTTGGCGCTGTTCATTATTTTGAACACCTTTATCTTTTCTCTTCTCTGAAGTGAGCAGATTTGGGTTTTTTACTATTCACCTGGAAGATATTTCTCACCTCTAGTTATTTCCATTGTAATTTCTGAGCTCGTTTCAGCTCTGCTTTGTCCTTCTCAAGGTGCCCACAACTGTTCACGTTGAGCTAAGCAGGGGTAATAAAAGGTGTTTTCAGTGTCACTTGTCTGTTCCATTCTTTTTCCTTCCTGAGTATTCCTTTTTTTTTAGCACTGCAAGACATCTCCGACAAGATGCCTACAGTGACACCCAAGTGTTTTTCTGACTCTTGACAGTTAAATTTAGAAGCCAGACAACGTAGTTCATATTCTGCCTCTCGGAAAGCACCATTTTCTGTTTGAAAACGCTGCAATCATTGGTGATGGCATCTTGCTTTCCTGTTACCTCATCCAAGCTCCTCTCTTGGTTTACTCAAACATTTTTGCCTTCCACCATTTTCTCTCTCCTGTGTCTTTATTCATTTCCAAACTTTCTCAGCAAAAAACCCCCACCTTTTGTCACTCGACTGCCCAAGACTCTTCTGTATCTGCATTTTGTTCCTCTCCATTCCCAAAGCCCGAGTTTATCTGTACTTGTTACAAGATAACTTGAATTCTCTTGTACTTTTTAGGATTGCCCATTTGAAAAATACATTTAAATCCAAGTCAGATCAAGGCATTACCAGGATTTATTAGCTGGTCTGAAAATCCTTGGCTTGAGTAGTCTGTACTCGTGGCAAAACCACTTCATCAACAAGGATGAATCATTACGATTCCCTCGGAAGTGCAGGTGCCGATCAGCTCATCCTTCATCCAGGCTGCAGAAGGCCACGGTGCAGCAAATAATAATAAGTGATTGATAATTTGTGGGCTTTTCTTTTTCATTAGCCTTGCTGATCTGCAAACAAGGAGAAGAGCGTAGCTGTGCATTTCATGATTACATCAGCCACCAAAGCAGCGAATTGGCCGATCGGAGAAGAAGATTCCAAACTTTTGTTTTTAAAAATAAAAAATTCTTGCCCAGGAATGGCTATAGCAATTCTCATCACTGAGAAACCAGTAACAGGTTAACAAATTTAATTATGTGTTTTTAAAACATTTGGGGAAAAAAAAACCCCTTCAAACCCCAATTTCTTCTTTCTGAACTGCCAGGTTCTGACCGGGGGACTCTGTTTCCAGGACAACAGTTGATAACAAACAGTGAAGAAAGCACGCGAGAGAATTCCCTCTTCTATTTTGAGTGAGAGTTATGTCCCTCTGTTATAGCTGAGGAAATGAGGAGCATTTTGCACCGAAGAGTATTTATCACGCATCTCCGCGTGAAGTACGAAGAGCCTTTGCAGCATGTTTGTTACCTGATATTTGCCAAGAGATGGAGCTGCAGAGTCAGACACCTACCAAAGTCTGACCTCCGTAAATCAGGAGTGATATAACAAAACCTTTGGCAGCAAAAAGCCTGTAGCCTCTCATACTGATGCACACCACTCTTCCCCCCGGTGACCACGGGCTTGAGCTGGGCACTTGGCCAAGGCTGTCCAATCTCTTGCAATTGATTTCATTAAGCTGTGGTTCAGAAAAGCCAAGAAACAAGCTATATTAATCTTGGTGGATCCTGGCCTCTGCTCAGGTAACGTTAGAGAAAATGCTCAGCAGCCCCACAGTTGAGCAGTAACAGGGTGGAAACAGCTGCCCTCTTGGACTTGCCTGAAAAGGTCCCCTCCCAACATACGCCGCTGTAAAATGCCAGCTGTGCTGCACGGCTCTTCCTCAGCAGGTGATTTTCTGGGACTGCCTTAACAACTTTGGCATTGCTCAAAACCTCACCCCAGTTTCTAAGCACCTACAGAGTGAGACAGACAACAGCAAAGAGATTCCCAGACTGCTGGAGACTCTGGTTAGTCAATCAAGTGTCAGGAGTCCCACCCCATAGGGATTTACCGGCTTAACTCTGGAAGCCGTAAACCTGTGTTCGTACAGAGCAAAGCCAAGTATTTTTGGAGCAGAGCTTGGGTTCAGCTCCGGGTTAATGCAGTGATCCGGCATCTCTGAGCCAGCTCCCGTAGTGGGCAGAACAGTTCCAGGTTTATCTGCGCTCAGGATCGCCTGGAGCTACTCTGGGATTAGGTACAAGCACGGGAAGCCTGCTGAGAGAATTGGGCTTCCACCCCTATCCAAGCCCTGGGAGTTTCTCAGAACAGACCATAGCTTCTGCAAACCAACTCACTCTGGCCTCTGGGTCTTCCTGCAACACAAGGAAGCGGGGAAAGGGTGAGAACGAGCCAAGTACCTTCTTGCACCCCTGAGCAGTCAGGACATTTCTCTGTTTTAAAATATGTCTTCTGCTTCATTTGCTTTTTCTAAAATCCTCATGCTCACTGATTCTTTTAGTGAGACCCAGCAGCTTATCTCAGGATAAATTCTCCCTGAGTTGAGGGAGGAAGGGAGAGGGGGAAGTGAGCGCAGGGAGGTGAGTCTGCCTCTGCCTTTGGCTTGCAGGATGAACCTCAGGTCTCTGCAAACCAGTTCTGAACCTTTCTTCCAATAAAGATTTCATTCTTGGTGTTAAGTGGTATGTCAATAAGAGAGAGACAAAGCTAAATAGATTAGAAGAAAGGCTACGTGTCTATTTGCTAAATAGGATTAAGAAAAGTTCTTTTTCCTCCCTGTTTTTTGTTGTTTTTTTTTTTCCATGGGAAAAGGCTGACCTGGGTTATATGAATAACTCCAGCAGAAATATCTTGGCTGCGAATACGGACCAGAGCGAGGGGTTCAAATATTTTTGGGGGTAAGGATCAGGCAGTGTGTGCCTAGTTGGTATTTCCTTTTGTGTGTTGGAGGCAACTCTTTGCTTGCTAATTCCTGAAAATGCTGTTCTTCTCCCTGACTTTGGGCTGTGATTGGTCCTGGCTGACAGCCTGAAAATTTAACATGGCAACCCCAAACTCTCTTTGGAGTTTTAGGCTATGAAGAGCTTGGTGGAATACTTTTCAATCTGACTTCCCAATGAAAAGCCTGTTTGTCAATCAGTGTGTGGTTTGGTGGTTGGATAGGGAAGGAAATCCAAAAATAATGTGGGAAAGAAATGGATTATTAGCCACGCTTGTAGGTGGCAAGTGGCTGGTCAAAATCCATGTGATTTTTGATCTTGTGTAGATCCAAAATAGCATAACACACATCATCCTTTGCTGTGATGTCAAAAGAAAGAAGAATTTGACTGAAGAGAAAAAAGTATCTGCTGAAAGCCTGACTTCAGATAATATCTTCTTGAAATACCTGTGGGGGTTTTTTTAAGTGGGGTAAATAAATTATGATTACCAAAATAACCCCCTTAGACTTAAAATCTTCTACACCTCTCCACTAGAGCAGTGACTCCATAGCCGTGTCCTGAGTTCAACAAGGCACGGTGCAGCTTGGTGGGTCTGCTGGCTTGGGCACTGGGCCGTGGTTCAGGTGTAATATGCTCACCCCTCGCCTCTGAAGCCCATAACACTGGTTAGTGAATTTAACCCTAGGTAAAACCTGGTAATTCACTGGATGTTTGTGCCTCAGCCTGTCTTGTATTGGTAAATGGAAGTGTCAGGAATCACGGAATCACAGAGTCATAGAATCATAGAATCGTAGAACCATAGAATGGTTTGAATTGGAAGGGTCCTTCAAGATAATCTTGCTCCAACACCCCCCTGCCATGGGCAGGGACACCTCCCACACGAGCAGGTTGCGCAGAGCCTCATCCAGCCTGGGCTTCAACACTGCCAGGGAGGAGGCTCCACAGCTTCTCTGGGCAACCCCTTCCAGGGTCTCCCCACCCTCAAAGGAAAGAACTTCCTCATGGCCAGTTTAAATCTCCCCTGCTCTACTTTCAAAGCATTGCCCCTTGTCCTGTCCCCACAGGCCCTTCTCAAAAGTCCCTCCCCAGCTTTCCTGTAGCCCCTTCAGATCCTGGAGGCCACTCTAAGGTCTCCCTGGAGCCTTCTCTTCTCCAGGCTGAACAGCCCCAACTCCCTCAGCCTGACCTGATAGGAGAGGTGCTCCAGCCCTCAGATCATCTTGGTGGCCTCCTCTGGACCCTCCCCCACAGATTCATGTCCTTCTTGTGTTGGGGCCTCCAGAGCTGGACACAGTGTTCCAGGTGGGGTCTCAGCAGAGCAGAGAATAGGGGCAGAATCACCTCCCTTGCCCTGCTGGCCACGCATAGTTTGCTGCAGCCCATTGCCAGCTCGTGCTCAGTGCTTCATCAACCAGCACCCCCAAGCTGGATGGTTCTGGCAGTCAAAACATGCCAACGTTCAACAGAAGAGATAGGGTTGGTGATTACTTCTGGACTTAATTCTTGAGATCAGACAAAACCTTTAATCGCTATTTAAATAACAGCTTTTCTCACTATCTGGTTGAAATGCTACGTTACTCTGCTCTTAAATACTTCAAGAGTGCATCAGGTCAAGCAGACATCTCATGGATGTTCCAGTTTCGCTCCTCTGATAAACCGTGGGACAATGTGACTCAGACTTCAGGAGTTTTAAAAGGCAATGGATACTGGGACTATTTGAACCCCTGCTCCTTCCTGTGGTTCCTCATTTGCAGGGCAATGATCCAGTGTCAGTTATAATAGGATTATAATGGGATGAATATAAACCGCTTTATTTGGAAAATAATTTCTCTGTGTATTGTTGATGGGCGTCATACATACAGCTGAAGAGTGGGAAAAGAAAAATGTAGCACATTTGGGCTTTTAGGATAGAATGAAGGAGCTTAGAGTGACTGGATTGTGATGGTCCATGTGCTTCCCTTCAGCTGGCCAGGTATTTTCCCGTGAAATATGCTTCTGATAAAAAAAACCTAGTTCTCTGAACCCAGAGTACTCCATAGATACATCTCAAGGTTGATGATCATTCGATATCCACAGGCAGACGTCTCCCAGTCATAAGAAGATGTGGAAAGAAGCCCTCTGCAAGGCTTTCTGCCTGTGGCTAAGGGGAAAAAAACCCCAAATATTAACTGGTTTGACAGCTACGCAGCACTGACTAGTAGAGTGGAAATGTCTGATGCTAGGAGAATATTTTTTACAGGAACATCAGCTGCCAGTGTCCCAACTTGTGACAGTTTTGCCATGGAGGAGGGATATGGGAAATACCCAAACGCCTGGGCTTGATAATAGTAGAGTGGTTGGACTAAGATCCCTCCTACCTTGTGGCTCTCAGATTATTTATGTTAGAAGCTTTTCTGATTTTCTTCAAAACCACTTTTTTTCTTCTTCATTCTAAGTACGTAATTGCAGTGAGTATTGTAGTCTACATCACAAAAGGTCAGTTATCATTGGCTCATCTCTAAGACATCAGAAAGTCCAAATGAGTAAAAAAAAATTGACTAAGACCTGTATGGGCACGGAGACCTAGTTCCTTCCTTGGGTTTTTGGACATTGCTTCAGGATAAGATGAATAATGTCTTCTAGGGCAGTGGGTGTGAGAGCAGTTTGCCCTTTGAGTGGCTTGGGATGAACGTAACAGTTCTTAGGAAATTAGGGTTCGGCTCAATGTGTTTGGGATGAGCCCACAGGGATCTTTCCCTTTCCTCTCAGACCTTTTTCCTCTGACATTTGTTAACCTCACTGATGTCAGTTTTAGGACATCGTAGCATATAGGCTCCAAGTCAGGGGTCTCTTCATTCAGCAGCATGGGGTGGGTTGGGTAAGACGTCTCCCACTGTTGCTAACACCAGGTTCTGGAAAAGAGACATAAAGCCCTTCAGCTTCTTGAGCTGTCACTAGTGGTACTTTTCACAAGCAGCACGTTCAGCTTTTCTCCTGTGCTCGTGGCTCAAGCTGTTCCCTCCGAGCCTCCTGCACCATGTTGATATGGCAACAGGCTGCCAGATCTTAAATCAAGAGCAGCGCCGCAGCGCTTCGGGCTAACAATTTATGGTTGTTGATTCAAGATATCTGGAGAACTTTCTTAACTACTTCCTTTACCTCTTTGGACCTTCAAGGTCAATCTATTTTTCTTCCTACAAAGCCATCAGCTTTTGGCCACAACAACCCCAGGCAGCGCTACAGACTGGGGGAGGAGTGGCTGGAGAGCGGCCTGGCAGAGAGGGACCTGGGAGTGCTGGCTGATAACCAGCTGAACATGAGCCAGCAGTGTGCCCATGGGGCACAGAAGGCCAATGGCATCCTGGCTTGGATCAGGAACAGTGTGGCCAGCAGGAGTAGGGATGGAATTCTCCCCCTGGACTCAACACTGCTGAGGCCTCACCTCGAGTCCTGGGGGCAGTTCTGGGCCCCTCACTTCAAGAAAGGTGCTGGAGTGGCTCCAGAGGAGAGCACCAAGGCTGGGGAAGGGACTGGAGGGAAAGTCTTATGAGGAGAGGCTGAGGGAGCTGGGCTCGTTTAGCCTGGAGAAGAGGAAACTCAGGGGAGACCTTCTCACTATCAACAACTACCTGAAGGGAGGTTGTAGTCAGGTGGGGGTCGGGCTCTTCTCCCAGGCAACTCATGACAGGAGGAGAGGGCACGGCCTGAAGCTGCGCCAGGGGAGGTTTAGGTTGGATATTAGGAAGCCCTTCCTGACGGAAAGGGGGATTAAACAGTGGACTGGACTGCCCAGGGAAGTGGTGGAGTCACCATCCCTGGAGGCATATGAGGAAAGACGGAACACGGCACTTAGTGCCATGGTCTAGTTGATGTTGTGGTGTTGGGGTCATAGGCTGGACTTGATGATCTCAGAGGTCTATTCCAGCCTTAGGAATTCTGGAATTCTGTAATTCCTGTTGCAGTGCCCTCTGGAGCTCTCCCCGTAGTGCAACATACACCTCTATGGAGAGCTATAGGCAATGCCGGGCTCTCTTGGGTGTATATTTTAGCAATGTGAAGTGCTTGCAATTCCAGGCCAATTATTCTGTTGGAAAGCCTAGGTGCAGAGGAAATCTACCTGGTTTCCCCTCCAGCTCACAAGCTCAAGCTTCTGGCCAGTGCTTCTAAGGCAATCCTGCCTTTCTGACAACGTTTGAGTTTTATGAAGCGAGACAAGGCTCCGAGGCTCTCTGGCACAGATCGGGCAAGGGAGCCGTGCAGGGGGTGCCTGTTCGCTGGGCATCTGAGACATGTCCATGCTCATAAGGGTTGGGGCATAGCCTTGAGCACTGTTCTGTGGTTTCCCACACTGCTTGGCTGGGTAAGCCCAGCTGTCAGCATGCTTTTGGCCGGTACCAACTACCAGCTGCAGACAGCGGGCACCATGAGGAGAGCAGCATATGCCGGGAGCGCTTCCCAGCAGGCAGTTTGGATACAACCGCTCTGTTTCTGGGAGGAGAGGAGTTTGCCATGAAGGGGAGAGCTGGGTTCTGCCGCATATCCTCAGTGTCAGAGCAAAATCCATGGCCTGTCCTATTTTACTAGTGCAGACAAACTAGCAGATAGCTGCTAAGTGATTAAATGTGCCCTGGCTGCTCTGGGGCAGGATGGTCCCAGAGCAGGACCTGCAAAGTGGTCCTGTTCAGGGTTGGCTGCCTCTAGGGCAGCCTGGAGGCAGCCTCATGGCACAGCTGGGCATCGTGTGCTGCCCTCTGGTTCTGTGACTGTCGGTGTTGTTGCTGTTACTGTTATTGCTGTTGTGATGATGATGATGATGATGATGATGTGTGACTTTCTGAGCTTCCAGCTTCCAAAAGGATCTGAAGGCTCTGCTCTAACCTACTGCAGCAATTCTTTAACAGCAGGAAATTGAGGATGCAAGCTTCCTGCTCAGGGCTGTACCATCAAAGTCTGCAGGAGCACGTGAAGGTCAAGAACAAGCTGGGGTCATGCTGGAGGGTGGCAGTGGGTGGGCAGATGCAAAACTGGTGCGACCACTTCCAAACTGCCCGGCAGGGAGCTGCTCCTGGAACCTGCTGTCAGAAGCTGAGAGCGAACAAACATTTATCCAGTGTGGAAGATCATCTGAGGCCAGGGCTGATCTGAATTGTTTGAGAGCAGAGATACCCTCAGGGCTTAAACTAGCAGTCATGAAGCCCTAGCACTGCAACTTCTTATATCCTCAGGGCCTTCAGGGCTGCAACACTGTGCCGTCTGTCCCCAGGATTTCTCCCATGTGTGCTGGAGTCTTCCTTGAAGACTGACAACTGCCCTGACCTGCCTTTCAGTAGCTCCTTGGGAGTCACGGGCTGTGAATATCAGTAAACAGAGGGAGCAGCAAGCAACTGCTCTTCAGTTTTCTCCCCGAGACCAGTGGGTATTGAGTATCTGAGTACTGTCTTTTCTTGCAGGATATCCAAGATAGCCCAGCTGCACCCCAGCAGCATTTGTGAGAGCTCACAGCAGGTCTTTCCTGCCTGAATAAAACCATTTCATCATTCCAAAGAGCTCATTTCAGTGTGCAAGAAAGATGGGAAAATTCCTTTTTCCTAAAAGAACATAAATGTTTTCAAATAATCGGACAATTTTAAGAAATTATTTCTTTAAGGGATGAGGAAACAAAGTTTAGGAATGTAACAGAGTCATCTTGGTTCAGTGGACCAAAACTTCAGGGATATGTTTTTTCAGTTTTACAGTCCTGGTGGAATTTCTCCTTTTAATTAAAACCAAGCACTTTTCAGAACGTATTATATGCACCTTAAATAAGAACTATTCTAGCAGCTTGCAAACCTAAATCTGAAACAATTATCCTGAAGCTTAAATAAGTGATCCACTGCTACAAGAAGTCAAGAGAGAGGGTAAACCTTTCCCACTCTAGTTCTTCAGTGCAATATCCTTCTTCATCTTCTTTTAATTGATGGCAAAGACAGTTCTTGCGTTGCACACACCAGCCCTTTCCAGTTGGTGCTTTGCGGAATGACTAGACCTTAAAGTGGAAAAAGGAATTCAGGCTTGAAAAAGCTGCGCCGCTTCCTGGGAGATTGTTGTCACGCTGATGTTATGATAATTCAGAATGAGAAACCATGAGTAGAACGGTTGCTGTTTCCTTGCCGTTGCGATCCCGTAGATACTCTCTGTTTTATACCTGTGCTAACTCCTCATCTTAGCATGGAAGGAGTTAGCAACACGTCTGTTTATTAGCCACGCTCCTCGACCTCATGTTTTTGCTGGAGCTAAACCCCAGAACTCTTTCGTGGTTAACTTCATCCCCATGTTTGAAGAACTCTTGAGCTCTTGAGAGCGTGACTCCAGAACCAATTACGAGTGATCATATTGGTGATTTTCTAGAGGACAATTTCTTGCTTTAGTGATGCTCTTTTTCTTCAGGATTGTCTGAGTAAGGGTACAAGTGTGGTTTAAAAAACATGTTGAAGCTGTTGGCTAATATGAAGCCTGATGTTAAAAATACACCTTCGAGGAAAAGCCAGGCTTTAAGTATTGCAATGTAATATATTTTGAAAAGATCTTAAATAACTTTTAATAAATTTTTAAAGAAATAATATCTTCTTTTGTGATTAATAAAATTAATATTTCTTGAAAAACACAGTAAACCCAGCCATGCAGTCATTAAAAGACGCGTATTAGTTGTAAAACTTATAAGAAATCTTGAAGCCCACGGTGAGTTATATATCCAAACAGGAATAAACACATAATCCTAGCTCTTCTTACTGGACTTCAGGGTGAAAAAGGGAAAGAGAGGTGACCTATTTTGGTCATATGCTACTCAAAGTTGACCTTTATTCCCAACACCAAGGGTGAGATCTACAGGACTCTCCTTCCACTCTTGGCCTGATAGATGAGGTTACACAAATGTACCATCTCACACTCACGTTGAACTTCATGGGATTTCCTGAAGGAAAACTTAACCTGATTTGTTCCACGTTGTTCCATTTAAAAAAAAAAAAAAAGGGCTTCTTCTGCATTGATTTTATGGCACTGCGCTGAGAAAATATAATTCAATCCCTTCACCTGGTTTTGCTGATGAGAGATTGTTATCTAAATATAAACCAACTTTCTACTGTCAGTGAAAGTTTAACAGTTTGAAAAAGGACTTATCCCAGCAATAGCTATAGTCAAAGTGTGGAAGGAAATTGTCGGAGGAAAGCCAAAGACAGAGGAGTTGCCTTACTTAAGGTGAAGTAGTCGCCTCATCCACCAGAAGCATGATATAATTGATAGACTGACTTTTTTATCTCTATCACATTGATAGTGAACTCAAAACGTAATCTTCCTGCATCTAGATTTTTTTCAATTTCTTTCTAGAAGGGATCACTCACTACTAACAAAAGACAAAGCTCTTACTGTCTATATTTATAGTTGTTGTGAGTTTGTATTTCATTACTTGAGCGTGAAAGCACTTTTAAAAGATACTCTTATTTTTGAAGGCTCTGCCAGTTGTTCATTCCTCCTGTCCCAGCTGCAGTAAGCACATGTATTAATCATACCTAGGTATGATTCTGGAGATACCTCCAGAGTTGGAAAGCCATGAGAACATCCAGATGTATCACGAAATGGTAGGGGTTGGAAGGGACCTCTGGAGATCATCAAGTCCAGCCCCCCTGCCAGAGCAGGATCACCCAGGGCAGGCCACAGAGGAACAGATCCAGGGGGGTTTGGAAAGTCTCCAGAGAAGGAGACTCCACCACCTCTCTGGGCAGCCTGGGCCAGGCTCCTTCACCCTCACATCAAAGAATTTTCTCCTCATGTTGAAGTGGAACCTCCCATGTTCTAGCTTGTACCCCTTATTCCTTGTCCTATTACTGGGCACCAGAGAAAAGAGCCTGGCCCCTTCCACTTGACCCCCACCCCTCAGATATTTATAGACATGAATCCAATCCCCTCTCAGGCTTCTCTTCTTCAGACTGAAGGGCCCCAGTTCTCTCAATCTTTCATGGTTGAGTATGGACACCCAAGTGGGAGTAGAGGAAGCGAAAGCACCGCTGTGTTGTTTTGTTGCGCACAGATAGCCACAACTCACACTTACACATATGTTTTTGCCTTTAGCTTGGTAGCCTTTTTCCCCATGCAGCTTCTGTGTCACTCTGCATCACATATTATGAAAGCTGTCGAAAAGCATATAGGCTGTTACGACAGGAATGTTTCCCTACCTAAGTACCATCTGCTCACGAGTGCTGGAAGTTGAAGCCACCAGAATTGCTTGGAGGCAGCAGAAGCAAGATATTGAAATGTGATTAGAAGGGACTGCTTGATCTTCCTGCTTATTTTTTTTTTTGGGTCCTTTGGTAAAATGATGCCATCCTCCTGGCCTGAGGAAAACAGGAGGCTGTCAGCTTCTGGTTGTTTTTTAAAAAAATGTTTGATCTTCTTAGAAATTGCTAGAATCAAGCAAATGCTTGAATATCTGTTATTTACTTTTAAGAAAGTTTACCCTTCCTGTTTAATAGGTAGCGTTTGAAGACATAAAGCGGGTGTTTGATAGTGACACATAGATCAATGAGACTTTCCTGTATCTGCCCAAATTCAAACAGAATGACCCTTAGTGAGGTCTTTCCCCTTGCCTTGCCTTGCCTTGCCTTCCCTTCCCGGAAGGTTATCAGGTCTTAGAAGCCAATACCAACGCAGCTCCTCGTACTTGTTGTTTCTTCTGAAGTTAGGTCAAGAAAAAAATGGGGAGTGTTTGTCATTCCTTTAGAACATTCTGTGCACATTGGCCTCCATAGTTTAAGAAGGAAAAAAAAAGCAACTTGGATGTCAATGACAGAACCTCATTTTGAAGGAAAGAAGAAAACCTGCCCAGCCTGGCCATTCCCATATGAAAGGAGGCTGCAGAAGAGAGAAGAGGGCGAAAATGAACTTGTTAGCGCAAAAGCCAGGCTTGACTCCGTGCCTTGGCATTACTGGCCTCATTTTCCTCTACCCAGTCCTCTCAGAGAGGGTTAACATGTTTCTAACAGCGGTTGTTGCAGTGGGAAGAAGTCACTGCAAGATGGCAACTCATTATCTAACCTCTCCTCATGGCAAGGACAAAATCCCTGCATTTCAGAAGGCTGTAGTGATGAGCGGAGTGTGCCAAGAGTAAATACTGAGGTACTCATAGCTATGAAGATCACAGAAGCACCAAGCCTGTGCTATGTGTGTGCTAGCTGGCTGTGCTGGGAAGCTTTCAAGGATTGTTTTACGTTTTTTTTATCGTGCCCATCTGGGAGAATGCAACCCCTTGAGAGTGATGAAGGTGTCATGGGTAGGACTTAAGTCAAGCTACTATTAGGGGTAATACTCATGAGACAAGGTATTCTTAGTGATGGTGAACTATGGCTAAGGAGACCTGCTGTGAGTACAGACAGTGCTCACAATTTTTTTTTAAGAAAACTTTGAGCTTTCACTTCAACCAGACAGTCTCCTGAGTGCTTATCAGCAGTAGAATAGCTCTGAAATTTAGAGAGCGAGCCTGTTACAATCCCAGTGTATATACTTCTATTCCTACTTTCTGGACTTGGGGTTGTGGAGTTGTCTTCTCTGGAGACTTTCCAACTCCCCCTGGATCTGTTACTGTGTGTCCTGCCCTGGGGGATCCTGCTCTGGCAGGGGGGTTGGACTCGATCTCCAGAGGTCCCTTCCAACCCCTACCATTCTAGGATTCTAGGATTCTAGGATTCTAGGATTCTGTGACTTCAAATGTGCTGAAAACAACCGTAAAATAGAACATGACCAATCTGTATTGGAAAGTAGATGTAACTGAGATTCTGCAGACAGCTCAGCTGCCTCATGGAACTCCTTGGAGGTCTCTTCTTTCACAACACAGGTTGGAGAGGCTGGCCAGGGGTTTCTCTTCAGGAGCTGCTCATTGTGACAGAGGAGTGGAGAAACATTTAGTCCCTATTCCACATCGTGTTTCAGAAGTGCAGCATTTTACTCTTCCACTTCACTTTCCTCATGCTGTTGCTTTGGGTTTTCTTCTTGTCCACAATCTGAGGAGGCTTCTTGTTGTTTCTGTTTCTCTCTGGCCCATTGGTGAAGTTAGTGCTGATCTAAGAAGGAGTAAAGCCAGGCATTTCTTAGTCTCTGCTCACCAGGTTGTAGTACTCAGCCTTTATAAAGCTACTAGAATCAAAGGAAACACCAGAATATCCCTTGTTTCAGTGTAAGAAAGTGAGTTGAACCTGCCAAGCTGGTGGGGAAAGCTTGCAAATGTATAGAAAGTACACTTGGCAATGGCACAAAGAGAAGAAAGACTCCCCAGGCTGCTTTTTGAACTTCATTTTTTTGGGTGCTAAATTCAAGATTTGAATTGCTTGGCAGAAGTGCTGTTGCTGGCGTGCTAGATAGGAATGCACACCCAAACACACACGTACATATCCAGCTATCTATCTACTGGAAGGATTCCAATGGAGGATACAAGGATGATGAGGGGACTGGAACATCTCTCCTCTGAGGAAAGGCTGAGAGACCTGGGGCTGTGGAGTCTGGAGAAGAGAAGCCTGAGAGGAGATCTTCTTCATGTCTATAAATATCTAAGGGGTGGGTGTCAAGTGGAAGGGGCCAGGTTCTTTTCTGTGGTGCCCGGTAACAGAACAAGGAATAACGAGTACAATCTAGAACATAGGAGGTTCCACCTCAATAGGAGGAGAAACTTCTTTGCTGTGAGGGTGATGGAGCCTGGACCAGGCTGCCCAGAGAGGTGGTGGAGTCTCCTTCTCTGGACATTTTCCAAATCCCTCTGGCTCTGTTCCTGTGTGTCCTGCCCTGGGTGATCCTGCTCTGGCAGGGGGGTTGGACTCCATGACCTCCAGAGGTCCCTTCCAACCCCTACCATTCTAGGATTCTATGATTCTGGCTCTTTGAGGCTCAGTTACTCGGTCTCCTTCTTGGTGCAGGGCTGTTTTCTGCTTGCGTTAAACTCCAGCTTTTGCAGAGCAGATGCATGGTGATTGCTTCTTAGCATGACAAAATTGTTCTGCCTGTGCAAGAACATGTATTTACTTCTTATTTCTTAACCCCCTTCCTTCAGTTTTCTTTTCCTGTGGAATCCAAACCAGATTTTCCCCTGTATCCGTGCACGAGTGTGAAAGGGCTTCCCAACACCCTCTGTGGGAGCTCCAGCTCTGTGACCTAAACCCAGCAAGACTGTGGCTCTGGCTGTCTCAGCTTTCCCTCTCAGTGCCGTGAGTTGGGTGTTTACTCTTCTGAGTAAACTGGTGATTCATATGAATGTGCTCAGCTATGTGGGAAGAGTCACTGAGGAGTAATATGAAAATGAAGTTTCTTTTTTTCCCAGAGAATCTTTTGCAAAGTTTTGCTTTGATTTCTTTGAAAATCTTTGATTTCCTTCTCCATATCACAAATAGAAAGTCAAACGGGTTTACTTTTTGTTTTCCTCAACTAAAAGCTATATTTTCATGTGTAATTTCAGGTGAAAAGCTCCCTGACAAGTTAAGAAAATAAAACCTGACTTTTAGACCATACCCCATTTCACTCTTTCTTTCCTTCACAGTCTCTCTCTTCCTTAGTGTCTCCAAGGTCTTCCTCTTCCCTCCATCCCTCCCAAAGTCTCTTACTTGCTTCTCAGAGGAGAGCAACAAGGCTGGTGAAGGGACTGGAGGGAAAGTCTTATGAGGAGAGGCTGAGGAAGCTGGGGTTGTTTAGCCTGGAGAAGAGGAGACTCAGGGGAGACCTCATCACTCTCTACAACTCCCTGAAAGGAGGTTGTAGACAGGTGGGGGTCGGGCTCTTCTCCCAGGCAAGTAGTGACAGGACAAGAGGGCATGGCCTGAAGCTGCGCCAGGGGAGGTTTAGGTTGGGTATTAGGAAGCACTTCCTCATGGAAAGGGTCATTAGGTGCTGGAATGGACTGCCCAGGGAGGTGGTGGAGTCGCCATCCCTGGAAGTGTTTAAGGAAAGATTGGATGTGGCACTTAGTGACATGGTCTAGCTAGGGGTTGTGGTGCTGGGTTCATAGGTTGGACTTGATGATCTCAGAGGTCTATTCCAGCCTCAACGATTCTATGATTCTATGATTCATCTGCTTCTTCCCAGCTTTGAACCTTTTACCCCACCTTGTCATGTACCTTGTTGCAGACATTTCTCTGGGGATGTTTCTCAGCTTTCAGACATCTCTGGGTTTTTCTTTAGCTTGGGTTTTGATAAACAGAGCAAGAAAGTAGGTTGTCTTACGTGGTCATATCTTCAAATCACAAGGCTTGAGGGCTACAATGGCCAGAGGCCTTCAGAATGGTAGGGGTTGGGAAGAACCTCTGGAGATTATTGAATCCAACCCCCCTGCCAGAGCAGGAGCACCCAGGGCAGGACACATAGGAACAGATCCAGGGGGAGTTGGAAAGTGTCCAGAGAAGGAGACTCCACCACCTCTCTGGGCAGCCTGGGCCAGGCTCTGCCACCCTCACAATAAAGAATTTCGTCCTCCTGTTGAGGTGGAACTTCCTGGGGTCCAGTTTGTGCCCATTACCTCTTGGCCTGTCACTGGGCACCACTGGCAGCATCATGCTGCCCCGATCCTCCACTGGGGAGCCCATGGGGAATTGCCTGCCTGCCTCTTCCTCCTCAGTGTCAGGCTGCATCTGCCACTCACTTCAGCCCCTGAGGGCCAGAGCATGCCATTCATCTTTGGGTGGAGCTGAGTGTGAGGGTGCTCAGGAGTGGGAGGGAGTCTCGGGGTGACAATCACCCATGTGGAGCACACACGCAGTCTGCCATCGCTTCCTTCTCTCCTCCAGTGATTTATGGCCCAGCAAATGGCTCCAACTTCACGCCCTGAGTTTTGTGAGGTGTTATTTGATTTTGCAGAGGGAAGTCTATGAATTACTCGCAGAATTACGCGCTTGGTAAGGCCTTCGCTTCTCTTTGAACAGTGTATTTATTTTGGACCATGTTTCCCTGGGCAGCAGGCGCCTGTGGAAGAGGGAAAGAAACGTGATTCCTGGAAAAGAGAGGAGAGGCTGAGGCGTGAGAGTTCCAGCTCAGAAATTCCTGCTGGGCTTGTGATGGGGGAAGATGAGCCTTGAAGTGGGAGGACAGGCAGTGTGGGGACCTCCTGAGAGGAAAAGCTGGATGGTGAGGGCTCCGCAGTGGGAGCAAGACAGCTGGAGTTGAGGGCAAATTTGGGCTTAGGTGCTTGTGCAGCAAAGTGTATTCAGATACTCTGCATTTTCCTCTTCCTCCAGCTGAAGGTGAGTGCTCCCTGCACCACCATATTTCTATGCCAGAAGGAGCAGCCCAGCTGGGTGAGCAGCCCAGTTTCCCCACAACAAGATGTGCTTAGGCTCGAGCCACAGGTAGTTTTCTTTTTCTCTTTTTTAAAAGTTTCATAAGGATCGGCGTGAGCCGATGCTCTTAAACCGCAGTGGTTCTTGTGTTATCAATAACATGGGAAAATCGGGTTAGAAGAGTTAAATGATATGTAGAAGGTGCATCTCTGGCACCCAGTGTGGGGCTCGCACCCACACACCTCACTTCTTGGGCACTTTGGAAGTAAAAGGGGAAACTGGGAAGCAGAGTTTTTGCAAAATCCCTTAACCGCTGCCATACGGTGGGCTGTAGGTGCCATACAGTCCGAGGGCTGCTGACCATAATGAAGGGCCGATATGGTGTCTGGATCCTGCATTTACACATTTTAACTTCATAATAATCATAGAACCATGGAATGTTAGATTGGAAGGGACCTCAGGGATCATCTGGTCCAACCTCTTCAGCAAAAAATTGAAGTGAGCTGGCCCAGCACCTTGTCTTAAAACTGCCCAGTGTAGGGGAGTCCACCACTTCGTTTGGGAGACTATTCCAATGTTTAGTTGTTCTCACTGTAAAGAATTCCCCTCTGGACTCCACAGGCAATACTATTTTGGAGAGGCGTACCTCTAGCGCCTCAAAGAAGCCAAGAAAGAGCAGAGCTCGCCCCATCGCAAGCCTGGTGCTTCTCTCAAAGTAGCAAATTGTATTTTTTTTCCTAATGTAAAACTCTTTTTTTTTCGAGGGGGGAAATTTTCGAAGCATGTAATATTGTGCCATTTATACAGGACGTCAGACACTTGCTGCGCTCGGTTTGAAGAGGCTCCCTGGTGCCAGTTACTGCTGGCAATTCTGCTGGGACATTTCACTTTCAAATAATCCCTGTTTTGAATATAATACATGAAAGGGAAGGCAGCAGGGGAAAAAATCGCAGGAGTGTGGAGTGGGAGAGATGAAGGAAGCAATTAGCCACTGAATGCCACCATCCCCATGCCTCTGCCCCACAACCTTTAGAATCTAAAAAATACAATAAAAAAACAGAGATGCAAACCTAGTAAATTTTCTCAATCGATTGTTGATACAGTCAGGTAGGTAATTACTGTATGAACTAAACTGTGCCTATATGTTCTGCAGCTCATGGGGGTGGTGGAAAAGCCCCCTCTGCTCCAACTGAGAGGGGATGGGAGGGGAGGGAGAGGTACAGGGGGTGCTGGAGGTACTGGGATGCAGTGATGCTGAGCAAGCCGGGAGCCCAAGCCTCTTCCCAGGGACTTTCCCAGCAGATGTCACTGTTCACCCATCAAATAAAACCACTCCCAGGCGGTGAAGGGCCCTCGGAAAAAGCCACCGCAGGCTCTTAAAAATGAAATACGCCGCCTCAGAAGAACATTTCCACTCGGGAGTAAGAGTGAGAGCGGTTTATTTTTATTAAGGTGGCAGGGGATGGAAATGTGCTGTAAACTTGGAGGAGAACATTACTGCAGGGGCTGTGCTTGCAGCAGTCCCCCCAGCCCCTTGCCACCCCACCTGGGACAAAACTCTGGGGTGGGCAATGTGGATGGACATCTCTGAGGGTGGAGGAGGCAAGTTTTAGCTGGTCTCACTAATATTCCTGCACTGCAGGGTTTACTAGGATTTAATCATGACTAATAACTCAGTGATTTAATCATGACATAATTTGATGGGATTAAATCAAGACTAGCTCTACCCACGCCTTATTTATTCAATATATAGGTCCTTCTGATGTTATACAGATACAAAATTCACGTTAAATACCGGAGGAGCTGAATATTTTATTTTTTTTTTCCCCCTCAGTGCATAAATCAGCTGCAAGCATTTTGAAACCAGGCAATTTCTACTAAAACCAAGTGACATCCTTATTCTTATTTAGAGATTTTTCAGGGGAGCTCTTCATTCGGGAGAAAGGCTATAGGTGGGCTTTGTTTTCCGTGCGGTATGGCAAAGCTGTGCCTGGCACACAACCGAAGTATCACTGCAGAGATATGCAGATAGTGCCATAAAGAAGCTCAGACTCCAGCTGACGGGCGAGCAGAAATGCTGCACTGCACACAGGAGCTGGGGAACTTGCCGGCCTAACGACTGGGATGTAAGCGGGGTAATGGGCGCGTTCAACGCGGGGGCGTCCGAAATGCCCACGATCGTAGAGTTTGAAAATTTCATCCTTAAGAGACTTGGCAGTTTAAACGAAGTGGGAAAGAGTGCATAAAGAGAAAAATGATCATCTGGGATATCATTAGCCCGTAACGTGCTGGCACTGGTGAGGGCACGCTGCACAGGCTGGGAAAGGGCAAAGCTGAGCGCTACCCGTCTTATCTCGGCCCCCAGCACACAGAGCTCTCCTGACATTACAAAATGCCTTGAAGAAGGGCTTCTTCACCTGAAAGTATGTCCTTTTTATGATTATTTTTTTTTCCCATTCCAAACTCCTGGCTTTTCCTACCAGCCTGACCTTGCTTGTCTGCTCGCCCCACAGACACGCTTGTTTTTTTCAGCCAGCTTCGACTGAGAAGTTTAGACTATTTCCCCCGCTGTCCTACGGGAAACCTGATGTCGAATCCTCACTCTCGATCTGATTGAGTTTCCAGACTAAATTAGTCATAGACGTTTAGCCTTGTGCCAGCATTGTCTTTTGGGGTGAGGAGCTCCTCTGCCCTCCGGCAGGCGTTTCTAAGAAAGCAATTCCTCCCCCCTCTGCCTCTCCTCTGCAGGATAAACAACCTGAGTTCTCTGGATCTTTGCTTGTCAGGCTGCCTCTTCATCCATCGTTGGCTCTCCTGGCAGCCCTGTGTGGGATCTGGGTGCTTCATGATCCTCCTTGTAAAGAGGAGTGAGAAGAAGCAGGGTGTTGTGCTGGATAAGGGTCTCTGGCATCCTATAAATTAGGTTTACCAGGCATATTTTTTTTTTGTCCCTCTAAAGAGCTCATGATGGGGAAGTTTGAGCTGTTGCTGATGTCTGAAAACAAGTGTCTGTATTCAGACTGAAGACCTTTGCTAAGGTACTCACTGAGGTGGCCCCAAATCTGATTTCCTTGAGGAATCTCACTGCCGATTTCCTCTCAGCCTCAGAGCTCTCCTTACGGAGTCACTTCAGCCTCCCCTCCAAATCGTGTTTCATCCACTCTGCGTGTCCTGACAGTAAACTTGGTTTCTGACATTGGGAAGCAACAATGAGAGTGACCCTGTGTGGAAGATGAGATATGCAAAACATACCACGGGTGGTTGTTTTTTTCTGTTGTTCATGAAGCCTCAATTTAAAAACAATCGGTTTCAGCAAAAGAGTCATCGTGTACCCAAACCCTTTAGAGCCAGCATTCAACCACAGGGCTGCGTTCCTGTCACGTGCTCTGACCTTCCCTCTAATCCATACGGTGTTTCCATTAACTTCGGCAGGAGTGGGAAGAGTTTGTTGGAGTAAATATTTGAGGCAGATTGTTGCAGGGCTGCAGAGGTGATGCCCGTGAGTTCTGGGCCCCTCAGTTCCAGAAAGAC
>VWZK01015615.1:81617-116829 GCA_013396935.1 Baryphthengus martii | reverse complement strand
GCCCCCCCCATTTTCCTTCCCCCAAAAATAAGAAAAAAAAAAAAAAAAAAAAAAAAAAAGTGATTACATTGTAATGTAAAAACTAAAACTATCCAACTTACACACTAATTGCACTAACTGATAATTTGTAACCTGCACTACTGGGAAAGTGTTTTGGGTCTCAGTTTGGTTTGGGGTTTTTTGGGTTTGTTTCTTTTTTTTTTTTTTTACTTTAAAGGCTTTTTTAAATCTTGAGTTCCTAACAGGAACTGAAAGCTATAAAACATTAAACCTTTGGCCAAAAAAAAAAAAAAAAAAGAAAAAGGTGAAGTTCTCCATTTTTCAAGGCTTTTGATTCATTTTGTATGGATTTTTTAGGCTTTGTAGTCTCTTAGTATCTGCCTCAGTAATGACTTTCTTTGGAAAGTTCAATATCGTGGCTGCAACACGATTGCTTGCCATTAATGGTTAACACAAGAGCAGCTGTGCACATCAAGTCCTTCGTTTGGAGCAATACCATTTTATTTTATTAGAAATTGATTTTTAAAGCTCTTCCATTATTAATTTATCTAAGCAGGGAATACTCTGGTGGCTGAGTGAGATCTGCTTTGCTGACATCTGGAAACAGGTTCAAATTTTTTTTTAATTTTTATTTTTTATTGAGGGGAAGAGATTAAGCTAGCTCTTCCCTATCCATATTTTAATCCAAGAATTTTAAGACTTTAGGCACAAAATTATTTTTCTGAATAACCAGTGTTGCAGCACTATATTTTCTTAACCTGTGAATTTCTCCATTGAACACTTTGTAAGCTCTAATTACATAGTAATATTCTAGTAAAATACTAGCATGAGCGACATAAAGAGACTTTTTTTCTAATTAAAGTTCTATCATATTATTCTTATTATATAAACTAAGACTAAACACAAGGCAAATCTACAGTAAAAAAAGGGAATGAATAGAACAGATCTTACTGCTGTACTCTTCAGCACTGATACTGCAAGGATCTTGAGAAGATTAACACACCTGCTGATGTTTAAACAATACTAGGAGCTTAAGTATGAGTTAATGAATATAATAGCACACTGAATCTTAAAAACCCTTGGTGTTACACACATTCCTGGCTTGAATCCCTAGCTTTCAGAGGACCACTGAAGAATTCATTTTCTCTCTCTACACTTGTTTCTGTTACCTGCAAAATGAGAACAGTGATATTTTAATTACTTTTAAACCAGAAGGTGTTTTCTGAATGAAACTTAAGCTGTGTGTTTTATGCCATGTAGTGTATATATATGCCTAGCACTATAGCCTAAAATAATCTAGAGGTGTTTGAGAACATGAAGCCTCCTAGAATAGGACTGGAGAAACCTGTAGCATAACAGAAACAAAACAGTGTCCAGGGCTGCCCGTTGGGAAAGGCTGCCAGCATGAGTTGTCCCTTCAGTCACTCTGTGGGACTGTCTAAAGGATTCTAATAAAATGCTGACTTACTCTGTTTACTAGTACAGATATGCCTTTAAAGCTGAGGGAGCAGATGAGCTTAAGGAACACCTGTATGCATTAGAACAAGCTCAGATGTCCTTATAGTAAGAATCAAGATTACGTAGGCATTCAATTCCAACACTACAATCATGTTCAGTGTCTACTCATTCAGCTAAGGAGGACTTTAACTTCATAGATACTTTGCAGATTGAATTCAACACTTCTCAAGTAAACAGAGTCATATCTAGATAAATAACAGGACAGCCAACATCTCAAAAGGCTACTTCATGTCTAGTTCACCTGGAAGTCTGGCAAAAAGTCGATCTTCTTAAGAAATGCTATTTCTTTTCGTAAGTATGAAGTTCCTAACATTCACCTTAGAAGTTGACATTATAACATGTTGTACAGGCTTTCTGATGGTTACATGAGCCTGGACATAGCCAAAACAAAGCTCCTCTCTACCCATTTCCTTTCTCTTCCCACTCTTCTTTAACATGGGTAAGGTCTAAGATGACAAATATGTCTGTCTAGGTTATGTGATAAGAGAAGAGCCACAGAGCTGCAGGCTGGAGGCTGCTTCTTCCTCTACAAAAAAACAGACAAACAAACAAACCAAAAAAAACCACAACCAAAAAAAAACACAACAGAGAGAAGTCACAGAGCTGTATCACACTTTGGGAGAGTGGAAGTTGCTGGATATATCATATTGGGAAAGCAAGTTTTAAACTTAAGTTCCCATAGTTAAATCTCCAGATGAAGAGGGAAGACTTGGAACATCTGGTAAAATGATAGTGTTTCCTTTTAATTTTTATTTTTGTTATGGATTGCCTCAACTTTTAGGATCTTGAAGTATGGCACATTCACACTGTCAGCACACTGCAGACCAAATACTGTCATATTGAGTCTGGGTTCAACACTTCTTCATAAAAGATGCTACATCTATTCATGCATCATCATACTACTGTTACTGCTGTATAAAACCCACTAACTGGAATGTGAAACTATCCATAACAGTACTACCCTTTCTAGTATTACCTTTGACAAATACTACTTAGTGTACTTTCCTGAGAGTGCCAAGGTGGTGTTGCTGATCAAATAGGTTTTTTATTAAACATTCATCTAAATTAAGAGTGTGTTTTTCATTTGACTAATCCTTTGCAGGCAAACTTTAAGTGTATTTATCGTTATAACTAGAAGGGCTCCTATATCATATTTGACTGCAGAGAAATGTCTGTTGTCTGCAGTCCAAAACAAAATGTATCCTCTACTAAGGATCTGAGCCTTACAAAAACCAATAAACAGAGAGAGAGGTGGTATCTGGCAAAGGGCACATAAATACAAAGTGTTTTCCAAATTTGTTTAATTAGTAATTGCTACAGTGAAAATAATATGCTTCCCATTGCAGTATTGTAATGAAACATTGATTAACAATTCTAATCCTCATTACTGCTATAATTAAGAAGGATTTCAAGATTAAAAGAGGAACCAGTTGGTTTGTACCTACACTTCTAACTAGCCTGCCAAAAATTCAATATTAAATTGTTCTTTCAAAGGGTTGCTTTCTACAACCTAGCAGTAAGATTAGCTCGGTAGATGCGTCACAAAATGTAAGTAACTGTCAAAACTTATTCAACTACTTTAATTAAATGAGTTTATTTTTGTGTAACAATTTCTCCACTGCTCTGTGGTTAATTATAAAATAGATCTGCAGTCTGATCTATATCATAGTACCTTTCTGTTTACATGGAGTCAATAAAGCAAGTTTACAGATCACAGACTCCAGATTTAAAAAAAAATAAAAAAAATTAATTTTTCAAACTCCTGCCTCCAGTCTCATTGGAAACAATATTACCAAAAAAAAAAAAAAAAAAATAAAAATCAAAAAAATAATCTGACGTACATTACAGATTCTAGGTGGCCCTTGCTTGAGCAGGAACATTGGTCCAGGTGACTTCCAGAGATTCCTTCCAACTGCAGTCATTCTGTGATCATTGTATCATATTCTTGCTTTTTAAAAAGGCACCAGATATTCTGTACTACATAGTCCATATCTGACGAATGAGATACACCCTTCCAGAATGTTCATTCATTTTAGGTGTCTACTTGGATTGTCTTTTCCTCTGAAAATGACCATATGTCCTCTTTTCTTTTAAAGCATTCCAGAACTTCTCTTTATTAAAATACTATGTTGTGATATTTGCAATTTTATGTCTTGCAAGTTTCAATTGGATCAGAAAGAATTACTAATTTCAGCGATCTTGCTAAAATGCTATCAGATTACTGCTTTTAATTTGAATAAAACACTACTGAAACCCAATGTCTGGGCTAGAATTAGACAAGTGTCATATTAAAAGGTAACATCAGTTTCTAAAATTAGAAGTATAAACTCAAAAATTAGGCAGAAAGATGTACATTTACTAGTACTAGTAAGAAGATGCTTCAACATTTATAATAATTTGTGCTCTCTTGACATCTTACAGAGACTCCAAATTCTAAACTTGATGGCTCTCAGTTTTCTCAATGAAACTCTTCTGATTTTGTTTACTCGTTCAAAAAATTTGCCTTTTAGAATTCCAGTTATCAAATTATCAAATTTCAGGAGGGTGTGCTATATTTGTATAAAATACATTTCAGCTTGCTTTCAAGGTAGTGGTGCAAACTGAGCCTTAATCTTGAGTTATACATAAATAATGGAAAACTGTTTCTTTGCAGACAAAGGCTGGGAACTTCTACAAATATTTTTAAACCTGGTAGATTTTGTAAAAATGCTACAATTGGAAACATGCATTCAAAACAACTGAGCCTTCAGCGAAAAAAAAAAAAAAAGTAGTTATTTATATGCCCAGTCCTATTTTGCCTTCTGCAGACAACTCAGCTAAAATTCTGTTTGCAAATTGAACAGGAAGGGTTTTCTCACACAAGTCATATGCAGAGATATTCGGAAAAGCTAAGTGTGATCTCCTAATGAAAAGAAGAAGCTGTACCTAATTCCCCAAAATGCCATTAAGTAAATCAAGATTCCTTGTTTTCTGAGATGATTCAAGACAGCCTCTGAGCACACACTTGACAGTAGTGCAGGATAATGACCTCAAGGTCCCTGTGGCCATACACAAAACAGTATCATGTCTAACAGAATGTAATTCATATTCACTACGTGCCTTTATGGCTGGGCCTGGCTTTTCTGGTCAAGCTTACTGATACAAAGGAACTGAAATTCTGACTGCAGTTACATTCTGGCACATGGATATTTAAAACTGTTCATATTTTTAATCTTTCTTCTTTTTTTTGTTGTTTTTGTTTGTTTGTTTGTTTGTTTTTAGATTCCCAGATGCAAATGCAGCTTGAATTTAATTTTACTGAACTTGACCTCATCCATCACATTGTATCTTCTTGCCAAGGAAATTAACTTTAGTAACAAAGGCTTAAACAACAGAAGTTTCTACATGACTGGACAGTGTCTCTATATTCATCCTCGGTCCTTGCTTCCCCTCCTTCCCTTTTAAACGAAGAATTTTATCAGGTAACTTCATCACCTGAAGACAGAGATTCCTGTTTTGATTCTGATACAACTCCTGAAATTAATGTATTCTTACAAGGCTGAAACCATCTCTTGAAAGAAAGATTAACTTGTGATATATAACTTTAAGAGTGACTATATATTCCATCCTTCTTAAAAGTTTCATTCACTTAATTTATTTATTCTTCTGCGATCTTTTATTAAACTAGTGTTTACTTACTCGAGTTGTTCAGAGCTCACAGAATAGCTAACAGAAATCTCAAAATTGCTCTTGGCATCTTCCTATCAAAATGGATGATTGCCAGCATAGCAATCGAGCTTAGCACTTCTCTTCACATATATTCTGCCATTGAAACTAATGAAATTGTTGATATCAAGTATCCTCACTAATCTTTAAAATTATCTTAGGCAAGACACACATTCTTAAATAATCTAAAGAAGAAAAAGTTGAGTATAAGGAAATTCATACTGACTCTTTAAATCAAGCTGATTAAAACCCCAACTGAAAAAGGTGAAAAAATAGATTTGAGGCCCAGAGAGGTATCCTGCAGCTTTGACTCTTCTCTGTCATTTATTTCTTGATGGTTGACAATGACAGCTGAACTGAGTACATTCTATAGAAAAACATTTAATTAGCAAAATGAAGTAATCTATTAATCTATAAAGAGAGAAGCTGACATTAATGCAGTCTCTAATGTTTCTATTGGGGCATCTTGTAAGTTGCTGTACAGTTCCCTTTTATGCCTGGCACTGGTTCTGCTGTCACTGCAGGTATCGACATAGATGTGTGTTTCTGTAGAGTATTATTAACACTTAGCTTAGCAGATCTGTGTCTATCCAACTACACAAATATCTTTCTAAACCTGAGTTGCCTGGATTACATGTTTTCTTCTTCAAAACAAAACCAAAGGTAACACCACACAGAAAGCAGTTTTCAGCTCAGTAAAAATGATATTTTGCATAATGAATATCTGATGGACTAATTAAGTCATAACATTACGGGAAGCGAGTAGTTTGGTACCATTTATTTCCTCTACCTGATGTCGTTATTTTTGTAAAATAGACTGTCTTATTCTTATTCTACTGCATCTAATTACTATTGTATCTAAGCCTACTACTATTTATTAGAGTGTATGAAGAAGCTCTGAGGAAGTGAACTGCCATGTGTCTCAACCTAGGTCATAGTCAGAAGAAAGCTGTCTTGTCTTCTTCATAGAGACAAGGGAATACAAATGTACCAACGAGGAAAACAAAGTACAGATGAATATTATATGAAGTCATTTATGTGGTGCTAGAGGAACAGCGTAACAGTACCAAAAAGAGAAAAAAAAAAAAAAAAAGTAGGAAACAATGGGTTATATTCAATAGCAAAATACTCATGTTTCACACAGTTTCCACCGATGGGGTCACTCATAGAAAAATCCCTTCATGCTGCTGGTTACTACGGTGACGAGGACAGCCTAAGAGCCTACTTAGGACAGAAGTGATGTACCACCCAGCAAATGACTCAAGGCAGTGGGACACTATCAGGTAAAAGCATTAGTTCAAGAAACCTGTGATTGAAGATATCCTCCATAGCTTAGAGGTAACAAAGATTGATTTTTTTTTTTTTTTTAAGGGAGAAAAGACTGAGTGGATATTTTTCAGATAATAATGAGCAGACATCTATGCATTTTAATTTTAGTTTTTGATTCTTACAAAATCTTTCACAAATATCATCACTATGAAAAAACTCATTGCTTTGAAGCAGGCTTACTTAAGACAAATGTAATGAAGTAAATTTTACAATTTATAATATTTCCAAAAAGGAAATGTGAAAAACATCCATTACATGATATGAAAATTGATTTCATTTTTGGAACATTTGTGTATGTCAGCAAACTGAGACAAAGAGTTTACAAAAGGTAAGATGGACAACCTTGCAGAAAGATCTATTCTAAACATCTCAAAACAAAAGGGCTTACTGATTTGAACTATAAATTGAAGGAAATAAGAAGGAAAAGATGCACGGAACAATGCACATGAATTTAAAGGCCTGCCAGACTGCTCCAGGTCACAGTACAGAATTTAAGAATTGGGGAATTACCCAGAAATTTATGAAGTCAAGTTCTGACTGGACTAGACAGCTAACAAGGACCTAGGCACTTAGCTATGGAATAAGCAGGATGTGTGAGGGTATAAGTTGTATGCTAAATCTATATTTGTGTTAAGATGGAGTACACACAAGCAACATATCCACTCACAAAATAGGGAGAAGCAGCTTCTCGCATTTTATAGAGGTATTCCAAGGAAGAATACAGAAAGATTCTGAGATTCCTGTGTTGTGTTGGTATATGGGTTAGCTAGATATAAGAATATATTTTTCAAAATAGGAGATAATACACTTGAAAACGAACTTCCTAGAGACTGACACAGAGATACATTTAAGAAACACTTATTCTTCAGCACTTGGAATACATCGCTATATAATAATCGGTGACAAATGGTGACCCCAGACACAGTGCAAATATATTATAAAAACATTGAAACAGAACACTTGGAAATAAAATAAATATGAAATTAGAATTTTCAATATTACTTCTTCTGCAACTGCTCACTGTATTTATTTTACCAGCACCTAGCATGACAAAACAAACAGCATTCAAGTGCTATGAAATAGTCTTCCTGCAAACTAGCCTAAGGCAGTTTCTCTGAAGTGCTAGCAGTTGTGCTAATGATACAGTAACAGCTTTAGAATAATCCCCTTCACCCTCAGAACCACAAACAATCTTACATAAATAGAAGAGAAAGGATCTCAGAGTTCTTCCCTAGCCAGTTGTAGGCAAGAGACAAGACAGTGCACACGATTGTCTTGCATGGAGCGCCCACGTTATTCTGTCACTGATAACAGCATCACTTAAGAACAGCAGCAGCACAGGCAGTATGCCTTGCCATTTAACAAGCCTTTCCATTAGCTATTATATAGCAAAAAGCAAACTGAGGCTATTGATGAAGTTCAGTAAAAATGGTGATGCGATTCAGTAAAATATATATCTATTTAAATTAATTAGCGTGATCCAGTAATGGGATTCTTCGACAGATGGAACAGATGCTGGTTGAAATAATCAAGTTGTATTCATTGACCTTAGCTCTAATAGCAAAGACATAATAGTCAGAGAATGTGGATTCTGCAGGACATAATCATACCATGGTGCAATTGTATTTTCACCAACTTTAAGCATAAGATTATCTGTCTGGTCATCAAGTCACTATTTTTAAAACCAGACAGGTAAAAAACATCTCACCAGCAAATACTGAACTGATTGTTTACACAACATAGAGAAAACAACAGAAAAATAATATTTGTCTTCAGCTTTTCAAAGGACATAATTTTCTGTTCCTTTTACTGTAAAAAAGGCTAGTTACATATTTCACTTCCAGTTTCTTTCCCTCATATTAGCTTTATGCACAGTAATTTCACAATCTTTGAGTTGCTTCCGACATATCAAAACTGCATCTATGTATGAAAGTAATTTTGGTTATATTTTATTGCTTGCAAATAATTCACAATATTTTTAAGCCAACATGTGGTATAGGACAGCTCTTTAGGAGACTTCAGTTACCTGGGTAATATCTAGCGAGACCAGTTGCGCTACCAAAAACCTGCCATAATAAAGTGGGGTCTTCTTCTCTGTTCCGCTTGAATACATCATCCAATGCTGCAGTCCAGTTGAGTTCATTTAACACTATCGTTGCTGCCAAAGACAAAAAATATTTGGTATTAAAAAAATAAATCGTAACACAAGCAGAAGCAACTACAAAAAGCAAACTGAACTATTGCAGAAATTAGTAACATTTTAATTAAATAATCAACAAATTTAAAGAAAATTATTTCTCTTTCTTGGGACTTTACATTCCTCATTCTCTCTTCCCATTGCATTATTTGTATGTAATGACTGTTGACTTATTTGCCTATCCAATATCTTCTACAAATATTTTGTTTCTGAGATGTCACTCCAGTTGTACTTTCTAGTTATAGAAGAATAAACGCAATGTATAAAGTCGATGTTTACTAATTACAACACACTACAATAAGAACAACTAGAATGACGTCAACAAAAGTATGTATATACCTCTTATAAAGGTAACAAAGATGTCCCTTTCCAAATAGATGCTGTAAGAGGATTGTATGGGAAAAAGACAATGGTGAGTTATTTGAATTGTAATATTAAGGCAGGACTGCATGCGCAACAGTACGCATTATTGCAAGCTAACAAGATCCTAATCTTCAAGAATGTGATCACTTAAGGAAAGATCAGCAATGTGAACATTAATATTTCTGACTTGGGTCATTTCCACAAACAACTTCAAATACACAGAAATTCACATTTCAGCTATGTGGCCAGTTATAAAGACACTTACATTCACAAAGTTGTCCTGTACCAATGCTTGTTTCAATCAGTCAAGTATATTATATAATCAATCAAATATATAATATATTAGCATACTAACTCTTTTTGAAATAAAGATACGTTGAGAAACTTACTCTAAAACCAATGAACACTGCTACAGTAATAGTCAATTGACTATAGTCAGTAGTCAATGAAATTTTATTATGATACAGAATGTTTTATGATATTTCATTAATTTCCCCAGAATATTCTCAATAATGTTAGGCAATAGCAAGTATTCAGTTAACTAGAAAAAGCAAGGGCTTTTCCTTGGTTTGATCACTGCCTCTCTCTCTTTTTTTTTTTTTTTTTTTGCATTGCCTAATGGCACTGTAAGTAATATTCCTAAAACTGAAAGATAAGTAAGCCAAGAGTAGAAGGCGAACTAGAGGGGTGGGGGGGATGTATTCAAACAGGTAAAGATGTAGGTGTAAAACCTATAAAAGTTAACACTGTCATACAAACCCATCTTAAATTATGGTATTGCACACAGGAAAGAAAATTAAACTTCTTTTGCAAATGGGCAAGTTAAGTTGAAATAAAATCAGTTCACATTTAAGGTGCCTGAGTGGCAGCACAGAACAAAATTTGGTATGTAGGTCTACATTCTAGCCCTCTGCTACCATGACAAAAAAAAAGAAGCAATAAAAAAAAAAAACCACCAAACACTGGTTGAACGTTAACATTTGACAGCCCATTTCCAAACAGAGGTTGTTAACAGGTACTAGAGAAATGAGATCACAACATTAAGATTTATAGGCTTGTTTCTAAAGGTTAAGGAGAAGATTGCTACACCGTGTGTTCTGCAGAAAGGTTTATCTGTTTTTCTCAAAGTAGTTTCAAGATAATATTACTCTCTCAAGATACAGCTTTTTATAGAAATATCAAACTCTTAGAAATTTCCAACTCTTGAGATTCCCTGTAAGCAATAAGCTTGTACTATATACCTGTCTCTTTAACAAGTAGATAAGTACAAACATATATATGTTTAATTAAGAAAGAGGAATAATTCCCTGAGGCACCATGAGAAGTTAATTATCATTTCTAAATGGTTACTGTTCAATCATCTCCTTTAGGTCCTGTTTGACCTACTGTGTAACGAAGCGTTATGCACAGACTTCCTAAACTTGACTTTGTGTCAGATCTCACTTCTAAAAGTGGCTCCATGAAGCAATTAGAAGCATTAGAAGCAATGTCATTTACTTAGATAAGAATTTACTTTCATCTTGATTTTTTTTTCCTGTTATCATTTCCTCATCTAATATATAGAGCACTTGGCCCAGCAGAAGCCTATGCCAATGGTTCCTGTGGCATTTAGAGCACTGGAGCTTAGGACACTTTACTTGACCCACATGGGAGACAATAATTCTTACCTCTTTGCCAGCTGACAAAGCATTTAGGTTTCAGGGCCCTCTATGAATTCCCAAGTCCCATAACAATATAAACCAATGCATTTCTTTGGCCTTGTGACCTGACTTAAAATTGCTGCAGCCTCTATTCTCAAATCTGTCAGTGACTTTACCACCCTGGTGAAACAACTGATACCCCCATTCAGCAAAACGTTTAATTAGGAAAAAAAATACTTCTGAGTTAATTATGCTCATAAAAGCTTTTCTAATACTTCACGAAAAAAACCTCTTTGTAGCTGAAATGTGATATAATATTTCTAAAGAGAGGGTTTCCTTCAGACTGTAAGCTTACTAACGAATAAACTGTATTTAGTGAAGATATATTTAACATTTTACTGTACCGTTGCAAAGAATGTCTGTGTAACATCACTCAAAAATTTGTTGCTGAGAGTTATATATATATGAACCTGTATGTTTAGACACACCTATGCACACACACAGTCATATACATAAAATATATATTCATCTAAAATACATGCACATACAAAAAAAAAGAAAAGGAGACAATCTACAAATAGTAAGTTAACCAAGTACTGAACGGAACTGGTAATTTCAGCATTGTATTAGATCTGTTGAGATCAGGCTATAAAGTAAGAAGTAAAGCTTCCTAGATCTTATTTGTAATATTTGTGGAGAAGTGATGCTTTAGAGTCAAGAGTTTTATGATCCTATTTATGTTCCACTTTCCCCTCCTCTAATTTTATCACAGGGACGAATAGAATACCCTAAGAAAATCCAAGAACCTGCAGCAAGGGGGAAGAAAAATAACTCAGCATATGAAGTTGGAATTAAAAAATAAAGATCAGCAACAAGAACAGAGCATCCTAATAGAAGTAAAATAAAATAAATCTGGGAAAAGGTTACTAACCGTATGGATCTGTTCTCAACTACTGAAAAACATCTCTTCTTGCACTCCAGAAATCCATAGTTAAGTGTCCGAGTCTCATTTCAGAAATAAACTTTAACAGTACACTTGTAAGGTTCAACATATATCAGCCTCCTCTTAATTCCTTTCTCATGACAACAGTTTGTACTTGGAACCGACACACAGTTTATAGAGTTTATTTGGTGGGACTGACATGTAAACAATTGATTGTACAATCATTAAAACTGAAGCAGTTTGTTATTTGTAATTCAAACTTGCTCCCTTCATTCTGGGTTTTTTGTTTGTTTGGGTTTTTTTATTCTGTCTACAGATATACTCAATACAGAATGCACCCACATTTGTGTTAACTAAACTGGTAATCAGTAAGAAAAGGGTGCTGGGAAATTTAGCTTTAATCATTTATTTCTTTAAGTGTTTTTCCACAATTTACATTTCTCTTTTGCTTATGCTAAAGAACACACCCTGGACTTCAAAAGGCAAGCTGTAAATCAAGTCCCCTACTCTTTTTTTTTTTTTTTTTTTTTAATGCAATACCTCTGGTAATAGGCAATTTCAAACTAACACCTCTAGATTCTGGTTTAAAGCCTACAGCAGTGGATTCAAATTGCCAGCCAAAGAAAAGTAAGGAAAATTGTTCACAAACAGCAACAAAACCATTCTTCAAATTCTACTAAAGTATCAAGATTCTCAATTTGCACTTATAAATCAGTGCAGTGCTACTTTCACTAGCTCATAGTATAGCTCATAGCACCTGGCAGAGTACTCCAATTTGAGAGACATGGGTTTATGTTGACTTCATGAATACAGTGACAATTTCATTTAGAAGTGAAAAAAATCATTACTAAATAAGATGCTTAGAGGTGTTTTAGCCACACCTACTGAGACGCTCTATATCCTGGAAACAGTTGTCTTTCCTTCTGAGTTAATTTTCATACAGGAAAGAGCTTTTCACTAACAACCGACAGAAAATCTAGCTGGAGACAACTCTCCAATAAGCTCATTTCCAATTCTGCTAAAAGAAGTCTTTGAAGATTACTACTTCAAAGCTGCTACCTTTCACATGATACAGGAAAGATGAAAAAATAAAATTTATCATCACACCATAAGAAACATCATTCTTCCTGGCTAATTTCAGTGAACTCCATCCTTCATTTCCTCTTCTTCGTGACATGAGGTTTAGGGGCCTTGACAAGGAATGGATTCAATTTTCCTCTGCAAATGCAATCAATAAGAAGTAGAGAGCACTACTGTACTCTCTTTAAAAGAACTGAAATACACTTCTGATGATTTATTCAATGTATAGGCCCTGGCCTGCATACAAGGCAGAGTACAACTTTATTTGAAAAGCCTGAGAGCTATTTACTATGTCTGAAAAAATGTGAGCTGCTGTTCCCTGATGCGGCAGCTACACATACACTGGGGAGAACAGAAGGGAGCTCCTCAGCAGCTCATTAATCTTCTTTTAGTCTGTGGAATGTATTACACTTCCATATCCTGTTTAATGAAGTTGACTCATTGATTTCTTTAACGATAACACCAGCTAATTACTGTTATGAATGAAACACATATTTGCAATCAAATATTATGATATTTAAGAGCAGGCACAGAGGGACAATACATTTGCAAGTACGTATTTTTGTATGCATGTGTACAGAAACAGAAGCTTCATCTGTAGCCATGCTAATCAGATATTATAGAAACTCTACTGAAGGTACAAACTAGTCTTCTTCATGATTTCTGTGTTTGACTAATTTTTTCAAGATTACATTCCTTCCAATTTATGTTAAATTACATAGAATGCTACATATTCTTAACTGTCTTTGGAAAGTTGCACTCATTTTATGTTGCACTACAAAGGAATGGCATTTTTCTTTTTAAGGTATTTTTAATTAGATTTTCACACCGGCTTACATAGATACATGTGTATACACACACACACTTTTTCTCCGTAAGTCCCAAATATAGTAATTCAAAGTACTATTCTGGTAGTAACTTAACTTCAACTCTTCAAATTTTTAAGCCATCTACTTCTCTCATGGAAAGTTCAGTATGAGCAAAAGGCCAGGGCAAAGGAAATATTATAGTGGCTCTAAACTGAACACTGTCTCCAAGGTAACTGGTCCCTGGAGCGGAATCAGAAATCTGAATTTAGATATTTAGGCTTCCCACAGAAAACTGCAGGAAAGAGTCCAGCTCAAAACAGTCATCTAAATAAACTTCACAGCTGATTAGAAACCAGTTACAAGAGAGTAATAAGAAAATTCTGAGAGCTAGGGGAACTGGGGAGTGTTTTATCCAGCCTCTCTTATACAGGTTAAGCAAATACACGAGTACACTGTGAGAAGTGCGTATCTACAAACTGCACGATTTAAATATAGCTTCCATACATATTCCAGAGTACCAGATTTATCAAGATTAGTTACACACATTGTAATAACTTGTATTTACTTTGAAAACATCCACCAGGTGATTTGTAAGTATTCTGGTTATTTACTTATTTATTTAAATACATAATTTGAAAGGTAAAAAAATTACTAATGGGAAAAGTATTTACTAATTGAACAAGCTTTGTTCATTTTTTATTAAAACAAGTATTTATGAATGTAAAGGAAATGTATTCTTTTCATTCAAAGCATAGTAAGAAAATAAAAAAACTAAGTCTTAAAATTTAGCATACTGTATCTGTTATATAATGGCATTTCCAACTGGATAGGTCATGATTTTAAGTGATGCTCTGCTGGATCTTGTACATATAAATCAGTTACAAAATCTTGCTTTGAAAGTAGCAATCATACCAGAATTTAAAGTTATTGGATAATCAAAATCAGGTAATATGCACTCAATGGTGCATAAACCCCAAAGTATTAAAATACAGTTTTTAGCATATGGAACAATAATGAAGTAAAATAATTTCAAAATCTACAATTGCTGAAAGAAAATTTTACAGAGCTGATATTTAACACTCTTAATTAAAAGCAGAAATGATAAAATGTCACGTACTTTTTTCATTAAATGAACAACTTTTCTACTCCCCGTTAGATATCTGACATTATGTCCCAGACACTTCTAGAAATAATTCTCTGAAGGAGTCACTGAAGTCTAGCATACTGTTGTGTCTGTGTCAAATCAAGTAAATTAATTGGCCACGCCATAAGCTGTCTGCTGACTGATTTAACTGCCACATGCTGATAGCTAAAGAAGCACAGTAAAAGCTCATTAAAATAAGAAACGCCCAGGAGAAGGAAATGAGAATAAAAATGTCAAGTAGAGAAGAGGGAATTAAGATTCCATTATAGCTGAACAAAAAAGAGTTAATACAATGTAGTGTCATAGACTCTTCAGTACATACTCACAATTTTTCAACGAGTTATTTATCTCCGTAAAACATAAAAGATACCCATATATATATATATATACTGCAGCCTATTGCTGATAACAGTACTTGAGCAGCTTACAAGTCCAGAAGGATGAATGTTGTTTTTTGCTTCCTCTAATTATCAAATTATACCAGTGTGTATTCTAGAATGGAATAACACTCTGCATAAACAACCACATAGTACTGTAGATTTTTTTTCTGGGAAGCAGGCAAGACGACAAAATATATGAAAGATAAGGCTAATTAGAGTGATTCTGGAAGACTTTCAGTTTTTGTATGGATTTTTTACTATTTATGATGAGATTTTACAGGTGGCTTCAAAGTAGGCCCTCTAACTGCACACAATTTCTTCTTTAAAAGAAACCAGCTGAAATATTTTTGAATGAGTTATGTCGTACTGTTATGGAAATACCAGGGATTATATATAAACAAAACAAACACTTAGCCATCACTGCTTTCTATATTACACATATTAACTCTGATTTTCCTTCACTTTGCTCTAATTTTTTGTCAGCATTTCAAAGGATATCCTAATGACACTCAAATTAAACTAGCTATAGAGATATGCTTGATCTTTAATGAAGACTTTTCTCTACAAAAAAAAAATAATTAGATGTTAACAAAACCAATCGAAAGATTGTCTGAAAATGCTGTTTGGGAATGATTTATTAGACTTTTTCTTCAGTTTGCTACTTCAATAACTTTCCAGTCACTAGAGCACCTTACAAGAGCAGTAAATCCTAAGCAGTAGGAAAAGAACTAGAAGCAGACCAATTCATGCAAAAATGTTCTTTCTCCTTCCTCATGCTTTCTGTGTTTTTATAACTATTTTGTCAATTCTGATTACAATTTGTATTACTTGTAGTCTGAAATCTCAGTCAATTCAGAAACGGATACTATCACGTTAGTTTTATGTCAATTACCTATTAAAAATGCCTTACGGTCTTTCTTACAACACGTATATTGGTTATCAACAGCAATTACTTCTATCGTCTCCCCAGCCACGGTAAGTCAGAAAGCACAAGTATCACCCGCAAGAATAGAAATACATTAATACCATAAAATAAAGATCAGTTGACACCTTGTCTGGAATACTGTGTGTTTGTCTGTTATGTCAAAGAGATGAATTGCAAGTGGACAAAGTCTGAAAATGGCCACTAAGATACCTGGTGAAGAACAGAAAAGAGAAGGTTTATGAGCAATACAGCCAAGAAAAATGAGGCTGAGTCAGGAAGCAAGGCCACTCCTAAAAGGGATATATAAGCATAAGGTTGGCACCGGCACAATGGGTTTAAAGTACTTAAATTATAGCAGGTAATTAGGAGGTCTCATTCAGTGCAGAAGGTCTCTGAATGGCCTTTTGCTAGGGAACGTGAACAAGCAGCCCAGATCCTTTAAGCTGGAGCTTGATCAGTTTATTAAAGGAATGACATGGACTAGATAAATTAAAAATAGGATTTGTCAATCAAAGAGCTGCCCTGTTCTGATATATCACTCTTTGTTACAAAACAAACAAACAAAAAAATCCATTTAGAAGCTGAAATTGAGTAACCACAAACAATGCAGTTTTATCCGTAGTTAATGGCAACACAAGAATTTGAAGTAAAACTGCTTTTCATTTTTAATTAGTAAATATTAAATGTTTGCAAAAAAATGAATGTTTTTTTACTACATTAATACATATCTCTCTATAGTACATACATAAGTATGTTCTGTATACATTATACAATCTATATTTTAAATACGTTATTAATAAATATATAATATAAAATTATTATTATGGAGAACGTATATGTATATCACAGGCAACATTCTTCCTGACATTTATGGCATTTTAACAAATATTAAAATAATACAGTGGATTTGACTAATAGATTCTAATCTAATCCCCATATAAATGAAATATTAATGAATAGCAGGCTGGTTTAATCTCTCTAAATGTATCTCTGGCAACAGAAATCCAAGACACACTGAGTATGAGGGGAATATAATGCACAACTGGGAAACGTGAGAAAAATGATGATGAGACAAGGTCCGTTTCATCACCTGAGCTGGTACAGATGGGACAGCTCCTGCTCCTTGTCAGTATTCCAGCCATCTCATGGATGAGTTTTTCAGACAAAAAATAACTAAATTTCCACAACCTTTCTCTTTGTTGTTTTTTTGTTGGTGGTGATTTTGGCCAAAGATTGTGTCAAAGAAGAGGACAGATAATTTCTAAAATTCAGCTACCCAAGGAAGGTGTCTCCTCTCTCCAACAGACGAAACGTCTGTCCCACGTGCAGCTGCGTTATGCCTTGGAAGCAGAACATTAAAATAAATTAGAAATTGTCAGTGCATAGCCTGGCATCATCATAGGTATTGTACCTTGACTGTTAATTAAGCTTGGTTTGGTGTTGTTTTCTAGATTATATAGAGGGAATATGAATAAGACTCTTCTCTCTTAAAGATCAAAGAGCTAGAGCATACAAGAAAGGTAAAAGTTGAAAGCTTGCTGCCTTTGCAGAGGTTCTCCTTCTCTCTCTGAAGACACAGCTATTTCTTGATATGAACAACGACTTTGCCTGTATCTTTACAAGAGGAAAAATAGTTTTATTTCATCTATAGCATTCAATTTATGAGGAACAAAACACAGACCTCCAGTCCTGTGTTTCCAAGATGTCAAGTTGAATTCCACTCTTGGGGTGAATCCTGGCCTCCCTGAAGTTAATGACAAGACTCCTTTACTACAGAGGGAACTGATTTAATCCTTCATCTTCAGAAAACTGTAACTCTGCAGTATACAGCCACTTTCTCTGTACGTAATATTTTGTCAATCTAATGCAATAAGCAGAAGACAGAATTAGAAGCCAGGATTTATTACTTTAGATTTTTTAAGCAAATGAAAAAAAAAAGGTAACCATTCTTACTTCATAAGGCTCAAAATGCCTTTGAAATAATGAAAGACTCAAAAGGATCTTTGGTAATGCGGTAAAATTAAGCTTCTTTGCAGTTGTGGGTTGTTTTTGTTTTTTTTTGTCTGCGTCCATGCCATGAATAATTTCATAGGATTCATCTAATTTTTCTGTATTCAGTGTTTTTTTTTCACTTGGTAAAAGAGTTCTTTGTTCTACAATGTCCAACAGAAATATATTTAAACTTTTTACTTAAAAGTTTGGACCAGATGACCCTTGAGGTCTCTTCCAACCTGATATTCTATGATTCTATGACATTTTTATAATCATGTGCTTGTTGAAGGTCTCCTTATTTTTAATGTATAATATTGTGTGATTATATAAAACCACAGGAAGAGGCAGTAAAATTGCAGAAAACAACTGGAAAGGGAAGACAGAAATCGTATCACCTTATATATACCTACACTAATAGTTTAAATTGTACTAAATTTTAGTTACTTTAGCTTCCTGTATTTAACTAAGGGCCATAATCCTTCCTGGATGAGTAAATACTGCATAAATAGAGCTTTTAAACTCAGAGAACCTGTTGAGCTTCAGGTTTCTAAGGGCTTCTATATAGATCAATCCCAATAACAGGAATAGATCAATGTATTAAGGAAATACAGACACAGATGGAACAACTGCTATAGGGGTAAAAAATGCATTAGGAACCAAAACAGTTAAGAATAGATGATAAAAACCTCTGAAGTCATACAGTATTTTAAACCATTGAAATTAAAGTCAGGGAGTGAGGATACAGAGTTCTACATTTCCTAGGATAAGGAGTAGGATATGAAAATACGAATCTGGCTTCAAAATAAGGCTTTAGGAAGGAGTCACATAACATAGCAAAATACAACAAACTTCAGCTCCAGTCTTACAAGCATTTCTACACATATTTAACTTTCATATTTGGTAAATGAAGGAAGCAAAACCAAATGCCAAGAGCTTAGCATCAGCTAAATCCCATCGTGCTCTGACAATCTGCATCAGTTCAGGATGTACTCCAGGGAAATAAGGGTCCAAATCTGCTAACAGTTCATTGCAGCAATTGTTTCAAAAAGACAAAAAGGAACGACCTGGTGTCACATCACTTTTTAAAAGACGATTGTATGAAAAAAAACAGAAGACATAATTAGTGAGAAACTCACTATCTGATTTTTCTAATAGTATACTGGTTTCAGTGGCTTCACCTGTACAACAGTGTAGTGCAAAGGAAGCAGGTCTTTATATTGAAATGGTGGTGGGGATGTGACATTCCTAATATACAGGATTTGAAGATTTTATTTTCTGCTACATCTTACCTGTGCTGTAGCCTGAATGCCCATTACCAGTTGATGTGGGCCAGGTGCACTGTCAGAGTGCACCTTCTGGTTTAGTTGCATTGGAAATAAATGCAGCTGCCACACTCTGCGATGGCTCAGAAATGTCAAATGCAGTAACTTGGGCCAAACGGTGTTTTCTTCCAAAAAGGGCATTTCTGATTGGAACTAAAATTCAAATGTAAACAGGGCCAGCTCTCATGAAACAACAGTGAAGAGTTCAATAAATTAGATAGCTGAGAGGGAGAACAACTGGCTTTTTGGTGATAAAGAAGTTCACAGTCAACAGGAAATAATTAGCTTCATACACAAGAGAGTCATTCTTTACTGAGCACAATATCACCTTGCAATTTTCATCACCCTAGTCATATTTTAGCAGCAGATGTTTCTGGATCCAGCTATAGCTATATCTCCTATTATAACTGAAAGGAGAGGACACCCAACTTCAGCTAACAAGATAGGCCTGAACATGACAAAACCAAAACCCCCCATATTTTTATACACATGTGAACAAACAAGCATGCATTTAACAAAACAGCGTCTCAGCTGAAGACCTATAATTTTCTTAGTATAAATATTCTGTACACTAATAGCCAGATACCTACATTTTAACTAAAGCCACTAATACGGTTTGCCAGTGTATACCAGCTGAAAATCTATGATTTTACGAAGATCTGTTTCACCATTACAACTTGAAACCCAAGAGCAAAGTTAAGAAAACCCGGCACTTTAAAGATCCACCAGCACTCTACACCATAGTTACATTTTACTTTTGTCAGTTCCTGTAAATGCTTTATGCGTGTAACAGGGGTTCAGAAGATGAGGCATCAGTAGTAGTAAAGAAACCAGAGATAAGACCTTGATTTACGGAAACTTATATAACAATATTGAAGGTGTTGGTGCTAAGTCACTTTTGTGTATGTGGTTTTAACTTTGATTCTTAGAATCACAGAATCATAGACTCGTTTTGGTTGGAAGAGACCTTTAAGATCATCCAGACCAACCATTAACCCAGCACTGCCAGGTCACCACTAAACCACGTCCCTAAGCGTCACATCCCTGGTGGTGACTCCACCACTTCCCTGGGCAGCCTGTTCCAGTGCTTTACAACCCTTTCTGTGAATAAATTTTTCCTGACTTCCCATCTAGACCTCGCCTGGTGAAACTTGGCGCCATTTCCTCTTGTCCCATTTCTTGTTATTTGGGAGTTGTTCTAACACTGACTTGCAGGGAAATCTTGGGCATCTTGTGATCTCACCAAACATCTTCCTCAGCTATAGAACAGGAACATTTTTTTTATTCTTAGTGTCATTATCAGATCTCAGTTAGAAACTTTAAGAGTCTTTAATACCTTGAAGGTCTTTGGAATAATTTTTCCTTGGGGTGACATAATCTGGCACTTTGGCACAAAACCATCTTTATCACGTATGCAGTTTTTGTATTGTTTACAAGTCAACATCTGTCTAGCATTTTGTAGTTGTAAACTCATGTCAGAAGACTCATATGTAAAAAAATTACTTCACGATTTTTTTTTCAAGCAGCAATCCAATAATTGAAAAATCAACTGATACTTGCAGATCTATCAAACAAAATTCACTCTTTCATGTAAACATGCGTAATATTTGATTTCAGATCTTCAGGCTTCTGACCACTGGGAGATTTTTTGGGTTTTGGTTTTTTTTTTTAGAGTAAAAAAACTCATATTAAATTTCAAAGAAATCTTGTTTTAAGTAAGACACTATTTTTGCAGGGAAAAAAAAAATATTCCTTCAGTTATCTACAAGATAGAACCAAGATGATCTGGATGACAGACTCCTACAGACTTACTTTGGGGACAACATTTAAAGAAACACAAAGAAAAGACTTTTTTTTTTTTCTTTCTTAGAAAATGACATTTCAGTTGTATGACCTAGTGAGTAATTATCGTGTATCTCTCCCCTGCCCTTCTTCTTGACAGTTTATGCCATAGCAAAGCATAAAATACTGTCAAAGTCATCCCGTTTGTGCTTTGTGAGAGCATACAACAAACCAAAAAAGCAGACAAGCTATCCATCATCTGCTCAGAAGACTATAACCCCTAAGGCAAAGGAATGGAAGAGAGAGATGCTGTAGCAATGTAATTTGTCACGATTAATTACTTATTTGTTAATGTATTATGATTTCATTTTGTTAAGTACGATCAAATAACATAAGCAGGAATCTTTCATGTCTTGAAAATCTTAAAACGAGAATTAAGACCTGACGTATTAAGACAAGCACGAGAAGGGGACTGAGGGAAGAACTGTAGCAGCAGCAGAGCAAGAGCAGAGGCTATTGCAGAGCTCTGCCATAGTCTTCAATTACCTACTGTTCTCCTGGTTTCTGAAAAATAAAAACAACTGCCCAATGTCTCTCTGCCTCTGATCTCTCATTCCCTATTATGTGTGACATAGAAGCCAGATGGAATTAAGGAATTATTTGAAAACAGAAGGAAATTTTATTGACTATAAATGAGAGAACTAAAGGAAAAGTGGTGCAAGAACACACCTACTGCAGAAATGGAGACACATTCACAAAAAATACTAGCTTAAAATGTGTGTTCTGTACAGGCATGTAGTGAGATACCAAAAAAATGAAAAACATTTTTTGGGGGGAAGATTAATAAACAGAAGAAATGAAAGAGACATTTCAAGACAGTAAATCAAGATTATTGCTTGTGAGACAAGCAGAAAGTATTTCATGAAATTAGCTCAGAAATTAGTACTGATTATTCCAAAGGGAAACACGGAAAAAAACATTAGCCCCATATGAAAAACTGCAACAAAGCTACTTGCAGAGATGCACAAAGAAAGTTCTTTGACAAATTATGTATTTTGTGCCATTTTCTATCATCAACCATCAACAAATACATACAAAATATATCTAAAAAGGCATGCATACATCATTTGTAGCTAAATACATTTTAAATATTCAAAGTCTTCTGGATTAAAAAGAAGTAAAGGTAGATTCAGATTTTAAAAACAACAGAAACAACAACAAAAACACATCCCAAAATGGCACTGAAATGTCACAATTTCATATGGGTCTACTGCTTAGGAAAAAAAAAAAAAAAAGGAAAATCAGCAGTTATTCATTTAAAGACATATATTCAAGCTGGCAGCAAACTACCAGAATGATAGATTGGTTGGATCACTATATAATGCCTTCGGGTCTTGTATAACACAAAACACCATTCCCAAACAAATTATTAGTTTATATAGAGACATGAAGACTTTATATAAAAATAGGTAATACAAACTAATTTTTAATATTTAATCTATGTTGAGAAAGACTGAATATCCTCTTTCTTCGGTGGTTTCTACATTTTATTCTTGTTCCAGCACACATCCAGAACCAAAACTATCAGTCATATACCTATTTTTATGTCATTTCCATGTATATCAAGTGATGTTAAGGATTAAAACACAAGTAGTATCCACATCATTAATATCAATATCACATTCCCAAACTAAAAATCAGTCAAAAAGTAAAGATGTAATCATTATATATAAACAAAACACATATAACTGATACTTTGCAAAATGACTGTTGTTTTTTTATTCAGTATTGAACTCTCAGAAATAGTTCTACACTCCCACTAAAGCCTGGGAAGCTTTAACTGCTCAAGTTAATTTTAATTTTAGAAAGAAGAGGTTTACAGTTTAGTTCTAGAATGTGTGGATTCAAACAGAACAAGTGGTTTAAAGTAATCATGACGTCTTGCGTGTGTAGAATATATGTCAATAATTTAAAAAAAAAACAAACATGCGTGAATCTTAAAAAAAACTCTACCCAGAAAAAAAAATGTTGATTTGCACAAAAAAACTGATCTGGCAAAAAAATACAGCATTTGAACAAATACAAACCACTGTGTTTTCTCACAATAATTATATAAATATACAGTTATGTATGTGTATATGTAGATATATATAATATATATATGTAAAAGCAGTGAATATTCAGTTCAGTCTATGGTTAAGACAAAAAATAACAGTTCTCACAGTGAAGGAGAAAGAAGCTGAGACGAACAGTTACTTCATTTTCCCTCAGGTTGCATATTATTTTAGTCCTACTCTAGGCTTCCCCTGGCCATTCCAGCAATTTGCATTTTGCTCATGATCTGGCTTCATCTGCCTAGAGCTCTCCATGTTTGTACCCAGCAAGATGCTGTTATGCTAAAAAAACCCAAACAAACCCAAAACCAAACCTAAACAAAACACCCCAACTGGAGTACTTGTTTGGTCTTTGTTTTTTTCTCAAAAATGCAAGAAATAGCAGGACTTACCATTATACCCTTTTTAGAATTCCCTGGGTCTGTAATCTGGACATAATTCACCATTTCATCCGGTGACTGTATTCATTGATTTAATTAGCATTACATTACTCTAAATATTGCAAATAATTCACTCTTCAGTGGAATCTCCAAGTAAAAACTGAATCAGCAAATGCATCAGCAACATACACAAATTTACTGGTGAGAGTAGTCTCACTGATATTAATGTATATTTCTATGCTAGATTGAAATTTTTTTTCACCCCAATGTGAATAGCAAAACCAAATATCAACACTGTCAGCCACTATATCAGAATATGACACTGTCAGATTTTAATTACTAGTTTTTAGGTCTGCAGAGTACATCTAATAGAGAAACAGCTAAATTCTAATGCAGCAAATCTGGCTTGCTCTTCTTTAGACCACTACATAATGCCAATAGACACCTGCCTCATCATTCAGTTCAGTGACGTCAATATGACCTCAAGCACTGAAATGAAAAACTTAGGTTATATTTCTGTCTTTGGAAAGTTTAACTACCAGAACACATGAAAAATGCTAATGGATCATTCCTTAAAGATCATAAATCAAACAATTTATCTGAGCAAGCAGCAGAGAAATTTCAGTGCTATTACAATTCTAATCTTAAGAGATAAAAGATGAATTTAGCTCAGTGACAATCAGCCCTTCACTGAAAATTCAGCAGTGCTTGCAGCATTCTTTTTTAATTTTTTTCTCATTTTCCATATCTCTATCTGCACTTATTGATGACATCTGGAGTGTTTTTCAGTAGTCAATACTAACGTTAAGAAGTCAAACCAACGTTCAGATAAGTGAGCTTGAAACAACAGCATTATCCAAACAAACCATACACACAGAGTCATGTGGTATCTGCTAATAGGAAATTTCTAGAGTATCCTTACAAAAACCTCTGGCAGGGAAGATAGGAGGATGGAAAAAAGGTAAAGCTTCATTTTAGTCAACATTGCCATGTGACTTTAATAATGTGGAACATCTTAATTTCCTTCAACTCTATTAAAACACAAGGCCTAGAAAGCTGTCTCACGTGCTTCTATTCAGTACTAGCGAACAGTGTATTCACGCAAGACAAGGAACTGAATTATTTATAAACAAAACAACTGAAATAACTGCCTAGGAGAGATTTTTAACTATAAAGCTGTGGTTCCATCCTTGTAGATACTCAAAACCCATCTGGATATGGCTCTGAGTAACTTGCTCTAGTGCAGGTAGTGTCTACAGGTCCTCCCAGCACCACTCCATACTGCAATTCTGCAATGCTGTCATTGCACATTTTGTACAGAAGACCTCATTGTTCTGAAGGCTCTGCCAGAGCTGGCAAATTAAAACTGTATACTAAACATTTAGGTGGAAACAAAGCAAGCACGTACTGGACATATGTACATTTGATGATATGTCGTGTTACTTTAACAGCGCTCATCAACCTGGAATTCAGCCTTTGTTGAACTTTATTAGTGAGAGGGAGGGAAAAGTCACTTATCTCTCTCCCTGATTCTGTAGGCCTGTCACATCTTAGGAGGAAAGAGGAAGAAAATGAGCTCATCAGAAAGCCATATATACAGCACTCCAGGCAAAACAGAATGAGCGGGGAAATGATTGCAGAAAAACTGCTAAAAAAGGAAAATGAAATCTACCATCCATGGACACAGAGACCAGACTTTTAAGTTCTGTCCAGAACTTCTTGAACCCAGCAGCTGGGACTTTCTGCAGAAATCACACACATACACACAAAAAAAAAGTAGAAGCCATTGAAAAGAGATGATGTAGAAGATATGAATTTGGATCTACCCCTTCCAAAGATGCAGACAATGTTCTTTACAAGTCTGCAATGATACACTTCCTTCACTTCCCTAGCACCCTAGTAAAAGCTATTAAAGGAAGGAATAAGAAAAGAAGAACTAAATATTTTCGCTATGAGGTGTTCAAATAATAGTATAAGTCAATGAGTAACTTTAGAAAATTAAAAGCATAATAATAAAGCCAGGACACTAGAGTAATGCTATTCTTTATGTAGATTATCACATACCCTGATCTTTCTGATGCAATGATCTGTATTTTCCTGTTGAACCTATTTTCATGTTAATCTTATTCTTGCAAGAACCGTCTACATTTTTTTTGTCAGTTTGCATTGGGTTTGTTTTTATATCGATCTCATGCAAGCAGTGATCTTTCGCTTACTTGTCAAATTCTATTCCTCCCTATTTTATATTCATCCTATTCAAGCAAAGAGCTTTCACTTCTCTTGTCAGCTTCTATTGAATTTTTTTGTATTGATCTTCTCAAAGTAACAGCTTTCCACTTACTTATCATTTTCACAGGTATCATGTTCATTTTTATATTGAAGTCATCATTTTGATATCTCATTGCCTTTCTCCATATTATAGCATTTCTACTACTAAAAGCATTTTGAAAATCTCATTTCAACATTATCTTTAACTGCTCAGAAGGATAATCCTAAAACTCAGTGATGACTTTGGTTAGTGTCTTTTACAGTTCTAAATTCGCAGCATTCTTGGATCCTTCTATCCTTCTATCAAAAACTATTCACTACTCAAATTATCCCACCAATTTTGATAAGAGTAAAAACCAACTAAAACTTCATAGTTGTGTAACCTTTATACACATACACAAACTCGCACATCTGTTTGATGATACGAGTAGGCCAATTGCCTTTTGTTACTTAGGAAACCTGTGAAAATCTTTAGAAAAGAAAAACTTTCCAATATGATCAGGAATTAGTTCTTAAAAAATGACTAAAATGATCCTTCTTGTCCGTGACTTTGTCTACATACAATTGCACTTCCAAATGCTGACTACTATTGGCTCATAGAACTGACCTTTACACCTGTCTATTTGCCCACGGACATCATCTCAGCTCCACTTCAGGCTAACATAGACCAAACTGTGTCCTGAGTAGACCTGCACAGAGCTCAAACCTTTCAATCACAAACAAGCCAGGAACTGTAAGAAGGATGGAGCATTTACCATCCTCTCCAGGCTATAACTAATACGGCAAGAGAGCTTTCAGTGACAGTCAAAAGCTCCCCCTGGCTAGATATCATTATTGGGGAATTTAATTTTTTTGCCATATAATACTAATAAACAAAGCAAAATAACAACAGGCAGATGGAAGTTGCTATGGTGGAAAAGTTCTAACCTACAGCTTAACTTCTTATTTCACTAATGTTCCCTCAACAGAGTACGTACATTACCAAACTTTCTGCAAGTGAGTGTTGAATGACTGATTGAGAAGCCTACATCATTGATAATAACAATTATTTCCAAACTACAAAAACATGGTCTGTCATTGTAAAACCAGTGAAATACAATATTTTACATATGTATTTATTAAATATCAATAAATTAGGGTTTAATTTAGGAGAAAAAAAACAAACCAAAACAATACAAAAACCCCAAAACAAACCAAAACCAAACAAAGATCACACCTTCCAATAGCAATAAAATTAGTCACAAACCATTTAACTCACACAGCATGACTCCTGAGAACAGACAGAAGCTCAAGATCAGTCCAATGATGACAGTTTTTTTTCTTTGATGCATAATTACTCAGATTTCTTAAGTAATAGATTAGCAGATTATAAACATCAAATTAGTAGAAATGTATTAAAAGAAAGAGTCCACTAAAATTGGAACACTAAAGGAACAAGCAGATGATTCTTTCAGATCATGTGAAATTTCAGAATAGCGGAGCATTAAGGAGTAATTGGTTTTCAAGAAGAGAACAAATTTCAGCATATTGCTGATGGTCAAAAATGCCTTTCCTTAAACAGAAATCATCTATACAAATAAAATCAATCGCACAATTAATCTTAGCAATTATTGTAGTTAATATTTCCCCTAGCTAATGTACTCAAAACCCATAGAAAGTAATTATTCACAGTGAAACAATTTCAATAATGTCTTACTGAGCCACATTCAAAACATATTTACCAGAAAAAAATGGCTCAGAGAGAGCTACCCTGACTTAAGAGTAACACAAATATTTTTTGATGGTGAAGCCCCAGCAGGTGTGTGGCTAACTTGAAAGGATTCTGTATCAATCCAGTCATCATGATTGGTGAAATATATACAGATGCATTCCCAAATATTTTTATTTCATACTTTGATGCTATGAAATGGCATACTAAAGAACAGGTTCTTCATTTCACAGCAGTTAATCTCACTGTCAAGGTACTGGGAGAACTGGTCCCAATCATAGAATCGTGAAATCATCAAGGTTGGAAAAGACCTCTAAGATCATCAAGTCCAACCATCTACCCAACATTATCATGACCACTAAACCATGTTCTGAAGTGCCACACCTACACATTTTTTTAACACCTCCAGTGATGGTGACTCCACCATCTCCTTGAGCAGTCTGTTCCAATGCCTCATCACTCTTTCAGTATAGACATTTTTCCTAATATCCTATTGAAAACTCCTCTGGTGCAACTTAAGTCCATCTCCTCTCATCCTATTGCCTCCAAAGTGTCCACCTATTTGTACCTCTCGGGCACCTCATCTTGACTTCATACAGTAACATAAGGATTAGGTGCAGCTATGCCGGTTGTAAACTGTACCCGCACAAAAATATCAGGAACAGAACTTTTCCAAGGGAACATAACAATGCAGCCACTTCAATCACCATTCTTTCAGAGTAAACCCAGAAATTTACCTAAACTAGAAAAAAGAAACAAAGACTTCAGTCTAAAATGGGACTTGACAACCTCTGTGAATGATTAAGACTCGGTCTAATGGGATCTTAAAGAAACTGATGCTTTTCTATTTTATTATGCTTTATAAAAAAGGTGATAAATAGACTAGCGCAAAAACATTCAGTTGCTTTTATTCCAAAAGCAGCACTGTTATCTTGGTTGAAGGTGTATTTCACTGATTTGATGTGTTAGTAAGTACTCTGTATGGTTAATCAGATCCATCTATAGTGAAACCTGCGAACATTAACTTCTATACTGAAGCCAGCACCAGAAGGCTATTTGGCCCAATTTCTGCTTACTCACAGAGAACAAAGTATGTTATTTAGTATAATGTGGATGTCATTACTGTTACATATGCACTAAAGAACAAAAGGTAATTTCTATTCTTTAATAAAGTTACATGTCTGTTGCTTCGAAGTCATTGCATTGCCAGTGACTGTAAGTGGAATATTCGTTCTTCATAAACCGTGTATATCACCGTAGAGAAAATAAAACAAGGCATCACCTCTTCAAACAACTGCATACATCCACAGTGGAGAGTGTAACAGTGTAATACGAATTATTAGCATTTCAACCACTGAAAACTGAAAAACAAATTATTTTCTTCTGAAATGTGTTTATGATAGAAATTACATATGCATAACCTATATGTACCTGTGTGTGCAGAAAGTAGGACTCCCGGCAGTGAAAACCTGAAGACTGCAGTGAGAAGAGTAATTAACGTCAGGCAGGAATTGTAGGGTGTGATGGAAGGAACGAAGAATGAGACTGGACATAACACTGCTTATATGAGAGCAGCTAAATCAAAGAACTGAGTGATGTATGGGTAATCAGTGGAAGAAGGCAACTGCAAAAACAAGGCAGAGACAGACCAGTTAGTAAAAAGGAGCAGTAGAAATCTGCTGTCTTCGAAGATACAAATGAAAAAACAAGCAGTGACAAATGGTGGAAACTGAAGAGAAATAGGCAGCTAATTCAAAAGGAATGGATGATATTATAATTCCTCAGAGACAGCCTAAGATACTATTTCTTTCAATATTAAGAAAAAGATGTCAGGAATGTATATATATTTAGTTAAAAGAATGGGAGGCAGACGACCGGAAAAATCACACTAGCACCACTAAAAGTCTTTAGAAAACAGGCTTATTATAAATAAAGTTCCAGAAATCAGACAGGTTTTCTATCTCCTGGTAACTAAAATATACAAAGTCAGAGGAGATCCCAATGACAGCAAGACAAAGGTTACTGATTGTTGGAATAAAACTTTCAGCTAAAAGTGAACAGATGTGAGACACTTGTATGACCTCCACACTTCTAGTAAAAACACAGAGAAGGAAATGAGATAAATGCAGCAATGTTAAAAAGAAATATCTCAGTACCAAGCAGAACAGTATAGTCAACATATCAGTTGTGCCATATCCACAGGAATTTTGCTTTGGTTACAAGTGAAGAAAATGTTAAAGTATGTGTCCTAATAGACAGTATTTTGGACAAATCCTGGAAGAAGTAAAGCTTTCAGTAGAGGATAGGGAATTGAACATGGAGAGCATCAAACATAATGAAGATTTGACTGGAACAGAAGAATGTAAAGCTATAATGTAGTAGTGTTGTATCTTTGGCAAAAAAAAAAAAAAAGGGAAAATGTTTATTTTTATCATGACATTTATCAGACATTTATCATGTCTGCTGGGTGAAAATATTGACAGATGATAGGGTAAAAAAGCCTCAAAAGGAATTACTGGTGTCTGTTTAAGACACTTAATCTCATATTTTTATATGGAGAGTGAAAAAAAGAAACAGGAAATTGAGAAATTCCCTGCCCCAAAAGAAAATTACAACTAATGAGAAGATTCAGATATTTTCAATCAGAAGATAGACTTCTTTGTGAAATGGTCATAAAAAAAAAGGAGATGTGATTTTAGGCTTATGTCACCAATTGTTTAATCATACTTAGTAGGTACTGTATCATCTGCTAAACATAGCAAAGCTAGAAAGCAAAGGTGGAGGTGTCTCCTAACTGCTGCACTTGAGTTCCTGACAAATGCTCTGGAAGAAAGCAAAGATTGCTCTTTTCCATATTTTAATATTAGAACAGAATAATTTCATTTGTAAGGGACCCACAACACTCGTCTAGTTCAACAGCATGACAAATTCAGGACTGATCAGAGGTTACAATATTTTATTAAGGGTGTTGTTCAAATGCTTCTTAAACACTGACAGACTGAGAGCCACCGACCACCTCTCTCAGATGCTTGTTCCAGACCACCTTCTCTGTAAAGAAATGCTTCCTAATGTCCAATCTGAACCTCTCCTGAACTATCTCCATGTGTCCTATCACTGGATATTAGAGAGAAGAGCTCAGCACCTCCCTTTCCACTTCTCCTCCTCAGGAAGCTGTAGAGAACAGCTTAGAAGAATGATCTGGGGGAGAGTGATCACGAAGAATTCATTTTATGTTAAAACCTCAAGAAAAACAAAAAGAAACAAAATAAGGAGATTAAGGGAAACAGCTGAATTGAAAACTTAAAAGGAAATACTGAATCAGCTTAACAGAAACCCACAAATACCATTTATTACCTGTATTTCAGAAGGAAAACAAGGAGATAAAGGTGAAACACTATCCATAGATAAATCACCATGTTAAACAGCTTACCAAGAATGAGTGTATGGATGCAGAAGGAACACATCAGTGAGAAAAATTACATCTTAGAAAATATTGGAAAAAGTTGACATGATGTTTCTTTTGTCTCCTTTACTTTTATAGTTCTGTTGACTCATTAAATAAACTCAACCAATCAACCAAAAAAAAAAAAGGTAGCAGAAAGGATAAGAGGTTGTCAATGGCTAGGGCTGGGCCGGCCCCTACACAAACAACAGATGCCCCTCTCCCCTCCAAGGTGGAAGAGAAAGGGCATAATTAACATCAAACCCAACCCTCCTGATGGCAATCACATTACTGTCACCATTGATGTTCTGGAGCAGGCACTGGGGAAGTCCTGGACTGGACTCCGCAGCAGACGGATTCAGAAGTTGGATCTTAGAACTGGATTCAGGAACACATGGATTGGGATTGAAGGCAGAGTGGATGGAATCCTCTTTGGACACCAGCCATTAAAGAAGTGAGCTTGGCCCTTGTGATCCCTCAGCTTTATCCTGAATATGACGTATATGGGATGGAATCAGTTTAGGGTGACCTGTCCTGGCCGCTCCACCCTGCAGGTGTGACCTCTTATTTATTGCATCCTAATATGGCACACAAGATTTAATAGTGACCTTGGTTTCTATAGAAGCAAGTATAAGCAAGAGCCTTTCTGCACACCAGTCCTTGAAAGTAACTGTAAACATCGAGCATTATCACTGCTGGATGCAGACGCTGTCTGCAAAAATCTGGAAGTGAAGTTAGTTAGAAGAGACTGAGCTGAAAAGTAAAAACACTGAACAGAATTAGTTCTGTTCTAACTCAAACTAGGACAGGGGTATAAAATACATTTCATAAAATGAAGAATTGATTCAATAAGGATTCTTTCAGCCTGGGGGTGGAAGCCTTAAAAACCCTGGGCAGTACATAGAAGAAGGTTATAAAATGACTGCTGTTTTGGAAAATATACTCATCAAACAAGTATTTACTGTCTTTTTTTTTTTAAATAAAAGAATTAGGAGAAATTAGCAAATGGGAAAAAAAAAATAATAAAAGGAAGAAATACTTCTTTGCACAATGCTAATCCTTTGCCACACTATGCTGAAGAGACTGAGTTACCATGGCTTTGAAAACCTACCAGCACAGGAGACAAACAGATCTGCTGAGGAATATGAAATACAAAGGCATAAATCCTGATCAGGAAGCCTTTCAGCCACAAATTTCAGCAGACTAGAAGTGTACTAAGGGTATAAGCTTGTCCTACTTCGAATTCTTTTCTGGAAGTCTTTCAGTAGCTGCTAATAATTACGAGATTTTTAAATAAACTGGTGACATTTTCCATTTCAGATTTTGACTTAGCAAATGTACTGCTAGTGTGGGAATAAAATGCACTCAGTTTCTCCTCCATTTTTTCCTGTGACACACTTTAATGCTGGCATTGATTTTCTACTTAGGTCTTAAATTTACTACAGGTGGAAAGTAACTGGAAAGTACTTTGTGACCCATATCTTGCAGTACCAAACGAGTAGATGATTTGTAGGATGTTGACTTTTGAACTGGACATCTGCTCCCCTTGGGGAGATCAGCATGGGTAACACAGAGTTATGGCTGCAGGAAACTGAACCTGATTGTGCAAAACTGAACCTGTCCCTTCCAGCACTGTGCAAAGTGCATACATTTTTGTGGCACACATAAATCATTTTTATAGAAGCTTTAAGAATTTTGGTTTTGAAACAAGAAATCTAAGCTATTAGCTGAGAAACAGCTAAAAAAAAAGTATCACATTTTAAATACCAAAATCCCTTAATCTTTAGAAATTATTGCGTACTTGCTTCTACCTTCCTAGAAAAAATGGAATTAAAATGGAATAGCTCTGCATTATCAGTTTGTACCTTCATTCATAGTAGCACTAAACAATTACACTGAATGACTACATGATCAACAATTATTGACCTAATAACAATAGAAATACTAGATCGACTGATGTAGAAATAATAGGAAGAAATTTAGTGGTATAAAGTGGTCAACAAGCAAAGCTATTTAAAAACTAGCTTCAGCTGAGGCTGTTCTGCAATGTAGCTGTTTTATGAATCATCATGGTAACAATTATTCTAAGTGGGTAGTGAATTATGTTCCCCTCACTAAATTTCATGCAGGTTTCCTCAATTTCAAACTGTAGAAAAATGCATCTCATCCAAGTAGAATATAGGAAATATTAAAAAATATTCTTGCTGAAGAATTCCTGGTTTTAGTGACACTCTTTATACAATGTGGCATTTGGTATAGTGATACTATGCCTGAGCAAAATTATACCTCAGAGCTAGAAACAGGTGTTTTCACAGTGGCTCCTGGTATACATAATGATCCAACTCATGAAAGACTCCTCCTCTGTCTACTGAGAAAGAGAAATGTATTCTAAATCCTAAAAAGAACCACAGTTGTCCAGCAGTGGTCATGAGTCTTCTGATGAACATCTTCCAAGAAGCAGTTCAAAGCTCACGATGATGTACTGTGAAGCTTAGTATCAAATGTCCTCTGTCAGTGCCATAAAAAAAACAGTTGGCTTTGTAGTTGTTTCTTGTTGGTTGTTTGGTTTGTTTTAAAAAACAACAAAACAAAACAAACAACAAATGAAGGGAGGTAATAAAAAAAAAAATCAAAACCAGAAAAAAACAAATGATTTGCAAATATGTGGTGCCCCACTGGTTATTAAAGAACAAAAAGCAGAAAAACCAAAGTCATTGATAAGTTAAGCATGTAGCTTTATATGATATTAAATAACACATTGCTTGAGTAATGTGCGCTGATAAATTGCCTCACAGTGGATAAACTCATGTTTGGAGACAATGCTTAGTTAACACACTGGTAAAGATAAGTTATCAGAAAGTAAGCTAAAATATAAATCTAACAAAATATTCTATATATGTTTTTTCCTATGGTCAAAGCAATGGTGCTTTGACTGCCTGCAAAAGGTAAATTGCCTTATTTTTTTTAGTGGAGACCATGCATTGTTATATTCAACAGATGCATCTGATATTCTGGGAGGAATTATTGATTTTACCTGACTGTGAAAATTCTCTTAGAAGGTGCACCTTCCAATAGTTAGAAAAAATCAGAAGCAAAGGTCTAGAGGTAGTTCAGTATTAGTGCCATGCACGAGACATGCAAGCTGACACGGCCAGTGATGTTCAAAGACAACATTTAAACCTGAAGACGAGCTGGTGAGTACATCTACAGGGATTATATTGCAACCACAACCAAAGAGAGACAGGGTTTAATGCAATTTTACTTTTTTTTAGTCTAGCAAAGTGCATAGGAGGGGAGGGGACTGTTGGTCATAAATATAGGGGGGCAAGGGAAGTTGCTTATTGCATGACGTCAGCTTATATCCTAGACTTTTTTTACTTTTAGTTGACATTAAATGTACTACATTCAACTCTATATGTTATAGTTTAACTAGACTATTTATCAAAGCTTTTCTGCAACAGATGTTGTTCTACTGTGCTCTTTACCAACTGTGTTGACACTATAGTTTCAACAGTCCAATATTTAAACCCCTCCCACTTCTCTTCAAAGCCAATGGCAAAGAGCATTTTTCAACACAAAAGCCAATAAATCCCCATGTGTTAGAAAAACAACCATAATATGTATTTGCAAACTTATTATTGCACAGTGGCCACACAGTACATGTATGACCCAAAGGAATAATTTACATTTTAAATTACATCTTACTCTCAATAAAAAGTGTTCCGACTACACAAAGATGTTACAGTTGTGCCACATACTTTATTTACAAGAAAAAAATCATGTTTTAAACTGAGAAGGAAAAAGAAGTTCAGTATACATCACAAGAGCAGCAGGCATTCAAAAAGTCAGAAATTTAAGTAGTGTGGCAAACAGGCAAAGACCTCATTAGCTGAGATGTGGTATTGGACTATGGCAACTAACTGTATCTTCTCCGGCACGGCATCAGCTCAGTATTCTGGTCTGATGAACTGCAAAGTTAGGAACCAAATAGCTTAACTTGAACAAAGCAATTGCACTGAACAAGCAGGTAATGACTAATGACCCTAAATATCCCCAAACCCATTCCAGTACCCTAAACATAAAAAAATGTTGAAATAATGTTACTACTACTAAATTCACTCAAATTAAGTGGTTTGGGGTTGGGAAAGGGGATCTAGTTTGCTCTGTTGTT
>VWZK01015615.1:9798-81551 GCA_013396935.1 Baryphthengus martii | reverse complement strand
CTCAAATTGTAAAATTGTATTTTAAAATTTATTTTTTTAATTATTAATTTGAATTTTCAAAAGGTTTGTTCTGACAATATGTAATACTTTATGCTTTTCAAGTTTTTTAGGGCTCTTCCCAACTGTAGAACAACCTTCTCCTTGTATTACTTGTATCATGAACAGGTTTTGGATTTTATTTGTGGTTTTGGGGCTTTTGGTATAATGACCCTAAACATAATTTCCAGAGGCCTCAAAATGGAATAATTGAGACTAATAATCCTCTGAATGACATTTACATTCTCATTCAGTTTCTAGTAATGGAACTATGATACAAACTGTTTTGACCAAAATTAAGCATTTTTTAACCTGCTGAAATGACATAATTTAAAAGCAACCTCTTCCTTCCTAATGAGCACTCCATATGAATTGGCTCTTTCAAAAACATGATACTAATGACCACTAATCAAAAATTGACTGAAACTGAATTAATGTGCACCATACAATCATTAGGGAGGAAACAAGTCTATGGCACTGAAAAATGGAATTGTCTCTCAAATATGTAAACACAGAGATTTTTAAATATGGTGTTCCCTCCCTCCTCCACAATATCAAAAGTATTCATTTGAGGAATTTAAGGAAAGAAATATCAGCATAAACCTGAATCTTCTTCCATGCTGAACAATATTGCTTAATTGATATACAAGAGTATACAAAGAGTAGTAGCATACTAGAGTGACAGATAGATAAAGTGATAGTCTTCTTAAATCACTCCTACGTGATGTCATATTTAAAGCTTCTCTGGATCAGGGTGCAATTTTTTCTAAAATATTAATATTGCTGGAGGGAACTTCTAACTCTGTGCTGCCTTAGAAAGATTGTTCAAGTTTTGTTTCAATATTTAATGAGTTCTCTATGATATTTCAAAAGAATGACTAGAAAGAGACCATTATACAAGTACTCTCTTTTATGGATGACATGAAAGGGATATGGATAGTTAAATTAACAGTTAATCAGGACTTCTGAGAGAATCTGACTAATGCATTTATCATTAACTCTACAAACATGTTCTAGCAAATCAAGGGGGTTTCTTTTCTCTTTTAAAGTACGATTTTAGTCCAGTTTTTCATTCATCAAAGCAAAAGGTTCACAATATTTGTCAAGAACTCTTATAAAGTGAAATGATAAGCTAGTACTTGATCCTTCTCTTTTTCTGTGAGAAATCTTCCTAATTTTGCCTATTTATTTTTATGTAATTTAAACATTATTTTGTGGGAGCTAAATGAAAAAAAAAAACAAAACAAACCACAACAAAACAACAACAAAAAAATTGGCATCATCCTAGATATAATCTATGGCTGCATTTGGAGGGACTCAGTAAGTGACAGTATAGAAGTAGTGAATGCAGGAATGAATCACCTTATGTCTTAATGGATTCTTATAAATTAGTTTAGACCTGATTTTGGCTCTTACCCTGTCTTTGTTGGGAAGCTCTGAGAGACACTATCAGCTCAAATAGCTATCTGAGATCAAAAGAGTTTTCATCAGGCCAGGTCTCAGAAAAACCCCAAACACTGGGACAGGAATCCTTCAGAACCTGCCACATGATGAAAACAAACAGACTTCTGGTACTTCAAATCCCATTATTAATTTACAAAGCAAAGACAAATCCATACTCTTGAAGTGCATTTGAAGAATGTTTCCTGAAGCATTGCTAAGTGATGTGGAGATTGATTGTATGCTTTTTATTTTGAAGGATGCAATTTCTCCACTTACTGAGGGTGCACAAAGTTTCTGATAGTGCTAGCCATAAACCACCTTTTAAAAAGAGGAAAGGTATGTTTTGTTTTAAAATAAAGATTGAGCCAGATTTAAAAAAACATCAGGTCTTATACTTGTCTTATTGATCTAAACGCTACTCAAAAATAGAAAATAGAAATAGAAAACTCCATTTTCTATAAACCTGAACAGATCTATGCCAATTCGTTCTTTAAAAGGAGCAAGTTTGACTTGTGTACTGTATAGAATTTAAAATTCTCTGACTAACATTAATATACGTATTCCTACAGAAATTCATGGTGTTTCAACAAGATGCATTATGAACATGTATTCAAGAACTGGTATCAGGGAATGATTAGAATAGAAAATACTAAAAGTGAATTGTTTCTATGCTGAGTAGACATGAAATGATATTTCAATATCCAGCACAGAGGGTAAATGCCCCAAAAGGTTTTGTTTAGAAAATAATTCTCTCTACAGAAGATACACCAATATATATCTAGAAAAGAGACAGATCTTTCATTAGGCAATTTCTCATAAAACCTTTTACACCACAGAAAGTCTTTCTGTCATTGTTACAAGGAGTAAGCGAACCTTTAGCTTTTCAGAGGTCTGTGTTAAATAAGCCTAAAGGGATTTACATGTATTTTGAGTAGGTAAAAAAGGGTGTCTCCAGTTTTTCAAGATCAGAAAAATTAACAAGTTAATTAAAACATGTTATCTTTTACATCAAGAAGCTACACTGCTTTAGGAAAAACAAACAAACAAACAAAAAGCATAAAAAACAAACAATGACCTTTTTTCTCAGCTTATGTAAGAATTCTGCTGTATCTTTCAGCTGAATCTCATAATGGCTGATTACCGGCACACAAAAGTTAAGGTTTTTATGATGCATGACATGCCTTTATTGTCTCTGGTTTATTTTTTCTCTGCTTCTACTAGAACACAATGCCATATATTTTAGCCTCCTATTTGCCCGATGGTGATGCTAAATTCCAATATTCTGATGTTGAACAAAATATGCAAAGAATCTCTCAGAGATTACAGAAAGAAAAACTACATGAACTAAAGAAGTTACTTGCTGAATCATATATAAGAAATATATATTATTATTATGTGCAAGCAATATATGCTGTATTATTTTTTCTTATACTCAGATTTTCAGAATAATTTACTATATATTTATGTAAATTTTATATACTGTGAATTTTACCACACTTTGATATGATTGTTTCAAAACATTAATACACTCCAGGAGGTTATGAGACTCTGAGGAAGAGCCCTACAAGCTTGAGACTGCGCTCCCCCTTTCTCAGTTTCTACAGAAAAGGATGACTCAATAGTAAAAGAATAGCAGAAAATATCTTAAAATACGTATCATAAAATGAAGAAAAGTAATTTCACAATATCTAAAATGATTCAACAGAATTTTTCTATAACATGTAACAAAATTCTTGTCAAAGAAACTAATAAGAACTGTAGATGGGATGAGATGTCCCAGAAAATCATAAAGAAATAGTTCTATTTTCTTAACATTTGTGGAGTGTGAATGTTCCCCACTAAAAAAAAAAAAAAAAAAAAGAGAAGAGAAGAGAAGAGAAGAGAAGAGAAGAGAAGAGAAGAGAAGAGAAAAAAAAAAGAGAGGAAAAAAAAAAGGAAATAAGCACACCCCTCAACAATAATGACTGTGATTTTGTATTTCCTGTAAGCATGGTCCATATTTTGGATAATAAGCTTGTTGTTGGAGTCAGACAGCTCTTAGCTATGCGAAACTGCTGGAGCAGGTAACTCATTCTGAACACACCAGGCTGATTCAAAAAGGGGGAAATGCTAACTTACATATCAGTACTTTGCAGTAATAGAAAGCTGTTACTAAATCAATGTCTCATCTGGAAAATAAATGTTTCAATTTCACCTTGAAATTAAGGTAGTGTCAAGAGACTATTATCCTGTGACTTTCTATTAGATCACGACGGTCTCAAACATCCACACTCAACAAACGCTTCCTAAAAGACTCTGTTTTCCAGGCTCAACATCAAGAAAAAAAAAATAAAAAGGGCCAAAAGAAACTTTTTGCAGGTGACCAAGATTCGCCACAGTCAACCTTGCAACCTGTCAGCCTGGTAATCCACACATACCTCAATATACAATTTATTTGAGATAATATGGACACGTGCATTCCCAAAATTGTTAACCAAGTAACAAATCCCCGTATTACCAATGTTTAATCTAAGAACAGATACTACCTGATAGTCAGATAGCTTTTTGATTTCATGGCAGGCTTTCACAAGATAAGGGACAGCCACTGTTATTTTAAAGCTAAACAAGTGATAGGCAGCTTGTTGAGGGCAGGCATGTAATTGAGATTCACATTCCTCGAGGACTCTTAGGGAGGGTTAAGTTTAAAAAAACTCAGACAAATCCTCAAATAAACTCCGAATAACTTTCCCACTTCCTAAGATCAACCATTCACTTCCCCCTTTTTTTTTTTCCCATTTTTCAAAACCAGAACACAGAGAATTAGAGAAAATAAATAAGAGTACAGTTAGTCTTTTAGCTACTGTATAATGCAATTAATTAGGCTGCCACTTTTTTCAAGTATGTTAGAATTCAAGAAAAAAAAAATAATGGGTAATTTTCCATGGATACGTTATTGGGAGAATAAGTCCCAGAACTCCTGGAATTTGAGTTCCAGGTTTCCATAATGGAGCTACAAAGTAAGAAGACTGTATGGCTGAGCTCCAAGCTCAGAATTTTCAAGCTGTCAGGTTCAAAGTAAGACATCAGAGGTTTTAAGCTTATGGCAAATATCCGGATGGAACTCCTTTTATAATCAACTATTACTAATATGAAATTGATTCAAATAAGAAAAAAATGTCTCAGTGGAAATTGTCACTCAGAGTCTGAGGAACACTTTACTGAGATGTGAACAGTATTTATATACAAACATCATGAAGTGTGTCATACTTTGAAGAATGCAGTGAAATTTTGAGATACAGTAAACAGAATAGAATATATTGACACTGCATTTTGTATGTCTAACTAAATGCAGCCAGTCATCACTTTTATTTTATTTGCAGGAATACTGAAAGCTGTTGTTTGATCTGTTATGGTTACATATAAAGCTTTTGTTTGTTTCTTCGTCAGGGAACAATAAATCTATGAAATTTATGAGATTAGAAGGGACCTCTGAGATCATCTATTCCAAGCCTCTGCTCAAGGAGGGTCAGCTAGGGCAGCTTGTCCAGGGTGATGTCAAGTTTTGAGTATCTCCAAGGATGCAGACCCCACAACCTCTCTGGGCAACCCATGCCAGTGTTTGACGACACTCACAGTGAAAAAGTTTATTCTTGTGTTGAGATAAATGTAATGTCTTTAACTTATTTTCATTGCCTCCTGTCCTGTGACTGGGACTTCCTAAGAAAAGTTTGACTCCATCTTTTTCAGTCATTCCCACCTGGTATTTCTACATATAGACAAGATCCCCTTGAGCCTTCTCAACTCCAGGCTGAACCACTCTAGCTCTCTCAGCCTCTTCTTATCTGAAGTATACCCTTAATAATCTTCATGGCCCTGTTCTGGACTCACTCCAATAAGTACATACCTTTCTCGTACTGGGGAGCCCAGAAATGTACACAGTACTCAAGGTGTGGCCTCACCAGTGCTGAGGACCCCCAGAATCTTCTCAGGAAAGCTGTTTACTAACCAGTTAGCCCCCATACTTATGCCTAGGTTATTCCCCGCCAGATCAGAACCTTCCCTTTTTAAAATTTCATGGGATTCTTGCCAGGTCATTTCAGCAGCCTGTTGAGGTCCCTCTGAATGGTGACACAACACTCTGATGTATCTCTTCCCAGTAAATTCCTAATTGTGGGACAAAGCAACTCATTCACAACATCACCAGTTCAGTTCTGTCCTGTGCAGTAATAAGTAATTCTTAATAATAATTCTCTCCCACTTGAGAATTACTCTTGGGGCACTCCTGTCTGATAATCCAGGGCAGTTCAGTACATTGTGACTTCTGGACACATGAGAAATTTCCCTACAGATCTCCCTGGGCTTGCACCTTTCTACCTATTTGTTGTTGCAAGGCTCTTCACATAAATGCTTCTTTAATATTTTAAAGATATAAGAATGATATCTGGATAAAGGGAAATCAAATTCCGTGATGCACGCAGCCGTTTGCAACATTTGCCTCTTCTATATTCTTGAATCTTAGTCTTCTTATAGAAAAAGTTCCAGCAATAATGTATTTTGCAGAAAATATGCCTGAAATGAAACTTAGCACAATTCTGGCATCAGTGTTCCATATTCCTTTCAAATAACTATTCTATATAGAATCAAAACTGCTTTTATGAAAGTATAGTCTGCACATCGTAATATTCCTACCCAACAGAAAAAGGCTAGATACTACCCAAAATCATAGTATTCTCAGAGAATAGAATAAAAGCACGCACATTTGTTTTTACTTATATCCTACACATACGTTTATGCAATAATTAGCATATAACAGAATGTAAATTCTAACTAGAGTTATTTTTTAAATAACATTTTCCTTTTTCTCTCCTTGTAGCCTTGTTTTTACTTATATCCTACACATATGTTTATGTAATAATTAGCATAGAACAGAATTTAAGATTCTAATTATGGTTATTTTTTAAATCGCATTTTCCTTTTTTTCCCTCTTCTTAAAATAGGACCAATAAGCTGAGTGAGTGCTGCAGTCTGACTTGGCAGATTCTTCACGTTTGGCAATCAGCACCAATACTGAGGTACATATGGAGTGTGTGTAAGAGGGAAAAATGCATTATGGTTGATGAAATGACAAATAAACCCAAACAGACATTTTTATTTACAACTTCATCAAATGCCTTAGCTTCAAGTTTAAAATTTCCGTAATTTTTTGAAGTTATCCAAAGAAAAAATGCATGATGGCACCCAGCAAAAGCAAGAGCTCCGATTCATTAAAATTGACAACATTATAAAAATAAAGTGATGTTTACCATATCTTTGTCCACTTGTTCAAGTATATGGGTTAATACTATTTCACTGTCAATCATTATCCCATCTTTTCTGTGTGTGAACAAACAAAAATTATAATTTCAGAAAAGGACAAATTATTAAAATCAAGTCAGCAACCATCTACATTTGTTGACCTAAAAATAATGTTGCCAATATCCAGCCTGTATGTCAAAACAGGGTTTTTACATCACATTAAGATTTTGCAAAGCATTTCCTGGCTAGGTAATGTAAACTTCTCATGCTGGTGAGAACTGCAGGAAATGAATTTTAAAGTTAATAAAGAAATAATTTAACAGTGACAGTCTGTATTTCTCAGCTGATCTCTTCTAAATATAGAGCAGGCATCTTTCAATGAAATCTCATTTATTCACTGTCCATGCTATTAAAATCCAAGCTGGAACTAATGGAATTTCCAGGATAAAACTTACTTCTCATTTATAAGCTATCAACAAGAAATCATCTGATTTCCCTATTATTTTACTATCACAAAGCATCCAACAATTTAACTGCAATGTGTTGTTTTAAACAGTATTTTAGGATTTTTCATTCTTTTTTTCTGTTATATTTTTAACTACAAATGTGAGTATCTCAAAGTTCTCAGTGTATCAAATACTTGTAGGAAAAGTAGATAACACATTAGTATAAAACTATTAGCATATTTAAAAAAATTATTTAGATGCTTCTGATGAAATCCTAGTCAAATCAAAATCAGGACACTGATCAACAAAACAGAGTTTTAGCTAATTAACAATCTCACTGTATTTAGATTTTTAGGTTTCCTTGCAAAATCAGGTTTAGTGTTATATCCAAGATGAGAATGCGTTAAGATGAACATTTCACTTGACCTACAGTTACTGCTGAGCAAAATATTGTCAAAATGCAAATTTAGATCAAGCCACAAACACCATGTAAGAAGGCAAGAAAACATGTCACTTGAAAGGAAACTGAAAAAATTAATATAGATATGCTAAAAGTCTTACAAAATATGCTACAATCGGAGAGATTTTGTGTGACATCATAGTGACAAAAAAAGAGTTGCAGGTGAGGACCTTGCAGAACTGCAGTTTTATGCTGCTTATTTTCTATTTTTATATATATGTATATTTATACATTTATATCTTTATATAGTTACATATATTTTATCTGTGAACGTATTAATCTGAAATGTATAGATTATCTACACATTCAAATTTTAATGAAGGCTATTGCTTAAATACTGATATTAATTGTAATTATTAGATAATAAAATAAATATTCAACAATTTCTATAAAATCCTAGTGGTATTTTATAACAATCAACTATAGATATCACAACTCTCTAATATATCGATAACATTATTTCGCAACTCAGCCACATGATGTCAGAGATTCTCACAAGTAGTACCACAGACCGTATTCCTCTGCATAATTATTAAATGTAAAAAAAACCCTTCGTCATAAAGAAGTTTGGTCAAACACCACTGGTATCAATACTGCTAATGCTAAAATATTATCCTATTCACATCTGAACAAGTGATTGGCTCTTTTTCTGAGAAATAACAATACAATACAATCTTCTTAGAGATTGTATTTTAGTATTATAGTATCAGAAATATCAGAGCCACGGGGACTACTGCACTGTTTCCTGGGTCTGATTCTTCATCAAGTCATTTCTACATTACCTGTGTCTAATTCAGACACAGTAATTTTTGAGTATCTCGAAGCAGAGAAGCAGAGAAGGTAAAAACCTAGGTCTTCCGAACTACAGAAAGTACAACACGGAGCCAATTGTAGGCATGTTCCTATTGGGAGTCTTGGCAAATTAGCAACAAAGCTGACAGTATTTGATATTTCGTACGTTGTCCAAGGAACAGAGCATTTGGATTCAAAAAAATTCACCAAAGCAATGTACAAAACATGTATTTGGTATGTCAGGCTGGCTGTGCAGAAACTTCAATCAGATACATTGTAAAATGTTCATTCCTGATAGATACATGTATATATTCAAATAAAACAAAATAATAGCTCAAACAGGTAAGTCTCCTCTCTTCCCCTGAAGAAAAATGTCTAGGAAACACTAAATCAACATGTTCTGGCACACCTCCCTGCTCAGTAGCCCCTATGCTACTTCCTATGCAATGCCCATTCCCCATCCTCCTGTGCTGCTGGGAGTGTGGAGGGTGGAGGTAGAGAAAATCTGGAGTAAAGTTGAGCCTGGGAAGAAGGGTGAGGCGGAAGGAAGGCGTTTTAGAAATTTCAGTTCATTTCTTTTTATCCTACTCGGATTTGATGTGGAATAAATTTAATTTCTCCAAGTCGAGTCTGTTTTGCCCACGACGGTAATTGGTGAACGATCTCTCCCTGTCCTCATCTCAATCCTTGAACCTTCTGTTATATTTTCTCTCCCCTGCCCAGTTGAGTAGGTGAGTGATAGAACAGCTTTGGTGGGCACATGGCGTCCAGCCAGGGTCAGCCCACCACGTATGAAGAACCATAAGAATATAAATAATTTGCAAACATCTGTTACTGGCATAGTGCTGCTACAAAAATCTGTTTTGATCCTGCTGGGTATCTGCAAAACAGAAGATATCAACTGACACTATAATCTCTTTGGACTTTCACATACTTAACAGCACAATATTGGGCATCTCTGGCAACAAGTTAATGTTGTAGAGTATCAAGGTTTACATTCTTAGCTCTAAAGATGTACTTCCATTTTGCATTCCAAATCTTTACTTCTTCTTCCTTTTGTGACTCTATGTGATTTATTTTTTTTTTTAAATTGTTTTGAGCCATTCTGTCAGCCTGTTTTGGAAGAATTTCTAATTTAAGATTTCATTATCCTCTTTCCTTCAGCTCTACATGGTCTGTCACTTGCTATACCCATCATGCTGTGCTACCCAAGTGCACTTTTGATTTTCAGCTGTCAGCTGAGAAAGTCAAGGTCCACATTGTTGGGGTTTCCCTCCCCCTTCTAACTCTTTTTTTCTTGTGGTCAGCAATTTTTATTTTTTTTTTTATATTATAAAGTAAGGTGTTGACCTGCATGGGCCTGAGTGTTTTCAAATGCAACTGGAAATAAATGGATATCAAGGACACACAGTCTTTCACAGGAACAGGTCAAAAGGTTATAAACTGTAAATAACTTAGCATGAAATAGCCTACAGAATGAACAGTTGTACAGATAATTATTTTAAAAAGTGTTGTGTTCAACTGTATAAATCAAAACCATTTAGATAAACAACTTGTAAGCTGAGAGTTGAATTGCAATGAAATGTGTGACCTTCCTTATTACAGATAACTAATATTATCATGTTGATTAATAGAAAATTCCTGGTCTTGTTTTAAAACAGATGCTTAGGTTAATTGGTTTTGTACCACTTGAAAAACTGCACACGAAGGAGGTCTGCCAGGCAGAGGTTGGCTCCAACAAAAAGGGCACGTAATGGTCTCAGTGAAATGTCTCATCTGAGCTTAAGTCCTGCTAAGAAACAGACACTTCAAGCACAAAAGCACTTTAATACACACAGAGCTCTAAAATTACCAACTATTAAAGAAATCTAAAAGAGAAGCCAAGAAGGCAGTGGGGACTCCATAGGGAAAGGACACACTAAAGATGACAGGATGCCAAGGCTGCAACATGTCCATTATCTTAAGCAGAAGTATGACAAAACCTATTTATTTATGAAATATTACCCAACGGGGATATGAAAAGTGACTAGAGATGCACTTAGAGAAAACAAGGAAATCCTGAAGGCAATAAAGCAAGACAGAAGACAGACAACAGAAGATATGCAGGTGTTTGCTGAACCAGAGGATCAGAAGAATGAGCTGTGAATAGGAGGCCTAAAAGTTAAAAAAACCATGACTGCGAGGAAAAAGCAGAGAGCCATATTGACTCCTGGAGGAAGAATAGAGATGAGGAATCCACAATCTTCACTATGGAACAAAAAGAACCATTGATACATTACACGCAAGAGGAAAAAACAGATGCAATGCAAACTCAATTAAAAAAAAGAGAGGAAAAGACAGCCAAGAGATCAGAACCCATGAAAAATAAGAATAAGCAGATATAAAATGGAAACCAGAAGACAAAATTGTCTTCAGAAAGAAATAGAAAAGACACGAAGAGTGGAAATTAAAAAAAAAAACAACAAAGACTATGAGTGCAGGCTTCTTAATAGAATGGAAGACAAGAGCTAATCCGAAAAACTGAAGTTTGCATCGTGTGCAATAAATAATTTCTAAGGCTGAGCTTTATACAAAAAAACAGAGGTGAAGTAGGCAAGTACAGACTAAAGGATGGAGAGACCCCAGGTAAGGCAAGTTGGAAAACCAATAAAACCAAGGTGCTATTATTTATAGAATCCGTAATATGAAAGGAACTAGTGGCAGACAGCGAAATAATCATTTAGTATAAAACCACTTTTGACACAGAGAAGCAACTAAGATACTTCTACACTTTGCAAGACCATAAGACTATAGTAATCTAACTCAAATTTAAAGTTAATTGATATGTAGTTCAGTAGTATTATCGAAATATCTTTATATATACATGTATAAACATAAATACACACATACAGAAAGGCCTATATTCAAACTACACTGTCCAAACTTCACAAAATACCCGCCCTCTCCCAATAATAGGAAGAATCTGTGATTTATATATTGCCAGAAAAAACATCTTATTATTAAACTAGACATTATTCCTTCCTAGTAGTTATGACTGGAAATAAACTCATTTGGGAGAAAAAATGAAGTGGATCAACCTAATCATTGAGTCAGGTAGTGACAATGAAAGAATGAGTAGCTATGTCCTTAAGTTATGTTCCACGTGTTGTTACAAAATGAAAATTTTGGACTTATCCACAAAAAGCCATTCTCTAAGGATATTCAAATTCATGTATGACTACATAAAATGGTTCCCAGTCTTTCATTATCTATCTTCCTCACTTCAAAACTAAAATAAAGGATTTCATATATGAAGGTGATACTCCTTCAAAAATAATAAAAAGCTGCAATGCTGGACAATATGGTAATGTAGATGCTAAAATGATAGTAGAGAATATACATTCTGATCCATTCATCCATTGCTGATTTTACAAGCAGTTTCTTGGTAAATAACCCAGCTAAATTTATCAATAGGGATATTTCAAAGAGTACACATATTTACTATCTTTCATGTCAATATATCATCTACCATGGTTAGTCTTTTTCAGAATAAAATACTTTGAGTCATAATTTTTACCTCCTGCACTTCTATAATTTAAGAATTTTATTTCATTTTTTTCTGAAAGAATCAAATGAATGAAATATTTTTTTAAGTATAGGATTATAAGGAGTCATCATATAAGTCTTGTAAAGTCCAATAACCCAGGGATATAATTTTTAAACCAGCAGAGCATAAAAAAATCATAACTCATAGCTCGGCTGTCAGTAACAGAGCAAAATTTGCAGCTGTGGTAGCATAGGCTGGAAATACAGAATTTCTGAAAACTGAGGAGAAATTATTTAATAATGGGGTTTACAAATTTCAAACTTTTTTTTTATACTGCACAGCTGAAAACCAGATTTCTTTCCAGGGGGAAACCTTTCAGAACTCTGTTGATAATAACTATATTAAACCATTTAGTTATTAAAACCAGAACAAACCACCAAGCCATATCTAAAAATCTTAATGAGCAGAGAGTTGGTTCTATAGGAAGTATCTCACATTTCTAGATTGAAAAGAAATTTGACAGCCTGTAGGTACTGTTTTTATTTTTCTTGTGTGGGTCCAGTAAAGAATAAACACAAATCTCTTATTTTAATACATTCTTTTTGTGTATATAGAAGCTATCTGTGTATGCACCAATGTACTACTTCTTAGCAATGTATGTTAGTTATTTTATGCAGCTTACAATATATTACCGAGTTTAAAACATCTCGTCCTCATCTTTAAAGATTTGCACAAATTTGTGCTGTGCACATGTATTTTCAACGCAGACGTACCATTGGATGCTGCAGAGCCACAAGGGTGGAGGTAGAAGTTGCCTGCACTGTCACATTAACTCTTTTACAGCTCCGCACAGGGTCATAGAGTGTGTCAACTTTACAGCTCAGAGTGTGAGAATGGAGAAGGAACAAACAAAGGAGGTCGGCCATAGTTCTCTTTCCTTTCTCTTCTCCTTTCTCTTTCCTTACCCTTTCCTTACCCTATTTCTCAACATGCTGAAATTGAAAATAGCTACTGAGTGTGAAATAAGAGCAACTTGTTTGAGAAGAGGGGAAAAAAAGAATTGACAGACTCTTGGGATAACTAATACACATTCCTAAACTTCTCATACTTCCATTTAAAGTAGGTTTTAAGGACCTTTAGACAGAACACTTTTTCGTTAAGTATTAATTACTTCAAGCAATTTAGCACATTTTGCCTAGTGGTCAACTTAACTCATAGTGTCTACCTGTTTTGACATATTGAAGCATGGCGAAACGTTTATTTTCATTATGAGCTTGCAAATATAACAAATACTTCTTCCCACACTCCCTTATAGTTGTTTGGAAACAGTTTTGAAGAAGCAATTATACAAAAATTCCTGTGCACCTGAAGAGACTTGTATATGCTGTGAATTGACACTTACAGAAAGCCCAAGTAACTTCCTAATGGGCTTCCCTTACTGCAGAGTAGGTCTGAGAACACAAATAGCATTCCCCACATTGACAGAGGCTCTTAGGTGATCCAGCTGAACAAAGGATTGAGGTGACTTTTTCCCTTCCTTGAGGTCTCCTTCTCTGGAGACATTCAAGACCCGCCTGGACACCTTCCTGTGTGATGTCATTTAGGTTCCTGCTCTGGCAGGGGGATTGGACTTGATGATCCTTTGAGGTCCCTTCCAATCCCTAACATTCTGTGATTCTGTGATTCTGTGACCAACACAAAGCTTGGACAACATATTCAACCCATATCAACCTATTTTGCAAAGCGAAGCCACATTTACAACATAAAGAATCTTTGGACCAGTTTCCGCATAGGGAAAATTCCACACACCAGAATCACAGAATCACAGAATCAAACACTCTCTCAAGATCTTTGTTAAAATTGTTCTTTTTTTTTTTCAAATGTCCAATAATAAAAATTACTGATACGCAGTGTTCTGCTTTGCAGTCTGTATTGCAAAATGCAAATGCCATTGTTAGCTCTTTCTAGCAGAACATGGCCAATCTTACTGCTGAGCCAACTTGCCCCTCTTGGTACAAGAGAATTCAATATTAATTGTTATTCCAAGCTGTGCATAAGAGAGAAAACGCTGCAGGAGGAATGGAAAGTGATCTGAGGAGCAGCAGTAATGATCTGGCCTCCAAAATAGATTTTGGCTGCATTCACAAGCTTAAACATTTATTACTCAGTCAAGCAGCCTAACAGATGCTGGAATCTCAGGATATGCTGTAATGTCCAAGATAATTCTGGATACACACCACATTTGATGGTCAAGAAATCTGCAGTGAAAGGCAGCTATACTGAATAACAATGATAATCAGCATTCAATTTATTAGAAAATTATTTTTCATACATTTTATTACAAACTATGCACACTAATCTTACACAGGGAATAAAAAAAAAAAAATAGGAACGCAAAGATGGTTTGGCATCCTTCTGCCTAGAACCCCAACTTTTCAAAATAAAAGAACTTTGGAGAGAAAAGTCATGGAAAGTCTCTTCATTGAAAGATTTTCTATTCTCTTGAAACCAGAACCATAATAATGAGTTTAACCAGATATCATGAGTTTGGCTTCTGTTGTGGCTTTTCACATCTCATCATAATATTAAAAATATTAAACAAGTAATGGTTTACATCCTTTGAGTATTTAGGTAGATGGTATCATGTTAGAGATCCATGAAGATGAATTTCTAGTTAAAAGGACGGGAATGACAAAATATATAAAGTTTGGTACTTGATGGTCCTCAAAGAGGTTACTGTGAAAGAAATCCATAGCAATCAGTTAGGGTTATGCCTAAGGCACATGTTTTTTATTGAAAACCTAAATTCAAAATTTTTAGTTTTGCTTCTTTTTTTAAAAAAGAGCATGAACAACAAAATAAAAGGATATAAATGAAGCATTTCCTGGATTTAACAGGACACAAATTTTAATTCTTGATACACTCTATTGCATTTAAAAAGAAATAAGGGTTAACATACTAAAATGTGATTTGGTTTTGTGGAAATGAGTTTTCACAAGGAATTCTGTGTTAGTACAGCACCCTGCCTGGAATTCTGTTTTAGCAATGTAAGTTTGTGTGTTGTTTTGTTGGGGTTTTTTTAATATCTTTTTAAATGCATCATATTAATCCAATAAAGGTCAAGTAGGGTGAAAGATATCAATCAGAAGGTAAATTTCTGCAGTTGAAGATCAGGAGACAGAACTATTCAGAGTGTTTGTCTACTGAAGTACAGATGGTAACCATGATTCTCTGGAAGTATCGTTGAAACTGAATCGGTGAAAAATAGGATGCCTGCATGTAGGCACGGGCATCTACATACAGTGTTACTTACATGTTGAAAGTTGCAGATGGAAATTTTTTTCTGCCAAAATTACATCTACAGTAAAATAAAAAAAAATTAGAAGTAAAAATAACAACTGGTAAAAGAAGAATACTACCACCATATGAAGATAACTTCTTTCAAAAGGATCATAAAGTCAACCTTATAACTTCTTGGCATCTCTGTAACAAGTGGCATTATAGGATAAAAGGCTTAAAGACAAGAGACCATCATGAATCACTGGTGAGGAATTCATTAGTTAATTTTCCTAGGTGTAAAGATCTGATTTGATTTAAAATATATCTTACACAGGGAATTGCTGCAGAAGTACTTGATGTATTAGCTGAGAAAACTCTTTAACACAAAATAACAGAAAGAAATGTAAAAATTACAATCTGTTGTTTCCAACTCAAGGCAAATAAAACCTACTAGAATTCAAACACCGTCCCAGATATTTTAGGCACAAATTACTACATTATATGACTTTTCACCAATGTCTCTAAATAAGAACTTTTTTTTCAAGAAGTTTAAAAAAATATCAACTAACATTCCATGAAACATGGTACGTGTTAGGAGGTGTGAATAGTCTCATAAAGCTATCTTTCAGCTCCCACACAAATACATACCAGAAACATTTGAAAATTCTATTCAAAAGGCTTAAGGTTAGATAATCTACAGTCTGGAAGAGCACCTAGAATTATAGCAGAAATATGTTTTATTTCAGATCTACCTCTATTTTTTTTCCCATTAAGAATTTTATCTTGGATAAACTTTCCTGGCCAAAATAAATTTGCAAATATTCAGGTTAAGAATATGGTATTATAACATTTTTGTGATGCATCATTATCAGGCAGATTGCTTTAAATCTGCATTGATAGTTCATTACTACAGCTGGTACCTTCAAAATGGCATGTACCTAATCAATTTAGTCTTTCAAGAAGGAACAAATTAACCTTGGTTACCAGTCCTTCTTTATTGTACTTTATTTTGATAACGTAAGACAGAAGTCATAGTAAATTTGATGTCAGGCAAATATGCTAGACCATGCACCCAATAAAAATAATGTAATCTCAGTACCAAAATATACATACCTCCTCATGATGGAGGGTACTGTTCAAGGTGTTTGGCTTTCTGAACTCTGACAGAACAAGTCTTTTCATAACGTTACAAAAGCTATTTCTTTTTGCTGCTTATTTAAAAGGATTTTCATTCAGGGAGCTTTAGTAAGCTACTTGGAGAGGGGAGGAGGAAAAAAGTCATAGTTGTCAGAACATAAAAAGCAATACTGATCCTAAAATTCTTTGCTTAAGCTTCTGCATCAGTATTTTCCTTCAAGGTTTAATATTGAACCAACCAGACAGTACTCAGAGAATTAGCTGCAACTAACATTTGCTTTATACTTACCCCAAGCCATAGTGTTTGGTATTTAAAACAGGCCAATACTGAAAATTCATTTTAAGGTCCACTTCACTCATTGCATGTTTTCACAAATAATGCACTAATTAAAATAATGACAAATACTAAAAAAAAATATAAAATTAGGAGAAACAGTAATCTCACATGCCATCTACACGAGACACACATAATGATGTAATCAAATTTCTATTTCCATATCTAAGGGTGTGAACACACAAAAAAAATAAGAGATTCAAATAATCTTTTCTCAATCTCAGCTGTCGTAAGACTAGAAGAAGTAGCCCTTAGAAGAAACCATAAGAAAAACAGCTCACTTTCTCCACGACAACAAAAATATATCATTAACATTAATCTTAAAATATTTTGAACCAAAAAATATAATAAAACTCTTTTGTATGTCTGTTATTGATATCTAAACTATTTTTTTTTTAAAAAAAAGCAAAATAAAACAAACAAACAAAAAAAAAAACACCAAAAGCTTTTATCGTTTCTTTAGTCATTTAAGGAATACCAAAATATTTACACAACATTTTATCAATATCTCCATTCTTGAATAACTCCCATTTATTACCCACACATAAGACCTTCCATGAATAAATGACGATGGACTTTTTCCTTTTTTGGGGAGGGTTGTTTTGGGGAGTTTTTGAAGGGGGAATATTCTTGCTCCCATGATGACATTTCCTAGCATTTCTAAGTGTCTTTCCAAAGCACATTTCTTCTTTTCAAGGCGGCAGCCTGAGATACCCATGATATGCAGAAATTGTTCTAAAAATGCCAGCCGAAGAGGTAATATTCCAGAAAAAATAAAATTCACTATAGTATCAAACCAGAATTTTTCATTATAGCTAAAAGTTTTGATTGCCCCGCAGTGCTAAGCACTACTATGTCAAAACATTTTATCAGTAACAATATTTACGCATATAATGCACTACTACAAAGGTAAAATTGATGTCCACTAACAGACTTGTTATCAAAAAATAATATACATCTTAGAATATTTTAAATAGCAGCAAAATTTTGATACTCATCCCAGCAAAATGTTTTATTTTTTATATGATTATTAATCTATAAAGACTATCAGTTGTAACTCTAAGGCTGTTTTAGTATCTTCTTGGCAGGGGTGTCAGCCTCATACCGGTTTTCTTCCCTGCCTCTTCTCCCATGCTGTTTGTTAGAAGTACTAAACAATTGAAAAGTGCAAATTTCAACACTGCTGATAAACATCTGGTGACTAGGCCATAGAGGCTGGGTGAAGATCCAGGTGCAGTTCTCATGGCACCGAAGAAGAGCGGTGGAATGCAGTGAAGGCTGTTTATACCATTCTCACACATATCACAGTAGTTACCTACTTCCAGAAGTTACCAAGGAAGTCATAAATGTTTTATGCCGCTGGTAAACGCTGTCCACCAAGAACAATGGCTTGACCCCAGTCCTGCTCCCACACTTTGCTCAATAGTAGTGAACAAGGTATAAATATGATCCCTATTTCAGACCTAATTTGTGGGACGAGTATTCGACACCAAGTCGTAGAGACAGACTGATGGGTTTGTTCTGCTCTTCCTCCCCAGAAGGAACGCCTTTTGGTAAGATGTGCGGCCTCAGTTACGCTGAGTGGTTTTCCCCAGGAGATTCCAATTGTGTATTTTGGAGCTATAGAGCGATTCTGCAGTTTAGTGTATTTATCACTGTCAATCTCAAAGAATCTGTATATGTTACAAATGTAAATAAAATGCATTATTCGTGCATCTGACTGCTTCTTGTGAAAGCAAGCAGACCTACAGCGCATGAGCTGTTCATGAATCTGGTGTCAGACCCATAGTTACAGCAAATGGTGCTACTTGTACATCTGACTGCTTTTGAGAGCAACCAGACCTACAAAGGATGGGCTGTTCATGCATCTGGTGTCAGACCTATAGCCACAAACATTAAACTGGCGTATATTAAGAGATAACCCTAGCCATCCCTAGCCCCTCTAATCTTTGAGGACCAGCTAGAACTCAGGGGGATTCATCTCTTACCAAATTTATCTAACGCTGTATGCAACAAGGGGAAGCATTTGTTTCATCCTGGTAGCTGTCTAAACATGTTCAAAGTGATGTCATCATGTTCAAGACACATCACTGTCAACCTAATACTTTAATCATCTCTTCAATGATAGCCAAGTAGTGACAGGTCGAAGCAGTATTCCAATTTCTCATTTAGAGATAGTAAACCAAGAGTAACCACACATAAAAAAGCAATCATTGTTTGTGTGCTTTGCCTAACACCTTTCCTAAAACTGTAACACCAGTATAGACTTCCACCTAGAGCAACCATTGCAGCATATGGTGCATTATGCATCTGAGACAGCGAGGGCAATGGGTGGTGGTATCCGCTAGGCAGACTAATCTCACTTGCCTTGTGCTGAGGATTTCCTCTTACTTCTGGCCTGCAGTTCCCATATACTGCTTAGGGACAAGCAGGGTACAGTTTTAAAGAGGATTTAGAATTAAGATTTCTGTTATTACTAACAGGGATGCATGACATTCCCAGTGTATGTGGTGGAAAGCTGACCTGAGGGTCTATTCTGTTTTCAGCAACAGACTCATTTTATTTCAAAATCTAAATGGGACTCTTAAAAAAATACTGAATTAAAAGCCTAATTTTGGTCTATTTTATTGAGATTTCCCTCCACTGCAGTGGGACTGCAATCCTCAGAAACAGGCAAATAAATTAATTCCCTAGGTTTTTCACCGTCTCTACTTAGGTTTTGGCATCAGATACAGGGAAAACCAAAAAATAACTTCCATAACATTTCTTTCTACAATCTAATAAGCCACAAAGCAATAAACTAGATGCATTGAACATAAATTTTGTAATGATATGTCACATATAAGAATTAAGAGACCAAGGCAACAGAGGGAACCTTGTAGTTGGTGTCTACTACAGGGCACCTGATCAGAGGGAGCCTATTGACGAAGACTCACAGGTTTTCATCCTTCTGGGGAACTTTAACCACTCCAACATCTGCTAGAAAAGTAGTACAGTAAGCTGTAGGCAATCCAGGAGATTCCTGGAATGCATGGAGCATAACTTCTCAAGCGAGGTAATAGACAGCCCTACCCGATGAGATGCAATACTGGACCTGATGATCACCAATGCAAGTGAGCTAATCACTTATGTCAAGATTGGAGGCAGCCTGGGCTGCAATGATCACGCATGGGTGGAGTTCAGAGTCCTGAAGGATACAGGTCAGGGGAGGAGTAAAGTCAGCATCCCGAAGTGTAGGAAAGCAAAATTCCAGCTGTTCAATGAGTTAGTCAATAGGACCCCATAGGAAACAATCCTTGGAAGCACAAGGAAGCACAACAGAGCTGGCAGATCTTGAAGGACACTTTCCATAGAGTGCAAGAGCTCTTTGTCCCCAGGTGTAAGAAATCAGGCAAGGAAGGCAAGAGACTGGTATGGCTGAGTCAAGACCTGCTGGTCAAACTAAAGGGTAAGAACGAACTGCATGGGCAGCGGAACTGGGGACAAGTATCCTGGAAAGAGTATCAGGACGCTGCTTGGTTGTGTAGGGATGGGGTCAGAAAAGCCAAGGTTCATCTGGAGCTGAACTTGGCTAGGGATGCAAATAATAACAATAATAAGGGCTTCAATATTTGATTCATATTTTTTAAACCATAAATAATAACCACAATGAAAAATGAAATCTGAATAGAGAAGAAAGATTATCATGGATAACTTACTCCTTAAGCATCAGTGATTTTCAAATTCCCAGCTTCAGACATCAAAAATATACTTGACATGACAAAGTGTGATCAACAGATCCAAGTGAAAATTCAGATTTAGGAACGTACTCGACCCTAACTGTCCCTCTTCCCTAAAGACAAAATCCTGCTACTCTAAGAGGCAACAGAAGTGAAAACCAGTCTCAAGGAAGAGTAAGCAAGTCAAATATCTTGTCACTGAAACCTGTTCTGTGAGATTCAAAGAGCAATTCTTTGTTTCTCTTGGCATCCTATAAAACACATACAGTAAGGGAGTAAAAAATGAAATCTGCTTTCCAAGATGTTACTCAGTCCAAATCAATTTGCTTCCAAGCAATAAAAGTTGTAAATTGTGTCTCATCCCTTGTTTCTCAGAATGATTTATTGTAATACATGTTTTGTAAATATTCACTAGCAGACTGTGATGTAGACAAGGAACTGCAGATTTATTGCAAACTATTTTCAAAGCGTACAACTGTTCCCTACTACAGTGGGCACCGAAACCTCTACAAAGGAATGACGAGTCAGCTTATGTGAAGAGGAAGAAAAATGACAACAGTGTTCAAGATACATTATCAGTCTTTCTAGGGTTATGAAAATTGCTTGCGGATAATAGTGCTTGTGAAAAGTCTACTTTTGGAAATGTGTTGGCAAACGACTACATTTCAACTGCTCACTGTGTTATACAGATGACAAAGGAGCTTTGCTATTGTAAAATAAAACCTGGTGGCAATATTGTGTTTATTGATATGAAGCCTGTGATTTTTAGGTATTCTCAAGCCGTTATCTCTGAAAACATAACATCTGTAACCAAAAGTTACCCAGCTACCCAACAAAAGCATTTTGCTGGCACAGATTTGCTGTTTTCCCAGTAATTTTCTATGCTTCCCCATCTCTGGTAATTAATATGATAGGTAGACCCAAAGAATCATGGATTTCTTATGAACCACGTATGTTGCACATGCAGTTACTTTTCTCAAAAAAATTGTACATATTTATCTAATAAAACAATAATAACAGAGAGAAAAGTTGCACCTTTCCTACGGAAGTTATAGCCCGCCTTAATTTTTAGGTTAACGGGCTCTACAGCAACATTACCTAACATGTATTTTTAAGCGACATAAGTGACCCTTCAAGGAATACCATCTAAAATTTTAAATTCAACACAAGACAACATTTTACCTACTGTTATGATGACAGTTCAGAGGGTTTACAAATATCCTAATAACTGGAGGCAAGCTTTTATAACATTTTAACAGTGAAGTATCAATTCTCTTCAAACAAAAGCAATGCAAATGGCCTCTCTCTTCCCTCTAATCCTGCAATTAAGGTGCACTTTGCCACTTATAAAGCCAGAATCTCTGAATAATCCTCTAGGTCTGTCAGTCAAGCACACCACATAAGAATAGGAGCCACTATGACTCTTTCCCCCATCATACTGACATTTCCATTTTCATCTCTATGTCATTTATATAAGCTGCCTGCAACTGTGGCCATGAATTTTAAAGAGTTCAGGTCACATTAGGGTCTCTTTCCTCTTGATGAGATTTTGAAAGAGGAAGAAGACTGCATACTTGAAATTAGGACCTAAATAAATTTTAAAAACCCCTTTAAAATATGGTTCCTGTTTAATTTTTCTTCCCCTTTTTAAAAAATATGCAATCATTTTGAATGCTGAAGTTTTTTTTTTTATTGGATAATGATTTTTTCTTGATAATGAACACAGAAAAAGGAAGTTATTTTCATCTTGAGAGATAAATACTTAATTTTGAAACACAATTAAAGACTCTTCAGCAGTTTATGCAGATATATAGTATTTCTGACATAGATTAGAAAGAATTTATTCAACTTCTCTGCTAAAATCTATTACTGCAATTCTGGGAATGTACTATATGCAATATAAGTACAATCATCTCACACAGCATGTTATTTGTCTAAACTGTATATGCTTTTGGGATACTCAAAAATGTTTTCAGTACTGATCTATGCCTGAGGCCAAAACCATGTAAGAAGAGATGTCAAGAATTGTTTTTATTAAATGAGAACACAGCACAGAGAAAGAATGATTAAGAAGATTAGAATACGTAAGACACTCATTTCACCTCCAGTTCCATTTCTGAAACTCAGATTCAATTGTAATGGATCTCTTTAACTATGGCTTTCGCTAATTCATAAGATGAAAGATATGCCTAATAAAGCACATCCCTGAAGTACTGCTGAAAGAAGAATAAAACAATAAAAACAAATCCGTACTTTTCTTCAGAGGCTATTTGTTTTTAAGAATGGGATAAAAATTATAAGCTTAGCATTAAAATAAAAATCACTTTGTTCACATGCTACTTACAGCCTTCATAAATATCTGTTGGTATGTGGACTGCTGCATGTTGGTAAGATGTTTGCCTTCGGAAAACAGGATCTTCCTCAAAGACTGGTCTGATTCTCTGGCTGCCAGATTCAGTGTCATTCTTTTCAGGCTTTTTAAAGAAAGACAGAAAGACATGTAAAGGGCAAAATACTACAAAGTATGCTAAAACCAGTTCTATTCACGTTTGCCTCTTTTTACATAAAAGATTCATAGTCTTCCTTTCATAGTGAACATTTTGAATTTGTGTATAAATACGCTTATTTGGTCCACATCCAGAAATATTTGTGTATACTTAATTTTAAATGCTGTTACCTAAAGCAACTCAGTGAAATGAAGAACTGCAAAAGAAAAGTAGTATCCCCATACCTTACACACCTAAATTTCTTGTCTGAAATTTTCATACTCGTAGTGCAAGGCAAATACATTACCTTTTATTACGTGTAATAATTTGTACTGAATCTTAAATAGAAATACTGTATATCTCACTTTTTTCTTTCTGTAGATTATATAGTAAATCACAAATCTTAAAATTACATCACTACTATACAATTGATAAATAGATTTTTTGAGGAACAGTGGTGCACATCCAGACAAACAAAGGAAATTAAGATTTCTTGGAACTTCTGATTGAAACAGAATTTGTTTATTGGTTTATTTTTAAGTCTCAGTGAAATCCCCTGTACTCTCCCAGCTACAGCTGCCTGGGTAGAAAGATTCCCAAACACTCAGGTGCTCACCACCACTTGCCTGCCTTGGTTTCCCATCCTCTCTCACCTGTCTGCACCCCAGCTTCTTGATTCCTTCCAGTTCATTCAGTCATTTGGACTAGTTTTTAAAAATTTTGAAAAGCACAGGCTTTTTCTAACTCGGCTACAAAGATCACTTGAAGTTTGGAAAACATGGAGATAGTGAAGACCAAAAGGGAGGAGTCTCAGATGGGTTTCAAGAAGGTGGTTTCCTTTGGAAACACATAGGGCAGAGCTCCATGTGACATCCAGTGATCTCAACAACATAGCTGTTTTGAGCTCATTACCCCAGGCTGCGTTCATACTCAATGATGAGAAATAGGCCTTTTTAGAGTGCAATTCATCTTATCTTAATTAGACACCTATTTTCCCATGACATCAATCATGCCTTAGAAGTGTCTCTTACTTTCCATTGACTATAAAGGTAGCCTTAGGGCAAGTCACCTAGATGTAAAAATCTGCAACACAGCTGTCTAGAATTAGGTGAGATGAATCTTATAAGTCACGAAACTTCTGAAAGAAAAAAAAAGGTGGGTACTAATTTTGACTACTTTTATGCAGTATACCTACTATATCTTATGCTAAGTTTAACTTGTTATTTAACCCCACTCTCGTGGATGAGACAGAAGGTAAAGTATAACTCTTAATACGCAAAGTAAGGGATGATCTTTTTACTTTGAGCAAATCTTTTATGAGGTGAAGTCCAGGTATAACATGGCATTAAATAATCGAAATTGATAAAATGTATAATGTACCTAAAATCTTTGTTCTAGTGTTTACAACGACCCCTCTTACAGAGGTTGCCAGAGGACTTCTGAATTTCATACTTTTGCATTTAGATATTTCTAAGTAATGTTTTAGTTTTGGAACGTGTACTAGAAAAGCAGGATATAGTGTACAATTCAGGCTGAAATGTTTTGACTCAGTAAGCCACTCCCTGAAACCCACCAGAAAGTAAAACCATGCACTGAGTCTGCCTGGGATGGAGTTAACTTTCCCCACAGCAGCCCTCCTAGTGCTGTGCTTTCTATTGGTAGCTAGAAAGGTGTTGATAACACACCAGTGTTTTGGCTACTGCTGAGCAGTGCCCACACAGCATCAAGGCTGTCTCTCTAACCACCTTTCCCCAAATGGCTGTAGGATGAAGGTGGGCAACAGTTTGAGAGGGGACATAGACAGGGTAACTGCCCCAAGCTGACCAAAGAGATATTTCATAGCACCTGATATCATGCTCAGCAGGATAAGCTAAGGGAAAGGAGGAGAGGGTGGAGGTGCTCATTAAGGTATTTGTCTCCTAGAGCAACCTGATGCATACTGAGGCCCTACTTCCCAGGAAGTGGTTGGACATTACCTGCTGATAGGAAGTATAGAATAAATCTTTTTGTTTTCCTCTGCTTTCATATGTGGTCTTTGTTTTTCTTTATTAAACTCCCTATATCTTGACCCATGAGTCCTTTGCAATCTTATTTTCTCCCCCTTGTCCTGCTGGGGAGGGCGAGTGATAGAGTGGCTTGGTGGGCACCTGGCAGTCAGGCAAGATCAACCCACGGCAAACCATTATAACCTATTCTGAAGTGCGCAGACTGGAGTCAGAAACAGTAGTAGTTTGTGTTCTGTGATTTGAAATGACACAGCACTACAATAGCTTCAGAAAACGTAATTTGACTCAAGTTTTTACATAGATTTTTGGTGTTTTTTTTTCTTGTACATTATCACGTAAGATTTATTTTTCCCCTCAAGAACTGGAATGCTATACATGAAGCAAATTCTGGAGTTCCTTTCACAAGTTATCTTTTGGCTTCATGCTGCTCAAAGTAATGAGTTTGTCTTATTCTGCAAATGCAATCTCAACAATCAATCATTCACATGAGAAATTTTCTCTCCTGTCTAAAAGCCATTTGATTTTAAAAAAACATAACACTCTTATTTATGAAATTAGTGCCAACGACTACAAACTCTCAATGCTATCATAGAACACTTCAGAAAAGAACTGTGGACCATTAAGCCACATTATTACAATAAAATCCCAGAATAAGTGGGTGTCAAAAGATTTCTTTCAACTATTTTTCCACAAGAAATATTTTGGTGGGAGGGAGGACAGTAAAAGAGAAAGGGAGTAAACCATAAGGTCCATTCTAGCAGGTCTTTTATGGAAATTTTCATACCACAATATAATTAGCTTTTTGATTGGAATTTCTGAAGCACCTGAACACAAAGATATCATGTTTCTTCTGCTTGGTATTTCCATTTCATTCCAAGTAATAGATATGAGTTTTCAGCCTCTCCTATCACTCAGGTGCTATGGAAGAAGCTTCAAGTCTAGTGCCAAAATTTTATTTAACTTGGTTGATATTGAAAGGTTTAAATAATCCACTTGAATGCCTTAAACTTTCAAACATAAAGTCTACTTCCCACATTTCTAATAGCACACAGATCCAGGCTCCTTCCAAAAATGATGGTGATAAAAGACCTATTCTTCCTACCCATATTAAATGATACTAAAACAAGAACATCAATCTAAAAATTCCTTTACATTTAACTGATGTAGGGCAGTAGATCTACCAGAACTACATAAAGCCATACAGAAGCTTTAGCATCCCTATTGTTGACTTTTCCTGGGAGTATTTTGTGATGTACAACTCTGATACTGAAACAATGCATCTGTCTGCCCCCAAAACCCCAGAGATACCAAATGACAAAATCCTTCAAGGGTACTGTAGTTTCCTTCACATGATTATTTTTGATATTAAATTTACAGGTGTCTGAAGCCGTTCTGCAGGCAACAGGCAAGTAAAAGAAACATTACAGGCAAATTAGTGTGGCACTCACTTGGGTCACTCCCTCCTGACCAGCAAGACTAATGCTGTGCCAGGCTTCACATATCCACTGTTTATATATACAGTGTTTATAGTAGATCCTTCTATATACAGTAAAAACTATTTAGTTTTCAAATTTGCCAAATTTATGAATTTCAAGTCATCTACATCTAAATTAGAGGAAAAAAAAAAAAAAGGAAAGATTAAAAAGGACAACCTCAATGTTATTAATTATTTTAGTCTAGTAATTCTATCAAAAGCCTGACAGATTGCTGCATCGGTTGGTACAGTTTTAATATCCAGCTAAACTTTGTTTTCAGGAAAGCAGCAAAACACATATTTTGAAGGAAAGTAATCCAACATGTGAATATAATTAAAATCCAACTCCAACCAATTTCTCTTTCAAGTCAGGAGCTGAAATGCAATCAATACTGGCACAGGAAAATCCCACGGGACACAGTGGCTGAAGATTAATTTTCTATCTATTCAACCCTGGCCTTCACTTATTGAATTACATTGTTACCTACCACTGACAGTCAGCAAAATAACTCACTCATTTCTCTGCAATGAATCTCCAGATCTATTTCTCCCTCCCTTGTGTGCCAGATAAAATCTATTTATCTTTTCAGTTCACATTAGTGCCATTTTAGGCTTTTTTTTTTTTTTTTTTTCTTTTTTTCAAATGAATAAAGTATTTTTTCGTGTGTCTACTAACACATTTATCAGAATAAAGGGAAATTAATACAGCAGTTAAAAATCAGGCAAAGTAGGTTCTGTAGCTGTTCTTAATGATCTTGGCTAAATCACTTTTGGCATATCTAAAATAAACTGGAGGTTACTTCCTGTTGTTTATAAGCCAAATTCATAGCATAAATAATGCAACTTCTCTCTCAAGGGCTTTGTGAACAGAAATTAACAGACGTACATCAGGTCACCAGGAGGTTTATGCCAAGAGGTATCACTAAAAGATGTGTATAGAAAAGCAAACCACGAAATCAAAATGAAACACAAGGAGCAGACCTTGTTCAGCTGCCCATTTCACTGCAGTCAAACATGTCCCGATTCCTTTCTACAACATGTAGTTACTTTTCATCATCATATACATATGAAGATAAGTGGATTTTGTATCTCTACTAGTAAATTTTCATTTAGTTGAAAAACACTGGTTACTGTAGAAATCAGTATTTTTTTTTTTTTACAGATGTAAAACTTGCCGCTTTTTGCTTCTTGCAACTGTTGAAAATTGAAGATCAGAAATCTGATAGGAATTTTAAAAATACCATCAACGAAACACACAAAAATCCACAACCAAACTGAAGCAATCTTCAGTTGTTTCCTGAAGGCTGACTTTTTCAGGAAAAATGTAGAAATTCCTCAAAGATTCCAAACAGATTTAGCATCAAAACAAAACACCTAAAGGTAGATTACTTTAAAAAAAAAATAATTCTGAACTTATATCCAGCAAGAAACAATGGCACCTGCCTTCTTTCATATTTACGTAAAAGAGAAAGGAATTGGTTGTTAGTATTTTCCATTGCTCTATTACCTAGCGACTCTGTCTTGTATAAACCTTTGCTGTCCCTACGGTTTTAGGGACATCAAATTCTTGCTCTGTCATTGCTTTCTGCCCATCCTTGCAGATTTCCAGGAGTTTTGTATTTTCATCTCTAGGTTTCTGCTGCTTTTTGTTTCTGAGTATCTCTTAAAATTTCTAAATACACAATTTTAAACAACGGAGTGTCGCTGCCCATGCTTCTTTTAGCCCACACTCAGACCTATTCTGTGCAAATGAATGCTCCCATATACAAAATAAGGACAGAAATTTTCCTATGCTCAGTTCCTCACTCAAAATCAGTTTTGCTCCTTTTTTATTTTTTTTTTCCTCCCTGAGGAAGGCAATCCAGTGGATATACAGCCCCTCCAACACTGCTTGTGGCCCCATTAAAAAGTTACAGCTGGACCTGGCGGGCAGAGTAAAATGAGATGTCGCTTGAAGCCCAGAGCTCAGCAACACGCCTGCAGCAAGCAAAGGATGGGAACAGCTCTGCTAAGGACAAGATAGAGGGAAGTTAATTTTGACGAGGCAGCTACACTGCATTTCTAATAGACATAGCACTTAAGTAGCATTTTAGATGTCAGGAATGCTTTCCCTTCTGATAACTTACTTTATTTCCTTTTCAATAGACTTGATTTTCCAGCTGTTTGCCCAGTGTGTTTAAGTGGTTGCAACAGAACTTCAAAGAGTTTACTTCATTTCTGTGTGTGTGTCAGCAGGGACTGCGGCCTTCATTCAGCTATGCTAAGATTTTAAGGGACAGCCTCCTGACTACTCTTAGGGACAAAACTCAACCAAAAGAGTTACAAATAAAATAAGGATACTGTTGTCTCAGAACTTAAAATACTCTTTACTTTATCTGTTATGCAACAGAGGTGTTAAACATAAGAATATGATACATATTTATATATATATAAACATAAGAATGCATATAAAATATACATATAGGGTCTGAATAACTTCAGATGTAGGGAAATAGTTTTCTGTTACAACTGTTGGTGTGTCATGCTCAAGAGCCATTTATTTAAAACATACATGAGTTGTTTTCAGTGTTTTTGGTGCTTCTACTGTGATACATTATAAGTTACTGTATATTAGTAAGAATAGAACTCTGGACTGTCTATTTACATTTTTTAAGAAAAATATTTCTTTTATAACAGTCATTTTATTTTCATCATTCTGCCAACTGAATAACTTTAGTATGTATCAAATATAGAGTTAAATTAATGAAAAAGCATTTATTTGCCTCATAAGCCATTTTTTCTGAATGCAAACTATTTTTTGTCACTAATAATTTCTAACACCTACTTACAAGCTTGTCCCTATCTACTGCATATACAACTATATTATTTTTGTAGATAGCTCAAAATCCACTCTATGTGTTCATTTAACCGACCTTCATAGTTCACACCTCCTGATCAGAACTTCTAGGTACCCGCAAAATTATTATATATCCCAAACATAGTAGTGTTTTCTTTTTCTTTATATCCCAACCTAAAAAAATTCACTGCATCATGATTTCGGTTTCATGAATAAATGAATACTTGATGTAATTCATTTAGCAAACATAACGACTTGGAACTCTGGGGACAGACTTTTTAGTAGGGCCTGCTGCAACAGGACAAGAGGAGATAGTTTTAAACCAAAAGAAGGTAGATTCAGTCTAGATATAAGCAAGAAATTTTTTACAATATGGGTGGTGAAACCCCAGAACTGGTTGCCCAGAGAGGTGGTAGACGCCCCATCCCTGGGAACATTGAAGGTCAGGTTGGATGGGGCTCTGAACAATCTGATCTAGTTCAAAATGTCCCTACTCATTGTACTGAGATTGGACTAGATGACTTTTAAAGATCTCTTCCAATCCAAACTATTCTATGACTCTACAAAAAAATCTCATTCTCCTGCACAATTTCAATGAATTACATCTTAGAGAAACAGATGAAAAGGATTGGCTTTTCCTAATTTATCCAGGTGGAAAGAGTTCCAAAACAAAAAGCAATGCTTCTGGAAATCGTCTTGTTTGTCTTGTTGACATTACCCTTATGAGTGTGCTTTAAATACCATGACTCAGTGAACTACATTTTCTTGTAAATAATATAACTATTTTCTTGATTTCTGACAAAAGGGAATATTATCAAGAAATAAGAGATAATTTGGCAATAAACTAAAAAAAAAAAAAAAAAGCAAATAAGCAATTTTAAGATGAAAGACAGTAATAAAGGAATTAATGAAAATTGTAACAGCAATTGTTTTTAATTTCTAATGATTAAACTAGCACTTTATCATTCATGTTGTGAAGAAAAATGCTAAAAGAACTGATACTATTTTATCTTGAATCATATCCACAGGACCTAACCATGCATTTTGCAGCTATGGCTTACAAATCATTAAATAAAACTTTTACGAAAATTTGAAGGTAGGATACTGAAAAAGAGTGTCTCTTTTCAATGACATGATGAAGAGTTACCCAGATAGAAAAAGTAGTCAGCATATGGCTGGTCTAGTATTAAAGAAGGAGTACTGTGGTAGAGTAGTGGTCCAAATGAGAGACAACAAGGCAATATATCATACTAAAACTAATACTTTTCACAGAGAAACTGGAGTACACACTTGCTTGAATTTACTCTTTTAAACTGAAGATAAGAATTCAAATTCCTACTGGGCTTATCAACAGAACTTGTTCCACTTTGTAAGCCAAGACCAGTCTTCCATTTCTTTGATGTTCACTTGAAAACTAAAAGTATAAATTGCTTGAGTCAATCTGTTCCTGCAACTAATGCCCACTGAGTTCAGGGAGCCCACCTACTCACAACCATGGGCCCAAAGCATGCAAGTCACAATATATGTGCCTCTGATTGACAGAGGGAGAGACTGTTCTGTAAGTGTCCAAACAAGGAAAGTCCAAGGAGGTTAGATAGGGTGGAAGGGTGAGAGGCTGAAAATCGAAGTCACCTAACCTTATTAGCAAGTGATGTAACTTATTTTAATGAGACTGGTGCAGTAAGTTTGTCTTTCCTAAAACTGGGATGATATTTTAGTGAGGTGAAATAAGTATTTGTTGAAACCTTGATTTCTTATTAAATAATCAGCAAAGAATTGAAAGTTATGTTCGTTTCTTATTGTCCCAGATTACAGCCGACCTTCACAGCAAAGCTGCATAAAGTCTACTGTAATAAAAAAATTCATTTCTGTCCTCTCCTATTTTCTCTTCGGCTACAATGTCAGCTAAAATGAAGTATGCATTTTAAATATTTAAGCACATAAGACATATAAGACACATTTATCTTCTTGAAGATAAGTGTGACACTTCCCTTCCCCAAAGTCATCAGGAACCTCTCCCAGTCCCCACAGTTTTAAGGATGACGGAGAGCTCCGTCATACAGGCTGGAGAGCTGTGCGGGGAGAAATGTAATGCAATCCAATAAGGGCAAGTGTAAAGTTCTGCATCTGGGGAAGAGCACCCCATGTATCAGCACAGGTTGGGGGCTGAGTTGTTGGAGAGCAGCTCTGGGGTGAAGGACCTGAGAGTCCTGGTGGACAAGAGGATGACCATGAGCCAACAATGCGCCCTCATGGCCAGGAAGGCCAATGGCATCCTGGGGGGCATTAGGAGGGGTGTGGCCAGCAGGTCAAGGGAGGTTCTCCTCCCCCTCTACTCTGGTGGGGTTCTACCTGGAGTACTGTATCCAGTTCTGGGCACCTCAGTTCAAGAAGGACAGGGAACTTCTGGAGAGAGTCCACTGAAGAGCCACTAAGCTTATTAAGGGAGTGGAACATCTGCCATATGAGGAGAGGCTGAGGGAGCTGGGTCTCTTTAGCTCGGAGGAGACTGAGGAGTGACCTCATTAATGTTTATAAATATGTAAAGGGCGAGTGTCAGGAGGACGGAGTCAGGCTCTTCTCGGTGGCACCCGATGACAGGACAAGGGGCAATGGGTGCAAACTGGAGCATAGGAGGTTCTGTTTAAATATAAGGAAACGCTTTTTCACAGTGAGGGTGACAGAGCACTGAAACAGGCTGCTCAGAAAGGTTGTGGAGTCTCCTTCTCTGGAGACATTCAAAACCCGCCTGGACGTGTTCCTGCGTGATCTACTCGAGGTCCCTGCTCTGGCAGCGGGGTTGGACTCGATGATCTTTTGAGGTCCTTTCCAGCCCCTAATATTCTGTGATTCTGTGATAATGACATCACTCCCATCTGGTCCCATGTCAGGACAGCTACAGTGGTCCCTAATTTCCTCCATTCCTGACGGTTCAGGCAGTATCTCTATAACCTTCCTGGATCGTACATCCTGGTCGTGAGTTCAGGGTTCAACGAAGAATGCAACTTGGTTCTCTTCTATATGGGATGATTGGCCTGGGAAAATTTGGGAGTTCAGGACCAGAGTTATCATAAAGAATAATTTTCCTACCTGCCCCTGTTGCAGGTGGCACATCATGTGTTGCACAGAATTGCCTACTTCAGCACTGACTTTAATAGTGCACTGACTGAATAAGTATATATCATTAGCCAGCACAAGGAATATAGGGTCATATTAGAATAAAAGCACACCTTACTCTCATTTAAATGTTACAAGTAGAAAAGCCCAATCCATTATTAAAAACCAAAATCCTTTAAAATTCATAGTCTCCTTCAAAACATTGATTATTCACACCCCATTAGAGTACACAAGTATCTGTCATAAAGTAAAAATAAATAAATCCACCGTTGACCCAAGTCCCATGGAATACTTGGTCATCTACAACTTCAAGATCAAAATGCAATCTAGATAATTTAGATTTTTCATACATCAACCAATTAAATTTCAAACTAGGAACTATTCTACTCTTATTGAAATAAATTACACAGCCTACTTTTTACCACCCCCACATCTGATTAAAGATCATATCCCTGGAGAACAAGAACTGTTAAATCATCTTAATGCTTCATTGAGAATTAGTTACAATACCAACTGAATGTGAACATTTAATTAATTTGATTTTTTCATCTGATGCAGTTGTCTTTGCCGTGCTTTCCTAAGCCATCAACTGATCCTGTTTCACAGGGCATTCTTATCTTCAGTCATACTGCTTAGGTCTTCTTTTTGTACATCCTGCAGCATACTAATTAGTTATTGCTCTTTCTTCATAATTAGTACCATCTTCTGTGTCAGTAACAACAATAATAACAGCAAAGCCCTGCTTTGAAAAGAAGGTTTGACTACAGGACCTCCAAAAGCCCTCCTAAACTAATTTTTTCTGTGATTCTCTGAGTTAACATCAATGGGACTCAAAACACTATACAAACATTACGCACTAATTCATGCTCACATAAATACAATGCAGCTTTCAGTAGATAAATGCCAGCTGTATCTAGGTAGAGAAATGCAGTAGGTAACACTAACCCACATGCTGCCTTCTGGCTTACATACGGACCAGAAACTTTCCCTGCAGACTAAATACCGTTTACTCATTTAAAAATGCTAGTTTTTGAAAATGCTAGTATTTTGAAATCCTAACAATGCAACAAAGTAGAGTAATAACATTCACAGAGACTAAAGGAAATTTAGAAGATATTGTGCCCAAGAAGAGAAGCACACCAGAAGAAAAAAACAAACAAACTAAAAAACCCAAACAATGGGAAAAACCAAAACCAAAACAAACAAACAAACAAAACTCCAAGAATATTATAAAGACAGAAAAAAGGAAAGAGAAACAGGCGAACTTTTTGACTTTGAAAGGATAAAAAAATACCAGCAAAAGGAATACCTTTGTAAAAGGTCAGCTGAAGCGGAGTTCCAAAGTTTTTAGAGTCTGGACAATGTGATTCCCTACTGGATTAAAAGTTACTTGCACTACATATAATAAAGAGTGTGTAAAGCAAGAGTAGTTTTAATTCACCTTTTCACATATCAACACTATAACTTCTGAAAGACAAGTCACAAGATATGAGCAGAAACATAGATGGCCTTTCATAGCCATGGAGGCATGAACTGCTCCTGAAGCTAAAGCCCGAACTGTTTCCTCCTCAGCCTTACTCAAGGCACAACTCAGGTGCAGAATTACAGTGTAAATGACCTTTCATAAAATGAGAGGCTTCAGTTCTGAAGCTCAGCTGCTTTGCCATATTTATGGCAAGTCCTGGAAACTAGAGATGTTAATGAAGAGAACAGCAGGAAAGGATAACACTGGCTACAGTAATGAAGCATTATATACTTCAGAGAACAGGCTGATCATTCACTTTCAAACACCTACAAATGAAATGCCTTATGGCACATGTGGCTGGCTTCTGCAGTCTTTTTGTTTCATCTATTCTCCAAATATCCTGGTTTGGCCAATCACAGAACCAATTCTCTGTTCAGTGAATTTACTTTTCCACTCCATCTCTTCTAGCTAACTGCACTTTCTGAAGTTAACGGGAGAGTTTTGCAGGCAGTGGCTGCTTCTAGAAGTGGTAACGCTCAGTGTTTAGAGTTAGTACCAAGGATTGGTGTGCAGAAAGGCTCTTGCTTATACTTGTTCCTATAGAAACCAAAGTCACTGTTAAACCTTGTGTCCTATGTTGGAGTGCCATAAATGAAAGGGTTGTAAGTAAGGAAAAAGGCCACACTGAGCAGGGAGAAGCAGACAGGACGGGTGACCCAAATCTGACCAACAAAATACTCCATTCCACGTACGTCATATTCAGTATGAAGCTAAAAGATCACAAGTGTCGATCTCTCTTCTTCTATGGCTTATATTGCAAGTGTTCCATTCCAGGCTTACATTGCAAGTGCTCCGTTCCAGGATTCTTGATTCAGTCATGCGTTTTGTTTTGTACCACTTAAAAATCTCAATGTGACCCACACCTTTCAAACTGACATGTCAAAACACTTGTACAACATTGCTATCTGTAATCAGGCAACAGAGCCCTCGCTAAAAATCACTACTTCAAATGCTATAAACATTCTGTAACAAGTTCAGCTTTTTGGAGTTGCTTTTATTTACCAATAAACAATTACACTACATTCATCGCAACTGTTATCACTCATGCATTTTATATTAGTAGGAAACATCCTGAAGGAAGAAATTTTCCATTAAAGTGATGAATCACTAGCTTTAGGGCTGAATTCTGATCTTTGATGTGGCATAAACTTAGTCTCCATGGGGAGACTTCAAGCATTGCTCTTTTGTGCAAATTTGCCTTCAAGGTAGGATTCTCCGCATTAAGAACATCCTCATCGTTTTTAGGACACCGACAACTACGGTTATCACTCTTGCCATTATTATTTCATAACTCTGTTTCACAGGTAGGGAACAGCTTTGGGGCAGTCATATATTTCATCATTATGTATTTTTCATTTCAGCCTCAAATGTATATTAATTTGTGAGAAAACTTGCACAAATTTGAATAAAGGAATATAAACCTGACACCTAGGCTTTTAACTGGAATACTTAAAAAAAAATAAAAATAAAAAAAATTTAATAGGAATAAAACAAAAAAAAAAAACAAGAACCCCTGCTCCCTGTGGCAATAGATCATTATAATTTCAATAGGTAGCTCAAACGAATGTCTTTTCTCCCTGTGGGTTGGACGCAAGCTTACCTATAATGCCTTGAAATGGAAAGACCTGACGTGTTTGCCAGTGATACTTGGGAAAAGGCACACATTCCTCAGTGAAGAATGCAAAAAGTCTTGGTACTAAAGCACACAATGTCAATCATGCCCTCACTATCAGTTTCAATGCTCATTTTCAAAAGAATGACACCCAAATCATACTGTTAGAAATTATAACATTGGATTCCAGACCTGAAGAGAGGAAAGTGCCCAGCAAAAACACGGGAGTATGCATTTTCCTAAAAGAGCCGGAAGTCAAAGTACCATGAAATTACTAGAAATAAGAACGGTAAGTCCTCTTGTATAAAAAGGATGAACAACAAATGGACGATCAAAGAAAGATACGGCTTTCCTGCTTACTCCTCCTCCACATATGCTAAAGATCAGATGCTTTGTGCTGTCTCACAATAGGATTTTTCTAGATCTTCACTACAGCAAGAAGTATATATTTTAACTATAAACGTTGTTTTTGTTATACACTGCAATGAGAGAGTTATAACTCCCCAAAGTGTAACTAATTTGTTACATTAAAAAAGATAAAATATGGATCTAACTTTTTAAGGCAGTCCATTTTCAAACATATCAACTCAAATGAAATTTTATAATAAGTACCGAAGTATGTTCTGTGATACCTAGAATATATCTGCAATATCTTGGCCTATGGAAAAACCCCACCAGATTCAGAGGAGAAAATTAATCTAAAAACAGCTGCAACTTACACACATGAAGAACAACAAAAATAATCCCTGAAGAGGCCTGCTAGGCATACAAAGGCTACTTGTTGGTGCCTTAGTGAGTGCAGGGGTGTAAAAGTCAGTTCTTGTCAAGTTACGGAACTGCACCTTTCAGTCTGTACCAAACATACTTTGCCCACTCACTCACCGTAAGCGAGAATAGTTGGGGCAGATTCTTTATGACTCGTTTTAACAGGGGATTTTTTCAGCATCAGTGAAGCAAAGGACAAAGAGAAGATAAAAAGCAGCATGACACATCATAATTGTGACTGTATGAATTTCACATAGTTACAGGTGATGTTACAATGTCAAACCATATTGGTTTTGGGCATTGCGCAATTTTAGACAAGAAAGTTAGCTGGCTCCTAATCCTAGGCTTCCCTGTTGTAAAAGGGGATTAGGTCTTCTACAGTCCTGCACTTAAACTCATTCTAAATTATTTGAGACAAATTTCTCACTGGAAATGCCTATCCTTCACTGTCTATGAAATGCTGAAAAACAAGTAGCTTCAGCTCAGGAAGAAAATGATGCTTTGAAATCCATCCGTAGCTAAACCGAGATGGTAGGATATGGATTTTGTTATTTGTATGCTGGTATGCAGAGCCAGACAAAACTCTCAGACAGAACTCCTCTTAAATATTGAGACACAAAGGATATTTCTAAAGGTATGTACTATCAAAATAAGGTTTAAAAAATTTCCAAAACCGGAGAAAAATTCTACCTGCTGGATGACCTGTAATAAGTAAAACAATCCTTGCCTCAGCTTTCTCTGTATTGTCAGGGCTGGTCTTTGCAGTCTCACTCTTCAGTAATCTGGCATCCCGCTCTAGAAAAGTCTCTTTATATCTGTTACCCTTGAGACTTGATCCCTGGAGTCCTCCATCTGCCCTGTCCCAGCTCCAGACCCTTCTCCCAATTGACTATATTCAGGTGCCATCTCCTGCTTAAGGACTCTACCTGACCCAACACGCAGCTCCTGGGACACTGGATTACAGAAGAAAATCTTTCTTATCTGCTGCCCAGCTACAAAATACATAAAATACTACACTCATTTGTTCAATAAATGTATGTTATGAGGAGAAAAGCCAGAAAATTCCTGAATTCTGTTGTCAGGAGAAAAAAAATCAACATTCCTTTGATCAAATCCAGAGTTCAAACTTGGTTTCACATAAATGTGGGCTAATTCATTGTCAGACTTCTTTTTACTAAGTTAATCTTAGCTGCAAATGAAAGCAAATTTTGCAACACTTGATAGAATAAACTAGGAGAAAATAAATTACTTATATAAGGGTATAATAAAGTTCCAGTGCCACTGTCATCATGCCTCTAAATCTGTGTCTTTCCTAGAGAAGAAGATGACCTACGGAGAGTGCGCCTCAGATAACCATTCTGTTCTCTGCTTACTTCTGCTCAATATTTACTTGGGCAATATAGTAATATTTACAAAAACTTTTAAAAACTTTAAAACAATTAAGCAAGTGAGGGTTGTGTCCTGTTTGAAAATTTTCTCAGTTCTCCATTTTAAACTGGGAGATGGATTCAGTGGATGGAAAGAGAACAGGTTATAGTTTACCTACATTTCCCAATGAAGATTAGGGTTTTTTAAAAAAGACTTAGAAAAGAGCAGGCAAAAGATTACCACAATCAATTTCTATGTTCTCCATCTAATACATTTCAACTTACAAGTCCACAATTCTGGGATGTTAAAAACATATCAGGAATTTTTTGAAATCATGTTTACATTCACCCCTAACTATCCTTTCTTTGTTATATAACAGTTTTCAACTTAATATATTTTTTAATCTTTTATTTTTTTTTTAAAAAAAAGACATAATAGCTGCCTTTATGCTGCAGTTTTAAACTCAAAGAAAGCTAATGTTCCACAGATTATTCCAAAATAACAAGGCATCATTGTATAAAGAATAGTGTCTAAAGCAGACGGCAAGGATACCTTATTAGTTTTAAAAGATTTCTCCCTGCATTACAAAGTAACAAAAACCTGGGGTTTTCATACTTAAAACAGCCATAGGGACGCTCCAGATTGCTTCTTTCTAGTGGAACCCACACATTGACCCTAGTCATAGAGTGAATGCACATTTTATGCAGGTACCTACTTCCTGCAGGGACTCATAATTCTAGAGCCTTTATGCTAATTCACTAAAATGAAATAAAAAGTGCTGCTACCACTTAATACATGATCAATAACTGCACAAGAAGTACTGCTTTGTTAGTTGTGACTGCAATCTGACATGGGACTGCATGAAGGAGATCTCTAATGTACCACTTGTGCTAACGAAGGACACAACTTTTTCCAGAAGATGCAACTGGTTTCTCCCAATTAAAGCCCGATGATGATGATCTACAGAGGAGCTGCAAACTTCCAGTGAGGTGTGGCTGTTTTCATGTCAATTAAATGTTTGTTTGCTTATTTGTAATACTTAGTTCTTTCAGTTAAATCACTAAAAAAAAAAAAATCAGTCTTCTTTTCCTTAGGCTGTTGTAGCTTGTGCAGGAAGCAGTTTATAAAACCTTGGCATGAAATTACAGGAGAAAAAGTTAGAATAGGAGCAAGATGCAAAGAGATGAGAGAAACATTAAGGAAGAAATCAAGCAAGAAAGAAAATGAAGCAATGGAGTAATGCAGTGCATAGTGGAGAGATGGATTACCTGAACATATTGAAACAGAAAAATTGGATTTAGAAAGAACCTATAAAGAAGACGTGGAATCACGAGAAATAAAACGGAGACCGGCACAAATATGAGGACAGAACTGAACAGTGAAATACAGACGACTACCAATAGGATGAGGTACAAAGGATAAGAAGATAGAACAGTCAAAGCAATATCAAAACTTGTGCGACAAGGCATCTTAATGTGGTACCACTCAGTTGTCCAATAAAACCACCGCAGCATTCGGCCAGCTACAACACAAGCAATTGACACCTGCAAATTAAAGTGCACGGCACGGACTGTAATACATCACACTGAAAGGGTTCTAGGGAATAGGACAGCAAATGAAAACCTGAGAGACCTGTATTAAATTACAAGTTTGGCCATTATCTTTCTATGAGATATGAAAAATGGGAATATAATACCTCCTACCTTGTTGTGAGGATAAAACTCATTAATTAACATGAAGTGCTCACACACTACATACAGTGCTGGGGGAGAAATAAGCAAGTAGAATCTCCTTGCTGTTGTAGGAGAAAGAGTATAAAAGGTACATTACTGACTGATGGACTAAAGGGTTACAAACTGATTGTTTTATCTCTGAGACTGAGAAATCCAAAGACCAAAGAATGATTGGTCTTCATGTGCTTGTTTTTGAAGTCCAAGCAAACACAGTCATTAGATTCCGAAAGGCCCGCCAAAACGGCAGCATATTAACACGCACCAGGAAAAAATAGACAGAATTTAAGTTAGAGGACTCTTCTTCTGACAAAGCTATATTTTCAAAAGGATGAGTGGAGACAAACAAAAATGGGCAGGCAAGATCTGTGAGATGAATTTATTTGAATTCTTCAACATCTAAAAGTTAAGATCTGAAAGTCTGTTGTGGGGACCTGGTCAACAGAAAGAATCACAGATCTAGAAGAGATTCAGCTGACCTTAAACATCTATGCTCTCTAGACGTATCCAGAGTGACCAGTTTAGAAACTTATTTTAATAAAGAAATTTCTGCTACTGATTATTCCTATTTGTACCAAAAGAGAAATAGAACATCACGTCCTGTGATTAAATGAAGGCTCGTAACATGAAAAAGAAAAAAATACGAACTTGTTAGAGACAGCAAAGAATGGATGGCAAAAGCAATTTTACCAGCCAGTGCTTCACAGATGATACTAATAAAATCTCTCTATTAAAAAAAACAAAACAAAACAAAAAATCAACAAACCCCCCACATTTTTTCAGGCAGGAACAAGGGAGGAGTCTGTGGTGTTTGCACACATAGTTGAGACCTGGATGCAGGTTTTCACAAAAAAAAAATTAATATCATATCACAATCTTAGCCATACTGCTGCTTCTCTCAAGTTAGGTTACTGATCACAAGGACAGCACAGGCACAAATACACTCTCTGTGTGTTTTATCAAAAAGTATTTAACTGATTCTTACCAATTTAATGAGATGCAAATCATCCGTAAACATATCCACGACTTTCTATACCCAGCAAAATGCTACAATTGGAATACAACTGTATCTCGGATTCCTAATCTGCATTTATTTAAACAGCCTCAACTCTACTGATTTTATTTTTTTTAAATATTTGCATAAAGATTTTAATAGTGAAAAACTCAAGACACACGGAAGAGACTTTTTTAGGAGGTGCATGTTAGTAATTCCTGAAATACTAGGCATTCCACAGGGATTCAAATCTGCATATATAACTTACACATCTAATTAATTGTTCTTTTTTTCTATAATATAAATAAGATTTATTTTGGTTTTTTAAGAATTAATACTTGATATTGCATCTGATGATAACGTTTATCATCATTATGAAATATTCACCTTTTCTAAATAGCAAAAATAATAGAATCATAGAATCATTTAGGTTGGAAAAGACCTTTAAGATCATCGGGTATAACCCAGAATGTCAACTCAGCACTGCCAGGTCACCACTAAACCATGTCCTGAAGCGTCACATCTACCTGTCTTTTAGATCCCTCCAGGGATGGTGACTCCACCACTTCCCTGGGCAGCCTGTTCCAGTGATTCACACTCCTTTTGGTGAAGGAATGTTGCCTAATAGTCAATTTAAACCTCCCCTGGGGCCACTTGAGGTCATTTCCTCTCATCCTATCACTTGTTACTTGAGAAAAAGAGACTGATACCTTCCTATAACCTTTCCTGTAGTTGTAGAGAGTGAGGTCTCTGAGCCTCCTTTTCTCCAGGCTAAAGAATCCCAGTTCTCTCAGCTGCTCCTCATAAGACTTATTCTCTAGATCCTTCACCAGCTTCATTGCCCATCTTGGATGTGAAGAAACAGAACTCAAGTGCTTCTCTAGGATAAACAAATCCAGCCCTTAGTTGATATACTGGACAAATGAGGTACCAGTGGCTGAGATACCTGAGACTGGCCTCTCTTTTCATGATATAATTAGAATTCATGGTGAACTGTTTAATGGACCTTTTTAAGACAAAACAGACAGAAAGCATGGCCTCTCAAACAACCAGACCTTGTAAATACTGTACTTTCTTGGCATCTTTTCTAATCACATTGTTTTCTAAACCTAGAATTAAATAAAGAGGTTAAAAGCAAAACAAACAAACAAAAAACCCTTCTTTTTTTTTTTTTTCCTTCTCCCTCTATCTTTTTGATTTAAGGATTGTTATGAAGGAAAGAAAAATACTTATTTCAACACATACAGCCCTATAAACACACCTGACCCACAGTCTCAAATTTGTATCTTCGGATTTTACACAAGTCCATACAGCACAGATCTGCAAAACATTCTGGCCCACTAAGCTGAAATTCCTAGGACTTAAGTATTTTCATTGTGATTGAAAACATTTCAAAATAATAACTTAAGCTGATGTTGGCTTTTAGTATTGAGCTCTGTCTCGCTGAAGCCATGTTACAGTGTTAACTTTTTTCTTGACAGATTAGCCCTGACTCACAAGAAACTATTCTTAACTCGCCAATAAAGGTTATTATAAACTTAATATGAAGAATTCAAAAAGACATAAAAAGAAATAAAACTTTAAAAGAGCTGTAAATATGACACATAGTGCAGGGTTTTTTTTGTGTTGTTTGTTTTTTCCATTGTGGAAAAAAAATTCCTGAAGAAAGTTGAAGAGAACAAGAGCAATCTCAGGAACACAGTATTTCCTTCCCTGCTTTGCCTAATAGGTTTGCATTTATGTTATAGAAGTAGTCACCTCCAGACCTTTCCCAATACTATTTAATAATAACAGATAAATAAATACAGCAGGGTCTTTTACTTCACACCATAATCTACCATCATTATATGGTACATTAGATTCAAAATCCAATTATTTAAACTTTGTAATTCTGTTTCCAGAAGTGATTAGCACATGAAGACCCAGTGAATTTAATGAGAATTGAGACCAATATCTTTCAAATTTAGGTTGCATTTAATTAATTTTACTTAAAACATGCAAATTTTAAAACTCAAGACAGTAGACTGTTGTATCTGAATTCCAGTACTCATAACTCTATATAAGCGTATCAAACAGTTCTGCTTGACATGATCTATGTACCTTCTTTAATTGCCTTACAGCAGAAGCATCAATTACAATAGTGATGCCATCAATCTCTAAAGAATACTAGATTAAAAAGTGCAAATGAAGCGTGTTGGCAATTCTGATTAATACATTTGCAACATTTTTTTTCTATGGTTTTATAAATCAAATCTATAATGAATACAAGCAGTTGTATTATTTCAAGTCAAGGTGAGGATAAATTGTCTTCTCCCCAGAAGACAGTAAGTTTTTTAATAGTTAAAGCCAGATAGGAAACTTCAAACCACTTAAAGTAAGAGGTTGAGTAGAACCAGGAACTCAAATATCTAAATCACGGGACTAGATTTTCAATTTCCCCAAAGCTTATTTTACAGTCATATGAGTGATCACAAAGTGCATGAGAATAGCTATTCAGTAACATTTTTTATCTGTTTTCCTGTCATGTGAAAAACTCCTTACAAAGAATACAGGGCAAGATAACATGAGCTTGGATAATAAGACCAGAAAATGGTTCCTTTGGAGTAAAGTAAATTATTTACATTTATCATTTTTTGATTCTTTAGTCCTATAATTATGATTTTATTACATTTCAAAAAGTGAATGATACTGCTGTCAGAATCTCTTTTCTCCCAGCACATTCTCTGCCTGATCAGTAACTCAAACTGTATGAAGGAAGACAGACACTGAGAATTAAAACGTAAAAATACTATCTGGCTCCTGAGGAACCTTTTGAAGACATCTCTGCAAAACATTTAAATGCTAGTCTTTGGAGTTTCATTAATATTTTCAATCCCTTTATTTTCTGAGATTACAGGTAATGAAACAAAAAGAAGCATTACTTACATCATTTTGATCATCTTTTGCATTGTAATAGATTATATCATTATTCTGTAAAAGAAAGAAAAGTCATCGTTATTTTAAAAGTAAAGTTTACTAGCAATAATTTGCACTAAAATACATTTTTTTCCATGTATTTTCTTTGAAACAGGACAGAATCAGACCTTTGACTGCTTGTGGTTTCATGAAACGTTTCTCATGCTCATGTTTAACTTCATTCATTTAATGCTTCTTCCCTGGTAAGGTACGTAAGTCACTCAAAAAAGCCAGGTAGAAAAGTACAGGCAATGAGGGACAAAATCCAGAGCTTGTAAGAGACTTCCGTAAGCTGTTCCTTTCACAGACATCTGACTCTCTCACTATACAGTTATGTGATTTATGCAGCATGACATCTAGCAGGCAATAGATACAATGACATGTTGGCACTGCTAAGTGGTTAAGTATTTGTTGCACACATTTAGTGTATTATTCACCTCCCACGGTGAAAATAAAATCTGAGAAAATACATCATAGGAGAGCCTGGCTGTTTTAGCACAGAGTGGATCCTGACAGCTCTGTGGAAATGCTGTACCATGTAATTCAAGCAAAGCACTGAAGGAGAAAATTAGTAGTTTCCATTACAAAACCAGTAAGAAGCTTCATTCAGTGTAAGATCTACAGCAGTCTGAAAAGTGGGATATTTCCTACAGAATACGGTTTTGTCTTCTCTTGAAATATTTCTGAATCATTTAAAAGCCTCTAAGATTTAGGTTCACTGCAGTAGCTTTCCACTATATAGAATTACTGTAATGTGTCCTATACTTTTACAAATGAAAATAAGCAATTGTTATGTGCACTTCTGTATGATACACATATATGTACACAGCATTTTTTAAGTCCCATTGCAGATCATGAATAAAGGAGAAGTTACAATTATTACTTGCACTAAGAAAGCACCATGAAATGTGCTACAAGGGAATGCAGTTCATCTTTTTTTCCTGTCATGTGAAAAACTCCATAAACAGTCATTTTCCTTACTTCATAAATAATGACATTATTCGTTCTCCTTTGTGACCTTTTTGAGATCCAAACACGAAATAGATTCTAGATGAGCTAAATGCCATTTTCAGGTAAATGCTATTAACATGAATTCATCCTCTTTCCTTTTCCCTCAAAATGCACTTTTCCATTTTCATCCAAACACTGTCCTACCTGCAGGAAGTCGGTTTTGTATCAGTATCTGGGTAACGCAGCCAGACCTCAAGAGTGTGACAGACACAAGAGGAAATTCCTTTCATCATTAAAGAACAAAGCTAATTGCTTATTCACTTGATTGTTGTAAAGAGAAGACCACGTAATGCTTGTGGAATCTTTCAAGTAAGTTGGAAGATGCAAAAATTTAATTTTCTTCTGATACTCTTTATTTTGTACATGGTTGTGTACAAAATAACCGTTCTGTAAATCTGATCTGTTCAAAAAAGCCATGTGCTTATTTAACAGGCAAGATTTAAAACTGCAAAGGATCCAACGCTGAGCGGTACTAGCAGGAAATGTTAATACAAGTTTTTTTATCAAAAGATTAACCATTTAATTTAATATCTGTACATACTGTTTCACTTCAAAAGACAGGGAAAAAGAATACTACTTTCATCATGACTTATGTTATGTTATGAGCCATTCCTCTACAATCTCTTCCCTGGAAGCTTTTGTTCAGGAAAAAAGTAAAACCAGGAAAGGTCTTATTAGAGACTTAGTTAGGTGGATATATTGTATATTTTTTTTGTTTAGTGCTTTCATCTTATGAAGAAACATTTTCATGAACACAATTCTATTAGGCCTTCTCTTGCATTGACTCTCATCCAGGTATCAGTTTATCCCCCCAGGCCCTTCCCATTGCTCAAGTTTACCCTAACAGTATATACCTTCCATAGAATTGGTTTATGTACAGAATTTTGAACACTGTCCTCTGCACATAAAATTCTGTTTATCTACTTAAACAAAATGATTCTTTATTGTTGCAATTATGTTTTTCCCTGTCTTTTATATTTTTACTTGTTTAAGTTCATCAAAGCGGGCATGGCACTGCTATCTATTTCTACTGGACTGAACAGTACTAAACAGTACTCTTTAAATCACCTATTAAATAATTATGTTCCAGAAACATCATACATTTACAAGTTAATTAAAATACCCTTGCCACCAAATGAATTCTATATTTTGTTAGGCTATGCATATCTTGTAGTTCATTACCCTGTCTGGAGATATTACCTATATAATGCATACACTAATACACTAACACTGACATTGGTCATATCTCACTACTCCTAATATAGAAAATATGCAATACACAGTCCTACAACACACTGAATGCTGTACTGTTCATAAATTAGATTCATGGATCAGTTAGATCTTTAGAGGACAATTTTTCATAATTTAACCACTACTAGCTGACAAGAACAAATTGCTTTGTTGCTGGTTCTCAAGCGGGTAGTTTAGTTATTTATTAACTTCTTGACACAAAAAATTTGAATCTTCCCACCGTTACACACTTCTGCCACCAGGTAACACTGCACGCTTATTCAGCAAACCTAAGATACAAAGCAAATATCCTAGATACTTATTTTTGTTCTTTGTGTAGTAATGCTATGAGAGACAGGGGTAAATACTCACTGTTACCTCTTTTCAGAAATGAAGGGATTTAGTGTCTCCGTTTCAGGCTCAGGGCAAGCCCCACAGAGCAGGATACCTATAAGCCCTCTCTCCCCCTTCCCCTTCCCTCCCAGATAAAGAGGGGAAAGAGGAAGAAAGTGCCTCACACAAAACTGGAAGTTAAGACTATGAACAAAATTTAGTAAGTAACAAAGACAAACAGGGAAAAGGAACATGAAGGGCAGAGGGATATACAAGTATATATGAAACCTGTTCTTGAATGGCGACGGATTGTGAAGAGCAGGTGGAGTCAGGCCTGGCCGCGCTGAGGGGCCTCTGCAGCAGCAGCAGCAGCAGGGGTGGGAATACCAGCTGCCCTCTGACCCTTCAGGGGCCTAGAGTTATCACCTGTCCCCATCGACCCCCCACTTTTAAACCACAACATTTAGTAAGACAGCCCCGAAGCTAAATTCATGGAAGAATGACTTTAGGAGGCCATATGCATAAACTAGAAACTTTAACACAGTAACAATATACAAGTTTACATAATTTATACAGTTGGAAAGGTAAAGGGTAGTTTTCACTGATACTAATTTCCCTTTCAAAGCAAATAGGTTCAGTACCTTATGAGGATATGCAAGATATAAAAAAAATATTTTAAGGACGGAGTCATAAAAGTTTTATTTTTGACTCTTACTGTTTTCTTCTATCCTAATAATCTTTTTTCTTCCATACTTGCACTGATACTATTACCTGCTAAAGTTAGATCGTTCCATTGTCCTTACATTACTTTTCATTTCAATAGCATTTTGTTTCCCAGAATTGGGTATAAAACAGTTCCAATGAGAAATGCTACATACTGTGTAATATTAACAACTTCCTAAATTTCACCACACAGAATACAAAACTTCTAGTCTCTGATCCCTGTCTAGACATTTGGAGAAACACACAGATACATTAAACAGAATAAAAGCATTGGAAAATATAGTCCTACAGAATATCTGCAGATGAAATTTCTTTTCATACCAACACGAACTTACACTTGCATTTTGATCCTCTATGGAGCTAGTTTACAGACAGTCTATTGATTTGACTACTGAAATGCTTAATCTCAACTCAGAATTATGTGAATGCAGCTGAAGTTGGTTTGTGATCACAGGTAACAGTACTTTACTTTCAATCAAACTTTTTCAAGAAAAACAAAGAGGGATTGCATTGCAAGAAGAAGTATCTGACTCTACAGATAATTACATATAGTAATTAATTACATACAACGATTCTTTCATTCTGTAGCTAATGAGGCAGAGTAACAAATCAAAATTAAAGAAAAAAACAACCATATTACAAATATATGTTGGATTTGACTACTCAGTTTAAAAATACATTCTTAGAATAACAGACATTTTAAAATCATATTAATCACACACACTTTGAAAAGATGTAGAACACTAAGGAAAGAATCAGGAATTCAGTTTCTCAGCATGCAGCAGTAGAAATATTAGTAACACTGGCTCATTTCACCTTTCATTGACAGGCTGGATGAAACTAGAGTAAATGCCTACGAATGCTATAAAAGTATTTCATTAAGTGTTGGTAAAATCCACCTGCTTTAAATTTAAAGAACATTTTCTCGTACCCCCTTGGATAAAGACATGCATTAAAAAAAAGTTCACTCTACTATCTTTAGGGTAATTACGGTTTAAACTCAATTTAATAATTCCTATTACAAATAAGCCAGATAGATAGTTTTAGTTTAATCCCTTATATAGTCTGACATGCAGTTAAAGGTACAATTAGACTCCAGAAAAGAAAGCTAAGTATGTCCTACCACAAATAAATACTGACATCTATTTCTAAACGTATTTCTCAATACCTTTAAGGAATAAAAGACCGCAAGTAGAGGAAAAAAAATAAAAGAATGCAGACTACTACAACCTCTTCTGTTACAGGTTTGTAATTTTACGTAAGTGAAAAGGCATGGCTAAAATAAGGGGATTATGAGCTAAAAATTTGGTGTTTTTTCCTTCAGCATCCATGAGTAAAAATACTGATCCACATCCTGTCTTTAAAGTGAACACAAAGTGAGGAAAGATATTATAGAACAGTAGAATGGCAGTGGTTGGAAGGGGCCGCTGAAGATTATCGAGTCCAACCCCCCTGCCAGAGCAGGATCACCTAGGACAGGCCACACAAGAACATATCCAGGTGGGTTTTGAAAGTCTCTAGAGAATGAGATCCACAAATATTAAATTAGTTGCAATTACTATGTCTGAATACGGGCTGCAAGAAATGAGTTAGAAAGTACATTTAAAGCAGGACCTTAAAACAGGACTTAGAATCAAGATATTTAAAAACCAAACTATTTTTAATTAAACAATGACAAATATCAAACAGTTCAATAACATCCCAGTCTAGAACTATTTCCCTATATTTCCCAGAGTGTGCGCAAATGAGTCATTTGGGTTAGACACTTTTCCCCAAAACATAATTTGATTAAAGAACTACTTTCTCAGAATATTAAATTTCATACACTAATTAAAAACTTCCAGGTCTGCACTATAATTTATGATAAGCCTTCTTCATTGGATTTGTGTAAAGGGCTTTTCTCAAGTTTCTACTGGGACTAATAATTGGAATGAAAAGATGAAGGTGAAGATTACAGGAAATAACATAAAGGAGGTGCTGCACACTATCGTAGAATACGCTTACTTTTAGAAGGTGAGAAAGACCAACTTATTCAGCATTCATTTACAGGTTATTCTTTCACTGAAATTATCAACCTAGAAGCCTTCGAATTTATAGTCAGTTTTCACGAAATGGTCACTTACGCACTCACAGACATGTCAGAGAGACAAATAAAATGATTAATTTATTAATTATCTGCATGTTAGACAGGGGAACTAAAACATACAACCCTCATATGAAAAGATAATTTTTCAGGTGAGAATATTGTACAGATATAGATTCTAGCTAAAAATACAGTATATGAAAAATGCACTTTCAAGCCTTTGACATTGTTTCTGAGGGATTTTGAATTGAGGCTAGTGCTGATGGTGGACAAAATCTAGGCATGTGAGTTAAAAGCTGAGATGACGAAAAACTTCATTCAAGTCTAAACTTGGAAGAATCTAACACTCCAGAAGTACTTGAGATTCCAACGTTAATATTCTCTAGGTACCTTAATAGCCTGTTTATATACAGACCTTTGAGGAACCTCAGGTTCCACATTTTTGAGAAGTTTGGACCCTACTTCAAGCTTTCACAGAGTCAGAACCCACAAACTGAAGGCTTTCATCCTTATAACTTGAGGTTCTTTCTGTCACTAAACATATCACTCTTTTCAATATACAGTAATCAACGACAGTCAAATACATTGAATCAATTAAGTCAAAATTAGCAAATGGAATGGACACTTGCTCTGCTCTCACCTCTTTTTCTCTCCTTCCTTTCTCCTGACCATGTGAATAGTACAAGTATAGGGCTTTCTTATTTAGAAAAAATATCCTGAACGTTATTCTGAACTCTGAATTCTGCATTAGAGCATACAACATAGCAAACCTAGCTTTTGCCTCATTTTGACTGATGATGGATTTTGTCTAATATATTTATTGAAAATGGTCCAGCTAAAACTCAGAAAGTTACACACTGAAAATGAAACAAATGAAAAAAAAAAAACAACCCGAAATTTTTGTAAAGAAATACAGTAAGACAACATGTATTTTAAAAATGCAAGACCTAGTTAGATACATATCCTATATACACTGGACTCAGTCGAGAGGTAAGTTATTTTACCAAACGACGATATTTTTGCTGGCTTAAGGCAGGCACAAAATGAAAATACTTGCAACAGTAAATATGTGTTATAAGTAAGACACCATATTATGCTATCACAGCTTCTGAATTCTTACAGCTCACAGGAACATCATGACCTTGCCTTGATCAAGGGCCAAGTACAATACGCCATGGCCAATGGCATAAGGCTGAGCTGTTGCACGAACTGTGTGTGTGGAAGGGTGAATTTAGTAAGACAAAAGTCCCCTTGTGTTCTAGTCAGTCCTCAGAGCTTAGAGGGGCTGAGAGGGGCGGCTGGACTGGTCTCTTAGTAGGTACACCAATTAAGATGTGTCGCTATAGGTCCAACTCCAGACCACACTTAGGTCCGGTTCCTTGCAAGACGAGCAGTCAGATTGATGAACAGCTTATTCACTGTCTATAGGTCCAACTCCAGAATCATGAACAGCCTGGATGCTGTAGGTCCAGTTCCCTGAAAGGGAGCAGTTGGATGCACGGATAGCACAGTCTTCCCATGATAATAGGTCTGACCCCAGATGCACAAACAGCCTATTAAGCTGTAGGTCTGGTTGCATTCACTAGAAGCTATCAGATTCATGAATAACACGGTTTATCTACACTTGCAACATACACAGATTCCTTAAGATTCGGTGATACATATACTAAGCTGCAGAAATCATTATATAGCTCAAAATACAAGTAATTTCCTGAGGTAAAACGAACAGACAAATAAACATACACTCAGCGTAGCGGAGGCACAAGTCTTACCAAAAGGACTCCCTTCTGGGCTAGGCAAGGAGGACATGCCCGTCAGTCTGTCCTTAGGCTTTGGTATCAAATTCTTCTCACACAAAATAGGTCAGAAATAGGCTAACATTTATACTTCAATTCTCTATTAATGTGTAAATTGTGGTGATGGGACTGTAGGCAAATCATTAAGTGGGCTCATAGTTGCACAAACATTCGTTGATGGGCTTTTCAGCCTTGGTATCTTCTGCCAGGAACAGGCAATTGTCCTTGCCAGACGCTTAACTGCTGTGATAAGCAAGAGAATGGGAAGGCCAGGACCCCACCTGGTCTCACTCCACATTCAGTGTCAGCACAACAGGGACCACTGGATCTCCATCCTGCCTCAGTGTCTGCTTTGGACACTAGATGCTTATCAACAGTGATGAGTTTCAATGGTTTGTTCTTTCTGCTTCCAACATGAGCATAGCGAGCTCTGGCACACGTGAGAGCACAAAATTCAGTGACTGCAATGAGCCTTAGTACAGCCTGTGCACCGGTGAATGACAAGATTAACGCTTGAGATGCTGCAAAAACATGATAGTTACATGGACTGCTTTGACACTCTGTGACACCTATCTATAAAACCTTCAGTAACAGAGACCGTAGGGAAACTTTGCCATGTGGATGTTTGACATGCCAGGAAAGCCATGAATCAAGCCTTCATCAGTGCCAAGCCACTGCCCAGAGCCCAGAACCGAGACTGGACAGAGCAAGTGTCCCACATACACCAGTCTGGGCTCTGCCAACTCACTGGCACCATGATCACGGCAGGTCTTGGCTAACTTTGTGCATCAGGGGATCGTGGGCAAAAATCACACTGTCCATCCATAGCTTGGTGAAACACGTTGTCTCATGTTCCTTTCCTCACCATGACAATATCCAATTACATGCTGATTTTAACCATGTTTGATTTAATTTGTCTGTGCAAATTATAATTAGCAAATATGAGCAAGAAGTTTTTTTTTTTATACTACACTCAAAGCTCAGAAGAAAACCCTGCTATTTTTCACAGGGTACAATAAGTAAGGTTATTTTATTTTATTATTTTATTTCCCACCAATGTCCACATTAAGCTACATTATACATTTATTTAGAATAAAGAGAATTAGCAAAGAGTATTAAGGTTGCATGCACAGCCCCAAAAAGAAGCATAAAATAGAAAGAGTACTCCTGTCTTCAAATCTCTAAGATTGACCATAGAAACGGTAAAGAATATGAAAATCTTTTGCATATCAAACAAAATGCCCCAATTTCAGATAATTTTCATCGTAACAATTGTTATAAGGAACTGCCATTGGACTACTTAAACTGTCAAGATGATACTTTCTGAAAAAAATTAGGAATGCATGCTAAGTACTAACTGCCGTTTGCCTGTAGAATTAAAAGACAAAAGTAGTTGAATGTCTCAGGTTAAATGTAGTACAGACCGTAAGGTTATGAGAAATGCACGTCTGACAAACAACCATCTGAATCAGAATCTACAGAGCTGTCTCTTCTTCTGAAACGATATGACATAGTCCATGAATAACTTCTGCATAAAGATGTCAATGGCCTTCAATCAGAGGACAAGATCTGTAGGAAATGCAGATAATTTGTGGCAACCAATCAAGCATTTGTTTTTGGGGTTTGTTTTTTTTTGTTGCAGAGTATAAAAGGCCAAATACTTCATGCAGGACTGAAGAATTAGTGACTGAAGCTTTAATGATGCAAAATCTCATGAGCATTAGTCTCTAGTACAGTTGATCATATCACGGAATGACTGTTCTTTCAGTTAGTGAAAGGATAATATTTCAATCTGCAGTAAAACCACAATCTACCTGTCCCCAGTTGGCTATGAAGCCTTTTACCTTCTCACTTTCATTTTGAACTGAAACCCTGACACAACAGACACCAACAGTAACAGGCTGCAGAACAAAACCGTACTGCAATTAAACCTAAACATCTTAGACAATACATCAAACATTTCCATACAGAATTGTTTTGTTCGCTTTTTCAGAGAAGAGGTAAATTTAGTAAGGTCTATAATAAGTTGGGAAGAAGGATCAGAGCATCCATTGGCAGCAGGACTTAAGCTTCAAAGCTATTAGATTTTAGATCGATTTATTTATTTTCAACAGGTCAAAGTGAATGAAGTTGCCTGAATGGAGCAGATGGAGAAAACTGTCATTTCTGAAAACTGAATTTCCCCTGTAGACTTTAATGGGAAAGAAGAAACAGAGAAACAGGATTAGCTTTTGGAAAGACTACTGTTTTCCTGACATTCTCTGATATATTTGTGTGTTTTGGTTTTCTCTCAAGTACCAATAAATTTTAGAAACTTTATGCATTATTTGCATACTTCCATCATATGTGTACCCAGTAGCAAAACTACCAGCCAGAAGCTCCACATCTAAGGTATTATTTCCATCTTTGAAAGGGAAAATGTTTTGCAATTTAAACATTGAGGTTTGCCTTTTTTTTTCACTGGAAGATAAATATGATCTAGAGGCAGTGTAGCATGTACCATCAACTCTGCATAAAACTCACTTCAGTCCATGCTATTTCCCAAAGACGTTTTCAAATCATTCACTCTGAGCTGAAACTCATTGAAGTCAACCAAACCCAACCAAATCCAGTATGGATATATGTTTCATGTTATTAATACAAAGACATAAATAATATTACTACAGCCACAATGGATATTAACACCAAAAATCAATATGCACTCTCATTTAAGTAGGAGAAAGGTGCACAGTATGCCTCTCGCCTACCCTAGTATGTGCATAAGGAAAGGTAATGGTTCAAAATGTTTCTCTCTCCCCCTACCAGTCAAATTCCCTCAATATTCTTACCATCTCCCCTCCAAATGACTAAAAAAAAAAAAAATAGATCTGCTTGCATGTGTCACGAATGAGCAGGAAAGACAATGGAGACTCTGAAGTTACCAAGTTTAAAAGAACTGGCTACATATATAAAGAGATAGAAGTATCTTTTATATTCCTCCTCTAGTACCCTCAGCCAAAAGCAAGGTAGCCAGAGACAACACTGAGAAACAAAAATCTTTCAAATTCTTTTTTAATTTTGATAAATATATTCTTCTAAAAGGCTCAGGAAACTGCTAATCTTCTCATCACAGTAACTGCCTCAAAGTATAAGCAACTGCAAATGGCTTCTTTTTCCAAGGCAAAATGCAATTGATTACAAAGCAGATTTCCAGGTGGGAAAATGAAATTAATTTGTTAGCAGTTAATTAACCTCTATATCACACTATCTGATCTGTTTAATTAAAGCAGCAAAGTATGTTTATTTTAATTTATTCACCATTACCATGAAAGAATAATAAAATAAAATAAATAATAATAAAGAGAAAAAATGTCTAAACTGATTGCATATTACTCATATTGTAAATACTGGGATCAGTATAGTACAGAAGCCTAGTTAAACAATTTGGACACAAGTTTAAATCAGATTCACAGAAAATTGGCATTATGAATTCATACTTATGTAGGTGCTAGGATGTATGAACGAGACTACATCTCTTGCACTATCATAACTGAATATAGAAAATATGTCAGTTCTCGAACTCCAACAAATCTACGAAAATCTTTGAGGCATTTATTTTTCACCAAGTAATGGACAAATGTATAACACAATTTGTCTCAAAGAAAATGAGTTTACATTTGTTACATTGCTACTGTGTCTTATTCATTATAGACAACAAATAAGATCATGTTTAGGAATATTGCAATAAGTCATTACAAAATATTTAAAAGGCATCAAACTTTAGTCATATGACGTTACAGCGGAGTGAAAACTTAAGCGTCTAGCTTCTTAGTGATCCACTATGGTGACTGAAGACATCAGGTACATTCCAAGGCTTATTCAAATCCACTTGTGGACTGAGGTCAACAGTTCCTAGGATATGTCTCTAGACCTTCATCATCTCAAACTCCAGAACCTAGAACCTGAGGATAAATGCTTGTGTCTATTTTGCACGCAGATTTGTTTTTATTTAGCCCACATTTGAAGTCAATCAGAAGCTGATAAAACTAATTAGTGCAGAGCAAAGCTGCAAATAATGAAAAACGTTGATAGATCACAACAGGAGACGAGGACTCTCAGTGGAGAAACTTTAATTTGCCTACCACGTGTGTTTTCATCAGATGACAGCCAGCTAAGATACAACATATAAAGAATGGACTACCCAAAAGTGAACTCCACGAGCTGTGACTGCCAGTATTACACAGGTAAATTTACATTATCCTAATCCCTCTGCCTTTGTAATGTATTATACTATCGATGGCCATAAGTAACTGAACTATGAATTTGCTACTGAAGTATTTATTATGATCATCTATAAAAATGCAAAGCATATTTTAAAATAAATGCAAAGCATATTTTTTTTTTTGCTTCTAGCAATAAAATGGACACTCATTCTATAAACAAGGTTATTCTCCCTTCCAGTTCTACACTTGTACTGTGAAAATAATCTAAATACATCCAACATAAGTCTAATGAACTTATTCACAAGCAATGTCAGGAAGCTTACACTGCAGCTAGTGGAAATTCATTGACACAACAGGTCAGATACAAGCAGCACATTATTTTAGACTAGAATATGTTCTTTGAACTTTTATTCAAGGGTTGCACACTGCATTTTAAACCTAGCATTTAAGCTCCTGGTTCTTTTGGGATTGCACAGCAGTATAGTGACCTTAAAACAAAAAATAATACTGGGGAAAAAGTAAGTCATTGGCACTTCCAACATTATGCAAGAAGTTTGAATTGTAAGTGCTGGTAATTATTCTAAAGCTTGACAATAGTGGATCGATAGTCGGATTAATTTTCAGAAATCCAAGAACCATCATGTGATCTTAAAGACTAGGAAATTCAAGAATTTACATGCAAAGACTTTTCTTTTTTTTCTTTAGAACATGTGCCTTTCAGCAAGAAATTATGAATTATGGGGAAAAAAAGCAACCACATTATTTCCATGTTTGGCTTCAAACAAATGATTTCATTTGAATCTGTGGCTTGATCAATTCAGAATATTTTATTGTTACTGAATACAACATATAGTAATCTGTATATAATGTCTGTTAACAGAACATAAAAATATTTTTCCTATTGATATTAAACCAAAGCAAATCAAATTTGCATGATGAAAACAATGTTTCTTTCATCCTCCTCCTTTTTTTTTTTTTTACACAGAAAACTGAAGAGATTTAATTCTGTTAAACACTATTTTCCTTGGAATATCAGTTATTACAAAACATGTTTTCACCTCACTTTCCTAAAAAATGCTTTGAAATGAAAGATGAAAATGTGTAAGACATTTTTATATTTACATACATGTGTATGCTTTGAAAATACAGCTGATGGTTGAAATATTTCCACAGAAACAGAAATTTCCTCCTCTGTTTAATTTTCTTCTCCACATCTCTCTTCACAAAGAAACAGCATATGCTATGAATATATTACACAAAGTCACTGTAAATAAATTCCAAGCAAAAACACCCAGACAACATTGTCTTTCAAGTATGTCACTTGAAATGCTAGAAAAATGCTTATATTTTGCATAGTTTTCCTTAAGCTGCAGTAGAGGGTTTTATCTATCTTTCTTTCCTCTTTTTTCCATGTGTAAAAACTAAAATACAAACAGATGAGAACTTGTATTTCTGCAGGTAAATGAAACACTACTTTTTTCCTTAGTATTATGTTATCATATAACACAGGAAAAATTAATTTTCATATATAAATTATAGAAGTCTGATGCAAACTTTGGATCACATCTTACATAGCTGACACTGACCTGTGAAGTTAATGATGTCAAATAGTTTTATTTTATTTCTTTCCCTATCTGCATTAATTCTTCATTTGGTTTATTCAACCACTTCAAGCGTGTTCATGAAACTCCAGAGAGTTATAACGTAGAAAGAGGTAATTCCTATAACTTGTCTTATACAATTTGCATCAAAATTAGAAAAAAAAAAAATAAAAATACAAGATTTCTCCATTTTCTTTCTAATATGAAAAGTACCTTTCCAAAGGTAATAAAGTTCAAAACATGTCAGGTCACGCACATAACAAATGTGTCTGACAGGTTGCCTGTTATTTTAATGAGTTTTACAAAGATAAATCTTATCCAATTTTTTTTTAAGATTTTACTTTAAATGATTTTGCTCTGATGTCTTAGAAGGAAAGCAACTGTGGACAGCAGTTACCAGGATTTAAGAAATATTCCATGTTCATCTAATTAATAAAGAACAGAAGGAATCAATTTAATTACTCAGCTTTGACATTCATTTAGTGTGTGTCTTGCACTCAAACTGTAATAAAGCAATACTCCATGAGTACACCTTATTCCAGAAGCAGTTCAGTAGCATGAGACAAGTCAGCAGCTAGAAAATGTCATTCATTTTGCTGTTTAAAATAAAATGATGAAGACTTTTCCAGTTAATCACTCCAAGCAAAAGGACCATATAAAAAAATAATTAAAACATAATTACTTTTCTTTTTAATTAGTGGGTATATTACACTGGTACGCTGGAATTCATGCAGAAGAGCAGTAGGATTTAAGAGCTGTATCAACATCTTGCTATTACGTTTCTTATTCTCTATCTTTACAACTGTACTAAATGAAAAGTTACTTGTGTTTTCTTCCATGGATCAAACCAGGAGTTTTCACTTGCCATGTATTTGATGTTTATGCCACAAACTGCAAAGAAATACAGAGACACCCAAACTTCTGAATAAGCTGGTTCAGATATGACAGCAAGGTAAGGCACCTGTAACAGCGTTTGCACTGTCACAACCACAAGTTGCTTTATTTCAGGGAATCTCATGTGGCATGGTTTATCTAACCCCAGCAACCGGCAACTAAGCCCCACTCAGCTGCTCACTCATTCCCCCTCCACCCCGGATGGGATGGGGGAGAGAATGGGATGAGTAAAACTGAGAAAACTCATGGGTCGAGATAAAGACGGTTTAATAGGTAAAGCAAAAGCCAGACATGTAAGCAAAGCAAACCAAGGAATTCATTCATCACTTCCCATCAGTAGGCAGGTGTTCAGCCATCTCCAGGAAAGCCAGGCTCCATCACACATAACAGGTTACTTGGGAAGATAAACACCATAACCCCAAACATCCTCTGCTGCCTTCTTCCCCTGACTTCATATGCTGAGCATGATGTTATATGGTATGGAATGTCCTCGGGTCAGTTGGGATCAGCTGCCTCATCTGTGTACCCTCCTAACTTCTTGTGCACCCTCACTCTACTTGCTGGTGCGATGGAGTGAGAAGCAGAAAAAGCCCTGACCCCCTGTAAGCAGTACTCAGCAATTACTAAAACATCCCTGTATTACTAACACTATTTTCAGCACAAATCCAAAGCATAGCCCCATGCTAATTACTATGAAGAAAACTATCTCTATGCCAGCCAAAACTGGTACATCTCGATAGCAAAACCTGAGCAATTTTAAAAGACATTATATTCTATTTTTTTTTAATAGTGAAAGGATATGACTCCATTTCACAAGCCCATCCTGTCATTTTGTAGAGATAGAAGAGGGGTTCTTTCTTATTTTTGCATTTTTCCTGAGTACTATGAAACACAGGCAAAAACTACTAAAACAGATGTTCTTTGAAAACAAGGAACAAAGGAAAATAAAGAAAACCAGATGCCAGCTACATCCTCTAATGCTTTTGTGGAAGATGCTCCAATGGTTCAGTACTAAACAAAACAGAAGAGTCCAGGATACAAGCAGGAGGGGAAATAAACAAAACCAAAACCAGATTCTTCTTTATTTTTTTTGCGTAGCAGTAATAATAGTAAAAAGCAAAATGCTGAAACATAAGGTTGCATAAAGATAAGCAAGGAAGATCAGAAATTGATGTTGCTAAAATACATTCTGGCTTATTTCATATTTTGTTTGGCAATTAATCTGGAATTGTGCATAGAACTAGAAACAAGGATTGTATCTTTTTAAACCTTACGGACAAGTAGTCTGCCTGGGTCCTGCAGACCCTTATGAGCCTGCCTGGCACTGAGCAGCACCCTGGGGCCTCTCCTACCTGCCCATGGGCCCAGGAGCCATATTTCAGCTCAGCCTGGGTCCTTCGGCCCCTGCCTCAGTGATGAGCTAGGAAGGCCTATCTTCAGTTTTGCCTCTGGTCCCACATCCTAGATGATGGACCTCTGCCCTGCAATAGCTGCCAGCTGGACAGTGCATTAGATTGCAAGGGCAGTAAAATGCAGCCAAAGCCTGCTTTGCAGTAGGATGGAGTTAACAGCCATTCCTCCTTGGAAGAACGCTCTCTTCCTTAAAACCAGTTTCAAGCCAAGCCTGCACATATGGTCCCAGCAACATGAGCATCAAGTCTGGATCTTCAGTGACCGCTTCTGATGTAATTTTTCAGTTTTGTGTGATTCTTCTGACTCTGCCTAATCCTGTCCAGTGGCGGAAGTCAAAACAGACCTGGGTTTTAACAACTCGGAGAAGGAATCACCTCGTTCTCAATTTGCACACCTTCCTAGTTCAGAAACTGCACACAATTTCAAAAATATTTTAAATCTAAGATACAAAAATCTTTTCTAGGCAGAGAATTATTTAAGTTCACAGCATTTTAGTACTCTCACCAGAATCTACAGCAACACATGCAGGCTGGGCCCCTTACATTTTGTATAATTCTCTTTAAAATTCTTGTACTGTGAATCTGCAAAAGAAATCCAGTCTTGTTTTTCATGTCATAGTTCTTTTTCATAAAAGCAGTGTTCATAATTCATAATCATAGCATAATTCATAACATCACAATTATTTTCATAAATATATTGGGCTATTTGCCCTACTGCTGTTTGTACAATGTCCGAGAAACTCATTAAACTCATGGATTTTTCCTTTGACGCTCCGTCTTCCACTATCTAAGCTACATTTATCCATAACTGCTGTACATCTATTGCTCTAAAGAAATCCCGAGCAGCGTTTCCTCTTGATGTTTATTCTTGACACAAGCTGTTTACTGATCTGTGACCATGGTAGGTTTTAGCATAAAACATGCTTTATCCTCCACAGAGAGTATGATGTCTCTGTTTCAAAGTAAAACAGAGATCAATCCTGAACACAGTGCTGCTCACCTACTGTGCTTGTTACAGCTGTCCCCGAGACACTTAGGCAATATCCAGACACATTCTGGGCATAGCATGCACCAGGAACCATTCCCAACTAACTGTGCAGGCAAGCCTCTCGCTTTCTACATGCCTCCAATGTTAACAGGTTTTATACTCTTAAATACTCTTACATGCCCTGACAGAACTGAGGTAGCACCTGTGGCACGCGAACTCATGCCTTGAAAACGCTGTTTTCTAAGGTGCACCACTTTCTTCACATTATTCCAGAAACTTTGAGCAGAAAAATATGCAAACATGCACATTGGTGTTATGACTTAGAGCGTTCTAGGTATCACCAGGAGTCACAAGATCAAATCTAGTTTGAACACTGATAATCTATGTCACTTGATCCAACAGTCAGGTCCAAAGACTTGTCCTATTCAACAGCAGAGATTTATCGACATAAACTTTAGTCCAGTTCCAATCTTGAACCCATTTCTTAGAGAAATGCCTCAGGGAGCCATAATTAAGACTATCCCCTTCTGTGTGTGAAATATGCACTAAGAAGGAGTTAAGCACAGGAAATCACACAGATTTGAGATTGCTTCTGCTACTGTAGAATCACTTCACCTACAAAAGCTTTTCATAGTAGTCCGACTGGCATTGCTGGCCCTACGTCTTTTGCTCCCTACCCTGCACTTCCCAGGAGTTAGAAAGTGGTGAATGAGCTGTTGCTTTAGGCAAATTCCAGACTCGACTCAAAAGTAACTCTTATCCTCACCTCCTGTGTTACCCACCAGTTTTCCTTTTTTTGCCATTCATACTTTTAAACAGCAACTCTCCACCTTGAATGTAAAATCTCAAAACATGACTTAAATTAGCTGAAAGCCTTATGCCACAGTGTCAACCGCAGCATATCCTCACAGATCTTTCATAAATGTCTCACCCAAAGAAGACTGTACTGAAGAATGTTGCTTTACAGTGTCATACATATGCTGTGCCAGTGCTTTTTCTTTCCCCACTACCAATCTTTATGAATGGTACTCAGTCAAAGGAAGGTTTGAAGTAAAATTATATAGAGTAGACAAAAAACAAACTAAACCAAAAAAAAAAACAAACAACCAAAACCAACCAAAAACAACAAAAAAACCCAACCCACAAACAAGAAAGAGACCAAGAGAGAAATTGGAAGTGTTTGGAATTAAATCTTCCATGTCCTGTGCTCCCCTACGGCAAGAAAAAGAATCTCTTGCCATGTCAGCTGTCAGTAGACGAAATGGCAATAAGCATCACTTGGGTTTAACAAATATATTGATAATATTTTTGAAAATATTTCAGTCTTAATATAGGCTGTGTTTTTTTCTGCCAGTATCCCTCACCAAAAGAAAAACAAACAAACAAACACCCTTTGCCACAGTAATACAACCCTAGCACAAAATACCTGTGTATACTAGTAAAATAAAATTAAAATACGCTATATGAAAGATGGGGAATTGTTAGGATAAGACTACAGTTTCTCAATGAGTATTTTAGACTACTTTAAGTATAGAAGTTATTTAAACTACTATAGCCATAGCAAATTCGATGAAATTAAATTTGCCTATATGGAGATCATTCAGTGTGGTAGAAAACTTTTGCAGGAAGTCTTCTATCACTTTTCAGGTGGAAAAACTAATCACACACAAAGCATAAAAAGTTTTATCAGAAGAAAGCACCAGAATTTTGTGCAAGCCCAGAAAAACATCAATAGCACCAAGCTCCTTAGTTTTACTGTTCCCATGTGTAACTCTTAAGAAATGCAAAACTGAAGCTCCTCTCTTGAGAAGTGGTAATGCCCAAAGGACTAAGAAGAGAATCCTACCTGAATTAATTATTCATCAGGAATTACACATCTATTTTTAAAAGCAAAGATCTGTTCTGGATTAGCATAGTCATACATATATTTTTTCTTCATATTTTCAAGACAGTTACAACACACGGTGCTTCAGTGCAGTATTATTTAAGACTATCAAATGGGAAAACAAAAGCAGAATGACAGTGTTTTCCATAAACATGTAAATTACAGGCAGTCACAGAGTTGGCCTAGAGCTCTCAAGACTTGCTAAATCCTAATGTCTCTCCAATGAGATCTAGAGTTGCTTGTGTAATTATTTATACAGTTCCAATTTACTCACAGCTGATAGCAAAAATGAACTAGAGACAAGTAAACAAATGCTTAACAGCCCACATTTCTGGTCAAATCAAGTAGATTTTCGTAATGTTTCTTTCCATGGTGCAAAAGAACCTTAGCATATTGCTAGTTTTCAAGAGTCTCTCTGCTTCATGTTATGTACATCTCTTGCTTTGTGGCCTATAGAAATATCTGCCACTACTGGAATCGCACATCATTTTCAGGGCATAAAAGAGCCACGATTTCACCTTTTGTTTAAATTCTAATGAGAATCACACTGTGCTCAGGGGATGGAAAAATAGGAATTCCCAACTCTCTTAAGTAAAATGCAGCTCTTAATATTAGGATTGGCTGTTGCTTCCACAGCATTTTAAAGGCTCTGGATTTGGAACATCACTTCTTGGTAGTGTACTTTAAGGACACGGTGTTTGGAAAATGTCATTTTTTTTTTAATTTATTTCTTAATCCATTAGGCTTTTTTTCTGACAGTGTTTCCTGACAGTTCTGAGGCCTACAAACTTTTAAATACATAAACCTTCCAACTTCCATGTTAGCTTCCTTTTCCCTTTCTAAAGATGATGAGTTGTGACAAAGACAAGCTAAATTTTCATCTAGTATCTTACAGGAATGCTGTGGCAAAAGAACAGACTAAGCTACCAAGGTCTGCATGACTCCTCAGGTTTTATCATTTGAAAGAAAACAGAAGAAATGGAGTGAAGAAAAATACTCTACCTCCGGTTACATGAGTGGATTTCTTTTAGTTAAAAAAAAAAGAGACCTTCTCTCCTCCTATTAGTAATTCAAAACCAGCATAATGAAGTAGGTTAATACTCCAATGTTATCCCAAAACATTGTTATATTTCCTAAATTCAATGTAAAAAAAAAGGGTCAGGATAAGATGAATGTGATGGGCAGTGGGGGAGAAATAAGTTTACCTAGGAGATGATGGAAATAGAGGAAACTAGTTAGATCCCAGTTATACTGGCAAGAATGAACCAAAGATAAATATACTGTTAGTTTTGAATTTAAAATATTTTTAAAAGAACCTTATGAACAAAATAAACATCATCCCTGAAGTCCATTTCTAATTGGTTTTACTGATTCACCAAAGGCAGTAAAAAATGCTAAGAAATACTTAGCTAAATAAATGCTAAGAAATACAGATTGACATTAGCAACTGAATTTGAAGGTGAAAGGTAAAATAAAAAACATCCCAAACCTCCATCTGTATTACAAATTCAATGAAGTCTTAGAAAATATTCACAACAGCAGTCTGCAGAAAGCTTTTCTTAACATACTATACTTCTCTGTTCTAAACTAATGAACCTGCAGGGTGTTAATAAATTGAGTACAATAGTACATCTTGCTTTTAATAAGATGTCTATCCAGAAAGCACATTAAAGACTCATTGAAAATGAAGGCGATAATGCATATGTATGGTGTCCTAATAATGAGAAATCACACCTTTCTTTCTTTTTTACTTTCCCAGCTCCTTCTGTCCAACGCTTTTTCAGTAGCTGAACATTTGCCTGGTCAATAAGTAAAAAGAGTATTAGATGTCTGTTAACATATTTGATTTTTCAGATGGAATGCTTTAAAGATACAACAATGATTGAAGCTGAAGCTGTTTCTTTGCTTTATTCTAAAAGCCTTTTTGGCAAGTTCCCTATCAGGGAAGCACTTCACAGCCCAGATGACATCCTTGCAGTGATTTAAAGTTACACTCTCATACTCAACATAAGCATATTAAGAGATGATAAATAAAAAACCTGTAAAGACCAAAAGATGTAGCAGAAAAAGTCAGCTCCTCTATATTTATACATTTTAAATCCCTGCATATATACTATCTTGATTCTGATTGTAAGGCTGCCAATTGCCATCATCTTTATCAACTTCCTAATTAGTTTAAGATTCCTACAGTCTAAATAAGTAAATAAATGACGGATTACAAATGTGTTCAAATGATCAATCACACTAGCATTTATATTGAGGTTATCCTTATACAGGATCACATTAGATCTCATATAATGGAACAGAAGCATGGAAGAGCTCTCCTATGGCAACCCGCATTTTAAAGGAAGTCAATGATTTCTATACCCAAAGACTCACCTGAGAGAGTCTAGGAAGTTCTAAAACTCCAGGCGAGTTAGGAAGAGTCATTATCCTTAAAAAGTTTTCTAATGACCTGGGTATTTTGTTGGCCCTTAAGACATATTTCTTATATCTAGTTAGTGCCTCCTAGAAATTTGTAAACCAGAAAATTAGAATCCAAACATTATGAGCAGGATGCTCGGGATGGAGAAGTGGGCAATGGGATCTTATTCCCAGTAGGGAATGCCAGGCAAATTCAGTTCTCAACTGCTGAAGCCTATGGCACTTGTCTGCAAACAGCGTTCAGCATGAGCATGTTTACAGTGAATTTCCACATTAAGATGACTCTCTTACTAATTATGGAGATCCTAAGAAAGTAAGGTGGCTGCTTCAAATGCTCTAACTGCTGTATCTCCTCTCTCGGTTTGAGAAAGCACTATTGAAAAACTTGCAGAAATGCCTGATTCTGCAATACTCACTGTACATATCAAAAAGATGTGATTTGATAAACATCAAATAAACATTAGAACGACCCCTAAAACTACCCAATTTCAGTAAATGGGATTAATTCTTATTTCCTCTGCACCTCATCATCCTACCACTCCCAGTACGAACACAGATTTCTGTCCCTTGAGTAGAGAGATGCCAAAGTGTAGTCACTGACAGCCAAAACGTGATTTCATTCCTTCCAGTGACATATGGCACATTTAATTTAAATTATACACAAATGAAAGCTATAGGTCACAGAAAAGAGGGTGGCACACAGCCCTTCAGAGAATAAGATATTTTCCTCCTTAAAACCTTGACCATCTGCCTGTCAATTTAAATCAGCATACTTTTTTTTTCCAAATCACACAGGCTTTAGAAGTGTGAGGCCTTATCCAAAATTAATTGGGTCTTGGATCAGAGCATTGTGTAAAGATTCAGGCAGCTTTGATATTTTCTTATGTTTGCTGTTAAATCTTTCACAAAATTATAAACTGTATATATCTTTACTGGGAAACGATCCCGCATCTACCTTGCACCTGTGAGCACCAGTTCCCTGTACCCCTGATCTGGAGCTAGATCGAAACAGTATCATTTGCCACAGATGCTCTTTGCACCCAAGAGGACTGTCAGAGGTACAAGCCATAAGAGAGCTGCACCCTCTCTCTCTAACAACCCAAGAGAAAAAGTATTACAGTTTGCTTTCTCCAGTTTTTCCCTCGTGCAACAAAGTATGTTTACTAAACTGCCTCTTCAGAATGAAGCGGTACTAAAGCTGAAAGTTTGGTGTTTTGTTTGCTTTCCGGTTGAGGCTTTTAAGACGCAGTGTTTTAGTGCTGCTGTAACATCCTCAATAAACTACAGTCCTGAAAATCTTCAATCTGCAAGACACGTTCGGCACAGAGAGATGCCTACTACTGCTCTGCTCTTGCAGGTCACTTCTTGGATCAACTCTTGTGATGTGAGACTTGTTTTATCTCAGTTATCCTTTTCATCTTCCATTTCTTTGCTGAGCAACTTTTCACTACAGTTTTATGCAGCCAATATTTGTACTAGAAAAAAAAAAAAATCATAATTCCAAAGTAATATTTCCATGACCTTTTGTCTTTGCTTTTAAGCCCAGTTGATACATAAAAACCACCCTACACATTATCATCACAGCAAATGCTTTCTCAGAAATACCAGGACTCAAAAAAATCATCATTTACACAGTATATAAAATTACACTAGTGGTTAAAAGATAAAACACATTGAAAGGATTTTTCATGTGGCATTTTAATATGATAATTCCTAAAAGTCTTACTTTCAGTCTTCGTATAAGTGGATGCTGATAGGCCATCCACAAATATTCCCCTTATTAAAATACAAATCAGATAACCCTTATGTTTATACATGTGTAAGTACAATTAATATTGCAACCCAACTGGAAACAAAATTGCTTTAGTTAACCAACCATTGCAAGGCAATCAACTGTGGTATCAAATGTAATTGTAGAAGATCCATTTAGGGAATAACAGCAATTATTTCACACAGAATTCTCCCCTCCTTCTTCCAATTCATGTGGAATTTTTTTCAGACATTCTTATGACAGAAAAATAATTGGACCATCACAAGTGTCAAAACCAACCCCCCTTCCACTCTGCAGCATACAAGAAAATTCAAACTGACAAGGCTGTTTTATTTAGCAATATTAGTAGGTACCTCTGGTTTGTAACTGTATTAATCTGAAAAAAAATCCCACATTTAAGTAGGTTTTATTTCTCCAGCTGTACACACAGCTAGGGAATTGGGCAACACCAATGGAGCAGGAAGCTGAGAAGGGCATTTCTTTACTTGCCTGAAGCTGAGTGCTTTGGATTCTCCTTCATAAACTTCACAAATATTTCCTAAAGACTTCACAGTTTTCTAACAAGTAAGTATTATTTTAAGGCTGTAGATGTAAACTGCAGTTCAGATATTTTACTTGAATTTTTGCTTAACTGGGAGACAACATGTTCAATCACATATTAATGATTTTTTTTCCTTTTTTACTCAGACGATATTCAGTATTCTTAATTATTATTCGTAATTAATATTCCTTTGAATAATTTTGAACTTTTTAGTAAATTAATTAGTAATTGTCAAAATTATTTTGATATCTAAGCTTCAATGCAAAGTACCAAAATCCATTACGATCTCTATTTCTGTCACTTAGCTAAAAACTAATGGTAGATATGTAAGATACATGCTCTTAACTCTCTTTAGATTTTCATTTTCGCTCTTCAGACATTCACTACATACATGACAAGTGCTCATTTACTAATAAAAATAATATATATAGCCCCCAGCGTCCATCTGTGTATTTAGAAAGCTATGCAAGGTGACAGAAGGATAGGAATATGAAAATACTTTATCTAACACCAGATATTCACTGTTCAGTAAGTTGCTGGCTCACAGCTTCCAAGGTTCAAAATAACAGCAGTTTGAGATTCCTATGTTCACATCTATTTTTGGTCTTGGTAAACATGACCAGATTATTTCAGATAAAACCAAAATAAATTTTTTAAATTCTTAAACTTGTGTAAAGACTCCTTTAACTATTGATCCTGGCAAGATCATGGAGAAGATCCTTCTGGAAACCAGACTAAGGCAGATGGAGAACAGAGAGGTGATTTGAGAGAGCCAACATGGCTTCACTCAGGGAAATTGCGACTAGCAAATTTGTAGCCTTCTACAAGAGGATTATAGCATTGGTGGAGAAGAGTGACTGATGTCATCTACCTGGGTTTGTGCAAAGCATTTGATACCGTCCCACACACAATATCCTTGTCTCTAAAGTGGAGAGACATGGATTTGCCAAGCGTACTACTTGGTGGATAAGGAATTGTGCGGATAGTCGCACTCACAGAGTCGTAGTCAATGGCTCAACGTCCGGGTAGAGACCAGTGATGAGCAGCGTTTTTCAGGGGTGTGTACTGGGACCAGTGTTATTTAACATCTTTGTCAGGGACACAGACAGTGGGATTAACTACACCCTCTGTAAGTTTGTGGATGACATCAAGCTGAGTGGTGGGGTTGATACTCCAGAGGGAAGGAATGTCATCCAGAGGGACCTTGACAGGCTAGAGAGATAGGCCCATGCAAACCTCATGAAATTTCAACATGGCCAAAAAGAAGGTCCTGCATCTGGGTCAGGACAATCTCAAACATAGGTACAGGCTGATCATTGAGTGGATTGAGAGCAGCTCTTCAGAGAAGGAAGTAAAAAAAAACCACAAACCGGAATATGAGCTGGCAATGTGCACTAGCAGACCAGAAAGCCAAATGTATCCTGCGCTGCATCAATAGAAGTATGGCCAGCAGGTTGAGGGAGATGATTCTGCCCTGCTAGTCTGTTTTTGTGAGACACCACCTGGAGTACTGTATCCAGCTCCGGGGATCCCAGTGTAAGAAAGACATGGACCTACTCAAGGAAGGCCAAGAAGATGATCACGGGGCTGGGGCATCTGCCCTATGAGGGGAGGATTAGAGAACTGGTATTGTTCAGCCTGGAGAAGAGAAGGCTCCAGGGAGACTCTACTGTGGCCTTCCAGTACTTAAAAGGGGCCTAGAGGAACGATGGGGATAGACTCTTTATCAGAGAGTGTAGAAGAAGGGATAATGGTTATAAACTGAAAGAGGATATATTTCAGTTAGGTATAAGGAAGAAATTATTTGCTGAGAGTGGTGAGACACTGGAAGAGGTTGATCAGAGAAGATGCAGCTGCCCCCTCCAGCTAAGTGTTCAAGGTTAGGTTGGATGGGGGTTTGAGTGACCTGGTCTAGTGGGAGGTGCCCTTGCAAGAGGCAAGGGAGTTGGGACCAGATGATTACCAAGGTGCCTTCCAATACAAACCATTCTTTGATTATATGATTTATCAAAAAGCCCAAACTTAAATTTTCACTTTTGTTTTTCTTTGTTAGGACTTCTTGAAGAAGTATGTGTATAATATACTATAGTACTAGAAATATAGGAAGTAATTCTATTCTTATTTAATTACAAATAGTAGGGAAAGGGAATTTTAGTAGACATGGATTTGTGTTTCTATCAGTGTTTTAGTTCCAACTGTTTTTCTAAAGGACAAGCAAATTCTCTCCTATAGACAAGTGACATGAAATTATTAGCTGAAATAACAAAAATGAGACTTTGGGACCAAATCGGGATCTTAAAATCTTTCCTTGTAACAATCAATTTCAATAGACCATGTTTGAGGATGCTGAATTTTTATCATACTGCGAAAATAACCCTCAAATAAAATCTTTAAAAATCTTTAATGATTATACACTTTTGCTGCAAACTGTGCAAAGAACATTCACATTTTGAATGAGGTGTTAGAATAGGCACTCTGGCAATCTTTTAATTGGCATATCCCTTGTAGCTCTGTATAGACCTTGCTATTAGGGCCAGCCTTCTTTGCCCTTTCACTTTTGGATTTGTTCCACTAAATTCAGCCCATATATACTTCCTCAGAAGGAATGTTTGTGATATTTTCTTGTTGAAACTCCATAGGCTGTTATTTGGCTGCAATCTGACTGTCGAGGACTGTGCTGATGGTGAGCTCATTAGAAGCAGAAACAGATTGTCCCAACAAGTTTTTTTCCTACAGTGACTTGTGTGTAATGCTGCTTGAAGGGCTTTCAGCACCAAAAACCACATCCTGGACAAGAAATAAACCTCATACAGTTATGATGCAGATCATTCATAATGCCACCAGAAGTACTTTAAGAATCCTCATCTGCAGAAAGTTTTACAGTATGTCTTCAATTTTCCATCACAATCATTAGGAGAATGAATCTTGCAGTGAAAATTAAGTTTATCAGAAAGATCTGTGTGCAAACTAATTTGAGCAGGCATTTTCTAAAAAGTAGGCCAGAAAAGAAGAAAGATTACTTCTGGCAAAAATGGAACAAATTAAATTATAAGAGGCTTAATACATTTATTTGAAATTTAATTGCATAACCTAATGTCAAGGTTATTATATGGTGCACACTGTTCTCATCCAAACGGTAAAGAACAAGCTCAGTTTGCAGTTACTTTACTATAAATCCAACTGGGGAGTTTTTTTTTTAATTCTGACCATAGGGCCTCGGCCACAACATTAACATAAAATCACATTTCCAAACTACTATGAGATGTCTCCTTGGCAATGAATTCTGATAAGACCAGAAGCCTCTCTGGCATGACTGACTTCTATTGCAAGTAAAAGGCAAAAAGAAAACCCAAAATGGAGATGGTGTTGTTGGTGGGATGCCAGTGTGAATACAGTAAGAAGCGAAATGATTAGAAAGAGCATCTGACTATTCACACTGTTCTGCAATGAGTCCATCAAACCTGCAGGTTTCGTTTTCTCAGAACAGAGAGGGATTAGCAGAAAGGGTCACTGCAGCATTCTCTTTACTGCATCCCTATGGAATATACACCTGTGTTTCACAGTGTATTGGAGGCTGTCCTGCGCAGACAGCACACTTAAAAGCATTCAGGCTGTGTCCAGATCCTCTTTGCACTCCTTAGAAGCAGTCACTCTTACCTGAATTATTTGGCCTGACTGTAGGGTTTGATTTTCTTTGTCTGTGTGCTTTCAGATCTCCAAGTGTCTGAGGAACACTGGATTGGAAAGGACATTATAGAAAACCATTGCACATTTAACTGTGTGCCACTAGGATTCCAGTGGGTGTGCAAACACAGTCTAGATTTGCAGCAGCATCACGTAAAAGCACCATCTGCTTTTATGTCTGAAGAAGCAGGTAATGAAGGCATAATAAATGACTTTGACACTTAGCAGGGAAATGTAGCCTAAAATTAACAGGCTGATAATTATGCAGCACAATATTAATTTGACTTGATTGTTAATAAAGAATTAATGTTGTACATTTTACAATCACCTCACTTGTTTCTCAGTAAAGTCTGGAATGATTGAAAAAGATAGTTCACTGTTTGACTAGATTAGGCCCTCTTTCACGTAGTACCAGAATACTGAAAAGATGCAGTTACTAAAGCATGGAAAAGAATTCTAAAAAAGTAGTCAGTGATTCCTAAAATAGGCAGTCATGTAGATAACCAAATCCTTCTGTATTAAGCTTTTTCCTGCTTTTTTCCACCACATAAGCAAAAACCAACTTGTAAAAATCTTTGCTATGATTCTATGTTCCAGTGCTTGGAGTAGCACACATTTAACTGATAGTAACCATCACTCAGATGGCTTCCCTGTAATCATTCCTCATATGTCACAACAAACAGATGTCTTGTGTACACCTCAGAGCTACATCCCTGCGTCTGCAAAGCATCCTATGAGCTTCTGAAGTGAAAATTCCATTTTATTCTCTAGGCAATCAGCCTGAGACTCTGTTTACTGAATAAAATGTCCATTCGTAGTCAATCACTACTTCTGTGGTGAATATATAAACATGTTTGAAAGAATACAGTTAACATTTCAAAGAGGAAACATTCAAGAAGGTTAGAAGAAAAACTGAAACTTACCCCAAATTCATCCCTCCACTGATGTAATGCTTGGTACTTCTCCGCTTCTTTAGCAAGGCGCTGAAGACCAAAGAGAGAGAGGACATACACTTTAGTTTTTACTGATCCTTCACATAGCAAAATCTTTTTCTATTTCTTTCTCTAAATGTTTTTTTCTATGTAGTTTTCTATATACCTATGCTTCTTTGTACTTACTTAAAAATTGTGTATATTTGTGCAAAGATCATTTTCATTTCATCTCATTTCAAAAATGCCATTTTCTGTATTATTTGCTTACTTAAGCATACAATCATGCATTAGAAAACTTAACTCTCATCCCAATGTCAAAATTCTAGTTAAGTTCAAATCCACCAATATCCTTCTGAAAATACCTTCTCCTTACACACATCATCTTGCCTTACACGTACAAACAATCTGTTATCCAATGACACAAATTTATTACAGAATCACAGAATTCTTGAGGCTGGAATAAAGCTCCGAGATCATCAAGTCCAGACTATGACGTAACACCACAACATCACCTAGACCATGTCTAGTGTCACGTCCAGTCTTTTCTTAAGCACCTCCAGGGATGGTGACTCCATCACTTCCCTGGGCAGTCCATTCCAGTGTTTAATCACCCTTTCCGCGAGGAAGTGCTTCCTAATATCCAACCTAAACCTCCCCCAGCGCAGGTTCAGGCCATGACCTCTCGTCCTCTCATTAGTTGCCTGGGAGAAGAGCCTGACCCCCACCTGTCTACAGCCTCCTTTCAGGTAGTTGTAGAGAGTGATAAGGTCCTCCCTGAGTCTCCTCCAGGCTAAACAACCCCAGCTCCCTCAGCCTCTCCTTGTAAGACTTTCCCTCCAGCCCCTTCACCAGCCTTGTTGTTCTCCTCTGGACCTGCTGCAGCACCTCAAGATCTTTCTTGAAGTGTGGAGCCCAGAACTGCACACAGT